>WHVD01000097.1:0-331404 GCA_015178975.1 Hysterangium stoloniferum | reverse complement strand
TCAGATCACTACTGTGAAGAGTGGCGGAAGTTCTGACCGTTCTATATACGAAGAAATGAGTAGAAAGGAAGGATATTGACCTATTCGGTGCAATATAAGAGAAAGTGAGAGAAAGAGCACGAGATGACGAAGGAGTCAACGAGTGCGATGATTCGAGTGGAGGCCTCGACTATTACAGTTCGAGGCCAGAAGTATTCAGTAGTTCAGATAATGCTACCTATATGGTAGCTGACACGTTACCCTGATCACTGCTCGTAGTAGACCTAGTTTGTGTCTTACGAGTGGTGGTTCTTGGGTTAAAGTGTGTCTGAGTTCTAATTGGTGCTGAGTGCACCCACAAGTAATACACAATGCTTCGAACTAATGAAATATGCAATATTCAAAGAATATGAAAGATAGAAAAATATGAATAGAATATGTAAAATATAATTAAAATAAAAGGAGTATTTTACCACAATGAAACTGTGGTAAAAGCATACTCCTCACAATAAGGCCCCTTTCGGGAAGCATGAGAAGGAGTCATCCAAACTCACCTCTCTCCCTGATAAAGGTGTGCATACTGAAAGAGTCGTGCGAGCCTCGGAGGATTGCACTATCGATCCAGAGTCAGCCAGACTAGTGCCTATTTTTGTTGAAGATCTAGAGGGCAATGAATGGATTGTTGAAGGAATTGTACTGCAAAATGAGGACGGTTCGATATTAGCCACACCAATCACGGCAATTTCAAGGAATAGTGCGGCAGTACCTTTAGCCAATCCATCGCTAACCCCTAAGACTATCCGACGAGGGGAGACAATAGGGATAATTCATGACCCCGCTCATTGGGCTCACAAGCCCAGGTCACTCAAGGAGAAAGGTTTAATGGTAGCAGGCGCGACCAAGATCGCACACCTTATCGAAAGTCTCTCTCAACTTGAGGAGGACTGTCAAGTCACCTCAGAAAGGCCTAAGCCACCTGTTGAACCAGAGATTGCAGACGATTTCGAACCACCTGGTCCTAAGACAGCTGCAGTGGCTGATAACGAGAAATTTGCCTCAGAGGATCTTCACAAGTTAGTCAATTTGGGACCAGATATACCAACGGAGGTCCTGCCACGTCTCAGATCAGTTTTGACTGAGAACATTAAGGCTTTCGGAGTCGACAGACGGTTAGGGCAAGTGGAATGTAGAGTCCCTGTCCCTTGAAAGAGGGAGCCCAGCCCATATCCATGCCTATGTTCCCTTCGTCCCCTGCCAATAGGAGAGTTATAGACGAGCAAATGGATACCTGGTTCGAACAGGGTGTCATTGAGCCATCTAAAAGCCCCTGGGGAGCACCAGCCTTTGTAGTATATCGCAATGGTAAACCGTGGGTGGTCATCGACTATCAGAAACTTAATCATCTCACTGTTCCAGACGAATTCCCTTTACCACGTCAATCGGAGATTATGCAGGTGCTGTCGGGGTCAAATGTTCTTTCTTCTTTCGATGCGCTAGCCGGGGTTACTCAATTAGAAATGTTGGAGGACGATAAGCCCAAAACAGCCTTTAGATCCCATAGAGGGCTGTGGCAATTTAAAAGGATGCCATTCGGGCTCAGAAACGGCCCCTCCACATTTCAGCACGTCATGCAAACAGTTTTAGCACCCTACTTGTGGATTTTTTGTTTAGTCTACATCGATGACATAGTCATATTCTCTAAGAACTGGGATGATCATTTGCTTCACCTGAATCAGGTGCTTGGCGCTATCGCTTCGGCCAGTATCACTCTCTCCCCCAAGAAATGTTTTATCGGATATAATTCGATATTGTTATTGGGTCATAAAGTATCTAGGTTGGGTTTTTCAATCCACCAAGAAAAAGTTCGCGCTATATTGGAATTGGCCCCACCCACTAAGGTTTCTGATCTACAACGGTTCCTTGGAATGGTCCTTTACTTTTCAGCATATATACCATTCTATTCATGGATGGTGTCCCCTTTATTCTTGCTCCTAAAAAAGGGAACACCTTGGACGTGGACTGCTGAACATGTCCGAGCTTATGAGGATGTTAAAACCACATTAGGATCAGCTCCAGTGCTGGGACATCCAGTTAGTGGGATGCCCTACCGATTGTATACAGACGCTTTGGATTTTGCCTTGGGTTGTTGTCTCCAACAAGTCCAGAAGATGGCTTTAGGAGACTTAGTGGACACTAAAATCTATGCACAAGCCAAGTTGGCTTTTGACCGTGCGCAGGACGTGCCATCCTTTGTTCATCAGTACAAAACCAAACAGCCCGAGATTGAGTGGTCGGATTCGTGGGGATCCACTTTTGAGGCGACCGAAGTTACTGTTGAACGAGTCATTGCATATTGGAGTCGCACACTGAAAAGTGCTGAGCGTAACTATTCTGCTACTGAATGGGAAGCATTAGCAGCAAAGGAGGGACTAGTCCACTTTCAACCTTTCATTGAAGGTGAACATGTTCTGCTCTTTACGGACCATGCAGCTCTGCAATGGGCTAGATCTTACGAGAACACTAATCGTCGACTAGCCGCATGGGGGGTGATATACGCTGCATTTCCAGGTCTCGAGATTTTGCATCGAGCAGGGAGAGTTCACAGCAACGTGGATCCACTGTCCAGACTCCCTCGGGTACCAGCCTTCGTGAGCCCTATTAGAGATGATTTGCAGGCTATCACCTCGACCTCTCTGTACAAGAATACTGAGGAAAAACTATGGAAGGATGAACCCGCTAAGAAGGCGGTCTTCTCTACCATACTCGATTCTATGGAACCTTTTGGAGTAACTCAAAAGGTCCGACAGTCAGAATGGGATTCTCATAACGCAATAAGGAACGACCAGGAAGACGAGTCTGACTTCGCATTGCGTCATCCTCAGCTACTAATCAGCATTGAGGAGGGATATATAAAGAAATTTCTAGAGGGTTATTCAAAGGACCCCGTTTTCAGGAATCTCTACGCTCTAGATACCCCTTCACCCAACGCGGTTGTTACTCCTTCTCACTACTTCGTGGGAGCAAACCGACTCCTGTACTTTCGCGACTCGGACTGGAAAAGTCGAGTCTGTGTACCCAGAACTATGATTAACTCGATTCTGAGGTTGGTACATGATAACCCTTTTGAGGGAGCACACGCCGGAGGCCAGCGGTTGTTCAACCTGATGAAAGACCGGTTCTTTTGGCCAAGAATGCTACAAGATTGTGTGTCGTACGCATGTACCTGCGACATCTGCCAAAAAACCAAAGTCGATCGCACCGCTCGTCAAGGAGCCCTCAGACTGGCTGACATACCTTTTAGGCCATTCGAGGTAGTTTCTATGGACTTAATCACTGGACTACCCGATTCAGGAAAGGATTCGTATTCCGCAGTCTTCGTCACCGTTGATAAATTGATGTGTTACGCTATTACAATACCTACCTTTTTGAACCTTACGGCTGAAGGATTCGCACGAATATTTGTCAAACAGGTAGCAAGCCCCTTCGGACTGCCCTCTTGAATAATCTGTGACCGGGATAAGAGATGGACCTGCAGGTTTTGGCGGGAAGTCTGTAAGATCTATGGTACCACCCTTGCAGTATCTTCGGCTCATCATCCTCAAACGGATGGGCAAATGGAGAATATGAATGCGACCATAGAACAGATGCTTTGAGCCTATTGTGCCTCTGCTAAGGAAAGCTGGTCCCAGTGGATTGAGGTAGTTGTTCACGCATACAACTCGACTGTTCACAGTTCCACAAACTACGCCCCGGCCTTCTTATTAATGGGATACCTTCCAAGAGGAATGTCTCGAGTCCTAGGAGGTGACGAACCCCCAGTTCCTAGAGAACTATCAGACAGCCCTATGGCCGACCAATGGATCCTCGAGCTAGAAAATCATCGGCAGATGGTGCGGGATTCAATCGCTCGAGCCCAAGAGATTCAAGCATGAGCGTATAACAAGAAGCAAAGACCTGTAGAAGATATCTCTGAGGGAGACTTTGTATTGGTGAACCCCCATTCCCTCGAACTGGTGGAAGTCAAGGGAACGGGGAAGAAACTAATACAAAGATGGATTGGACCATTCGAGGTCCTTGAGAAATTGAACTCTCAAGTATTTAGGCTTAAGATCCCCCCAGAGTATCCGATGCATCCAGTCATTAATCGGGATCATCTGTGGAAATATCAACCCTCTCCTTCCAAGCTAGGTCCGAGACCTCAACTTGAGAACCTAAGAGAGTTGAAATCAGATCATGAAGAATATGAAGTCGAAGCTATTGTTGGACATAGGAAACAGCGAAATCGTCTGCTATTTAGGGTGCGCTGGAAAGGTTATGGACCCGAAGAGGATTCATGGTTAAGCAGCACTGACCTCAGAAATGCTCTGGCACTTCTGAGGGCGTACAAGGCGCTGTTCAACATTTAACGGGATATATGCGCTCAAGGAATCATCTATTCCATCTCTTTCGTAACTTCCTTTCAGAAATATCTCAGTTATTCAGTGAGCCATCTCATTGGCTTTTATTCTCTTTCATTTTTCTATCCCTCCGGTCGATTGGGACAACCACTAATTGGCGGCGGACACATTTCCCCAAAACCCGGCCACAATTAATGAATTTTATTTAACGACCAACCGAGCGGAGTTTCAATTCAATATATATATAAAAAAGTACACGTAGATTCGCATAAATTTTCTTTATCTTTCACACCACATCCTTCACCTATCTACAGCCCTTCCCTCTATCTTGAACTTCACCACTTTATCGTGCTATAATGCTCCCTTTCCAACAAAACAAGCAAGTCCTCCCTAAGTTCAAAAAGGTCCCGCAAGCCCCGACAGCCAGTACATCCACGACCGGCGGGGGATTCATCACCCGCGTGCCTCGTACAGACAATGTCGAGAGCAATTGGGGTACCCAAGAATCAACCCCCCTGTCGACTTTCTCCTTTGGTGATGAGCCGGGGGGAAATACCGGTACGGATTGGAGTAAGCCGTTAGGCCCCTCCGTCAGACCGTCATCTGAGGAAATCGCTGCTATCATGCGGAAGCAGGAAATGTTTATGGAAGAACACAACGCAAGGAGGCTCACCCACAAAAGAGAAAGGCGTGCTGAGTATAGAAGTCAACAGGAGGTGAGGGGAGCAAGAGAAGGAGTCCCCTCCAAGCGGCAGCGGCGTGAGTACAGAGCACAATTCAGAAACAGAGCTTCCACGCCAATCCTTCCCCCCACGGGAGAGAAATGGGCCGACTTCGCGGAGACTGATGATAGTGAGGGTGGGACGCCTTGCATTAGGACGACGGGAACCAAGAGCTGGAAGGAGAAGGAGGGTACCATCTTTTACGACTGGGAGCTACTTCGACGCATTAAGTTGCAACGAATAGTTCTTACCCGAGGGGACGGTCAAACATTGCCCCAACGAGAAAAAGAATACCGTAGGGGACCAATTGATTTTTCCTCGGATGAGGATGAGGAGGAAGACGAGAACAGGAATGGCGTGTATAGCATCCGATCTCTGGGAGAGGATTGCCATGAAGGGTTCCTTCTCCCGTCTAAAGTTCGCTTCGTAACCAGCAACCCCAACCAAAGACAAACGCGGAGACCGTCATCCAGAGTATGGAGGGGTCACCACCCTAGTCAACAGTCATTGGAACGCGAACCTTCCACGATTCCGGTCCCACATCTTTCGCCAACGTCGAGGCCCCTTCCCATCATTCACCCTACACACACTCCCTCAGCCCCGATTCTAATGCTTCATTTACCTCCCTCTTCAAAAGCTGTACCGGTCCCAACCTCACTTAGGATGTCGAGGCCCCCTCCCATCCTTCACCCGGCACACACTCCCTCAGCCCAACGTGAACCTTCCCCGATTCTGGCGCCTCGTCTCTCTCCCTCCCCGAAAGCTATACCGGTACCGACCCAACTTCCACCGTCACCGGGTATCCCTCCCGACTCTCCGTATTCACATTGCGTGTCCTTGGGTAGCCCTATCCAGGACCTTCCACCAGAGCGAATGGATGTCGATTTGGACCCCCCTACACCGGACGTCATCGATCCCATGGCAAGCAGAAAGGTGAAGGAGATGCAGAAAGCCACCACTCCTCTCCGAGAACAATCCCCTATTCCCGTCCTCAACAGCCCGCTTCCCCTCACTGAGCCCGTATCCACAACTTTCTGGATGCGAGTAGCTGTCAACTACCCTTCCGAACAGTTTCCTGTCAGAAGGGTGCTATCACAGCTCGTGCCAGTACTTCAGCAACCGGTCCTTCAAGGGAGCCTTAAGGGTTGTCGTGGTCTGGCTGCATTGTCGGAGATAATGGAGGATTTCTATCTCTCCTTCGAGGATCTCGCAGAGGGGAAGAACTTTGCGCGAGCAGCACAGGAGATTAAACTCTCTATGTTCCGGCACATCATAGTGGAGCTTCACCGTCTGCCCCCAGACTCAGCGAATGTCCTCTCTATTGCTGGCTTAGTAGATTTACTCGAGGCCCTCGTCCTGATGCCTCCCACAGAGACCACCATGCAGCCACACGTTCCTGCCCCACTGCCCGCGTCTTCGTTTCCCCTCCCCAATGCTCCTCTTCTCGCGTGGATTTCCGCTCCACCAGTTAGTGTCTGCACAGTCGTTCGTTGCAGAGAGAAAGCCTACAGATGATGGGCCGACTCCTTGTACAGGAATTCTAGTGATTTGGCTCGGGCGAGAATAGCCGAATCCTTCAGAGTAAAAAGGGAACGATGGGGAAACATCATTTTGGACCTTGGGGGATCCTCACAGGAAGCTTGGGGCGGCGTCCCAGATGCTCTTCGACACCTAGTATAGCACCTCCCTTCGAACTGGGGGGCACTGTAAAGGGTATGCATATATGCATAATTGGACTAAGGAATAATAGTTGGATTATAGTACTTTATTATTTATCTTTTATTTTCTTTCTTTATATTCTTTCTATATTTCGAGCATACCTTTATTTTGTAGTTCGAAGCTTTGTGTATATGTATGGGTGCTCTCGGCGCCAAAAGGATAGACACTTTTACCAGCAGACACCACCTTGTAAACGACCCAGATGTCGAATAGCGAGAGGTGTCAAGGGTAACGTCTCAACTACCTTTAAAGGTAGTATTCTCTTGCATACTAATGAACTTTGGACTCGAACCACGAAGGTCGAGTTCCAATCTAAGGTCTTTGCGCTAGTCGACATTATAGTCGACTTGTGCTATTATTTCTTTACTCTAGATATTCAGCTTCGCGTTGATTATCTATTTTACATCTAGCTACGAGTTGTACCGTGAAGGTCAACTCTTTCATTCTTTCATTCTAGCCGTCAAGAGCAACTGTACAGTTGCTCTTGTGACGCGTAGCATGTCTTCTTACTAGTACTGCTTGTCTAGTAATCTACAGTATTGTACTGTACGGTCAATACCTGCTAATAGTAGTTGAATAAACACTATTCTTCGTATATTGAACGGTCAGAATCTATCAACTCTTCACACTACCGGATGGGGCCCGGTGATCTTTTATCTGACTCGGAGGATGACCAATCTCGCTACCCCGCCTACAACAGCAAGTACCTCGGTGCTGACTGCCATGAAGGTTTCCTACTCTGTGACAACATTCACTTCTTCACGAGTGATCCTAACCAACGACGAAAGCTGCCAACTTCTGTCAGAGTTTGGAGAGGGTATCATCCAGCAGACTCTGCAACCCCATCCAGTTTCTCTCATCTCCCTCCACCTCTGCCAGTCTCTTCCGTACCCACATTACAGCGCTTTACACCCTTTTCGGAGTTACTGGGAAGTCTTGTACCATCTGCCGAGCTGCCTTCTCTTCCCCCTATACCACTACCCCTCCCCTTCGCAGGACATTCCCTTATATCACCGTCCTCATCCATACCCAAGCCTTCTCTGGCACCGCAGCCAATCTCACCCCTCCGCACATCACCTGACCCTCTCGTCACCTCCCACTCTACTCCGACGCCTTTGGTCCCTGCAGTGTCTAACATTCCCCTCACTTCCTTGACAACGTGGAGTCCACCACCCACCTCTCCCTACTCCCCTTGCATTTCTCTGGGAAGCCCCATTCAGCATCCTAACGATACATTAATGGATATTGATCACCCTAGCCCGGAAGTTCTCGCAATGCCTATGGAGGAAGTCCTCGAGGCGCCTCTCTCAGCCACAGACGTCTCCAAGGAACCCCCCCCAGTGTGAGGAGTATGCTTTTACCACAGTATCATTGTGGTAAAACACTCCTTTTATTTCATTTATATTTTACATATTCTATTCATATTTTTCTATCTTTCATATTCTTCGAATATTGCATATTTCATTAGTTCGAAGCATTGTGTATACTTGTGGGTGCACTCAGCACCAATTAGAACTCAGACACACTTTAACCCAAGAACCACCACTCGTAAGACACAAACTAGGTCTACTACGAGCAGTGATCAGGGTAACGTGTCAGCTACCACATAGCTAGCATTATCTGAACTACTGAATACTTCTGGCCTCGAACTATAACAGTCGAGGCCTCCACTCAAACCATCGCACTCGTTGACTCCTTCGTCATCTCGTGCTCTTTCTCTCACTTCCTCTTATATTGCACCGAATAGGTCAATATCCTTCCTTTTTACTCATTTCTTCGTATATAGAACGGTCAGAACTTCCACCACTCTTCACACCCGGCAATGGAAGTCTTCGAGGAGCCTCCCCCCTTAAGCGAAAAAGCAAAAGGGAAATGAAGAACCGATACTCAGGCTGACGAGCCCCTTGTCATGGACCCCCCCCCCCTGGCCCACCCCATTCGCAGCCCCCTGCCGCAGCCGTCCTCTCCCCTCCACTCTGAGGATACAGCTGGCCCCTCCCGTCCCTTCCAGTCAAGTTGGATGCGCATGTCCATTAATTACCCCTCCGACATCTTCACTGTGGGATGCACATTAACGCGACTGGGACCAACCCTGCGGCACCCCCTTCTTAAAGGGCATATCCAGGGGTATAGCGGGTCTCTCACGTTGTCAGACCACATGAGTACATTTTATTTATGCGTCAATGACCCTAAGGAACAGCTGCGTTTAGCGGAGGATATCGAACGGGTGGAACTCTCCATGTTTCGGTTCTTACTTGTCAACTCTTCTTGTGTTCTTCCTGACCACACACCAACCCACTCTGCAGTGGACCTTGTTGACTTGTTGGAGCAACTGTTGCCGGATTTGGACACTTCGAGAGGAATCCCCCCTGGGGGAGACATGAGCTCCACACCGCTCATCACTCCTACCCCGCCATCACTACACCCTCGACCCCCTCTCATTGCCTGTATTACTGACACTTCCGCTGATCGCGTTCGCGCCATAATTCAAACGCACCAGAAGGCCTACGGTCATTGGGTCTCATCAATCCAAAAACTGGATGGGTTGACATCCACCAATGACGCTTTGAGGCGGGAGGACATCGCTCTTTCCTTTCATGCCAAGCGTCTCTCCTGGGGCAACGCTATCCTACACCTTGGGGGTTCATTGCAGGACGCATGGGGAGGAGTTCCAAGCGTCCTTCGACATCTTCTTTGACATAGCTCTTCGACCTGGGGGGCACTGTGAGAGGTATGGCGAAATACACTCAGGAAATATAGTCGGATGAGCTCTTACTATATCTCCTTTATTATTTCTATTTTCTCTCTTTTATTATATCTATAATTAGTTCGACGACCTATGTATGTGGTACATCGACTCTTGTGGGCACACACACGCCAGACTTATGTATTCTAGCGCCCGTAGTTTAGAACTCAGACACGTTTACACCGCAACCACGACTTACTCAGACACCTGTTAGTGTCCTGTAAGTTGTGATTGGTGTATCGTCTTGACCGTCACAGACGGGCTTTAGCTATCTACTCTATCAGAGTTTCGAACTGTACCAGTCGAAACTCAATCCTTATCTCAACTCGCGTGGACCACATCCACGCTACTCTATTATTTGACTCTCTAGTACTCTACTTTACTCTTGAGCAGTCGTTCAGAATTGCACTTGACAGTCAATTCCACTTATTTGTTTTAGCTCTCTACCTTATTCTAGATAGCTACTTCCCTCTACTGTATTGAACTAAGTAGTCAATACATCTTAGTGTCATACCTAAACGGTCAATATCCTTCATATATAGAACGGTTAGAACTTCCACTACTCTTCACAAGGAGGAATTAAAAATACTCAAGAGGAAGAGGAGGGAGGTGTACTTGGAAGGACAGTGAAAGATGGGTGCTAGGGATAATGTCCCCTCAAAGCAGACACGGCAGGAATGGAGGAGAATGGAAGGAAACAACAACCCTTCAACCATCACTCCCCCCCCGGGCCATAAATGGATGGATTTTGCTGAGACGGATTGCAGCGATGGGGGCACACCATGTGTTTGGAATGTAGGACAGAAAAGCAGGAAAGGAAAAGACAGGGTCACCTTCTATGATTGGGACAGAGTATGGAGGATCAAACTACAAAGCATTGAATTGTGATATGGGGATGGAGTTGTACTACCTCCCAGACCTCCTTCCCAACATGGGCCCCAGGAACGAACCTACCAGATGGGGCCCATCAATTTCTCATCCAATTCGGAGGATGACCAATCGTGCTACCCCACCTACAATGACAGGTACCTTGGTGCTGATTGCCACAAAGGTTTTTTACTTCCTGACAACATTCACTTCTTCACGAGTGACCCTAACCAACAATGAAAACTGCCAACTTCTGTCAGAGTTTGGAGGGGGTATCATCTAGCTGACCCTGTGATGCCATCCAGCTCCACTCACCTCTCTCCACCTCTGTCCGTTTCTTCTGTGCCCCCACTGCAGCGCTTTACACCCTTTTCAGAGCTGCCAGGAAGTCTTGAACCATCCACTGACCTGCCTTCTCTTCCCCCTATACCATTACCCCTCTCCTCTGCAGGACTGTTACGACCATGTCACAACCCTATCGGTCCCGAGGTTATCGCCACTTATCAATGTTTTCAAGTCACCACTTCGGAAACCATTGGCCCCCGAAGCTGATGTATGCTTTTGTGATGATCAAACTCTGTTTACGCCCACGTCAAAATACTTGTATTGTCTGGTTAAACTTTTGATACATCCCTTTCATTATGTTGATCCATTCTATCCTATGTTTCTGTGAAGAGTCGATAGATTCTGACCGTTCGATATACGAAGAATAGTGTTTATTCAACTACTATTAGCAGATATTGACCGTACAGTACAATACTGTAGATTACTAGACAAGCTGTGCTAGTAAGAAGACACGCTATGTGTCACAAGAGCAACTGTACAGTTGCTCTTGACGGCTAGAATGAAAGAATGAAAGAGTTGACCTTCACGGTACAACTCGTAGCTAGATGTAAAATAGATAATCAACGCGAAGCTGAATATCTAGAGTAAAGAAATAATAGCGCGAGTCGACTATAATGTCGACTAGCGCAAAGACCTTAGATTGGAACTCGACCTTCGCGGTTCGAGTCCAAAGTACGTTAGTATGCAAGAGAATACTACCTTTAAAGGTAGTTGAGACGTTACCCTTGACACCTCTCGCTATTCGACGTCTGGGTCGTTTGCGAGGTGGTGTCTGCTGGGTAAAAGTTGTCTGTCTCTTTTGGCGCCGAGAGTGCCCATATGTATACACAAAGCCTCGAACTACAAAATCAAGGTGTGCTCGAAATATAGAAAGAATATAAAGAAAGAAAATAAAAGGTAAATAATAAAGTACTATAATTTAGCTATTATTCCTTAGTCCAGGTATGCATATATGCATACCCTTTACAGTTTCACATATGTCTATCTATATTTGTAGTCCTTGAACTATTTCCTTTTATCATAATTCCGCTCTCGGTTATCATCGGCCTCTGAACTAATCATAAACTTCCGTTCCTAGTCAAGCTTATTGTTAATACCATTTTCCGCCCTTCTCCCTGTTAGTATTTTCTAGACGCCTGTTACTTGTATATGAACCTGCTGTAGTTGTAGTTACTAGGCAATCAGAATATCGACTCAGAATACCCTCATATGTCTGTAACAGTCTCATACTAAGAATCCCCCCATCCGCCTTCACGTGCACTTGCCCACTCCCGGCCCCGACCCCTTGGCCCGACACTCGACTCGTCCTTCGGTCCCGATCGGTATCTCGCTAAAAGGAACTCTTTAGGATTAGTCTTCGCTCGTCTGAAATCTAAGGACACCCTACGGATATTTGTGAGGGCGCAGCACATAAGCTGAAGCCAAGTCCTTCCGATCAGTCCCTGTCGGCCACCGACATTAGTCAGTTTTCAGTTCTTAACAAGGACCTTCCCTCATACCACCGCCCTCACCTGCACCCAAGCCCTCTCCAGCACCACAGCCAACCCCACCCACCTGCATGTCACCTGACCCCCTTGTCGCCACCCACTCTACCCCAACACCACTGTTCCCTGCAGTGTCAGACACTTCCCTTGTTCCCTGGCCAGCATGGAGTCTACTGCCCATCTCTCCCTGCTCACCTTGTGTTTCCCTGGGGAGCCCCATTCATCAACCCAATATTACATTGATGGATGTTGATCACCCTATCCAGGAAGTCCTTGCAACACCTCCCTCAGTTATGGAGGAAGTCCTTGAGGTGCCTCCCTCAGTCATGGATGTCTTCGAGGAACCCCCCTCCCCACCACGGAGGTCTTCAGGGAACCTCCCCCAGCCATGGAAGTCTTCGAGGAGCCTCCCCCCTTAAGGTAGGCGACACTTTAGTTTGGCACCTGTTTATGTAAGCAAAAAAGTGACCTACTCGCACTCCTTTCTGTGCTTCCACAACATAGATAATCTGTAATTAAAGCCCAGGGAAGTGGAGTTAGGATCCATTCCTCCAGTTCTCAGGTTTAAAACTTGAAAAATAATTCACCCTTGCCAAGTAGTAGGACTTACAAATTTTAACTTTTTTTTTGAGTCTCTGAATGCTTAAAAACTCGTTTCCATGTGATTCTGAGATTTTCAAAATTTCGCAAGTGTCAGTATTGGCCGCTTACATAATCATCACATGAAATATTGGGCAGCCTTGTTTTAAGGGCCTAAAATTGGGAAAGAAAACTGTATTAAATTCAAATATATCCCTTTGCTTCAAATCAGAAGGTATTTCTCTTATCCTTCTGCCCACTATCTGATCTCATTGTTTTCCCATGCTAGATATGCAAATAGGTCTGCCTGGTTCATATCAGGTTATGGTCTCAGACTGTCAGGAGTGGAGACTGCGTGGGTCAACAAAAGATACCATGGCCATTGTACATTACCTCCAATCATGCTTGCACAAGTGTGAGAGGTATGGCGAAATACACTCAGGAAATATAGTCGGATGAGCTCTTACTATATTTCCTTTATTATTTCTGTTTTCTCTCTTTTATTATATCTATAATTAGTTCGACGACCTATGTATGCGGTACATCGACTCTTGTGGGCGCACACATGCCAGACTTATGTATTCTAGCACCCATAGTTTAGAACTCAGACACTTTTTACACCACAACCACGACTTACCCAGACACCTGTTAGTGTCCTGTAAGTTGTGATTGGTGTATCGTCTCGACCGTCACAGACGGGCTTTAGCTATCTACTCAATCTGAGTTTCGAACTGTACCAGTCGAAACTCAATCCTTATCTCAACCTGCGTGGACTACATCCACGCTACTCTATTATCCAACTCTCTAGTTACTCTACTTTGCACTCAAGCAGTCGTTCAGAATTGCACTTAACAGTCGATTCTACTTATTTGTTCTAGCTATCTACTTACTTTAGATAGCCACTTCTCTCTACCGTATTGAACTAAGCAGTCAATACGCATTCAGCCTGTATTAGACTTAGACAGTCAATACATCGTGGTATTGTACCTAAATGGTCGATATTCTTCGTATATAGAATGGTTGAAACTTCTACCACTCTTCACAACAAGTACCACAAGCTCAAATTAATATGCCTACCATTATTGTGACTCCAATTCATTTTTTGACTTCATAATAAATTTTTCAAAAATTTGATTTGCAAATTTGGCCGCTCTTGGCGCTTAGTAATATGATTATATAAGGTGCTGAACTAAAGTGATGCCTACCTTAAGCAAAAAGGTGAAGGGGAAGCAGAAGGCTGATGTTCAGGCCGACAAGCCCCTTGCCATTGACCCCTTCCTGGCTGACCCCATTTGCAGCCCCCCGCCACAGCCACCCTCTCCCCCTCACTCTTGAGACACAGCTGACTTGGCTTGTTTCTTACAGGCAGGTTGGATGTGCATGTCCATTAACTACCCCTCTGATATTTTCACTATGGGACACACGTTAATGTGACTGGGGCCAACCTTGTGGCACCCCCTTCTTAAAGGGCATATCCAAGGGTATAGCGGGTCTCTCACACTGTCGGACCGCATGAGTAAGCTTTACTTATGTGTCAATGACCCTATGGAACAGTTGCATTTAGCGGAGGATATCAAACGGGTTGAACTCTCCATGTTTCGGTCCCTGCTCATTGACTCTACTTGTGTCCTTCCTGAGCATGCACTGATCCACTTGGCTGTGGACCTAGTTGACCTGTTGGAGCATCTGTTGTTGGATTATGACACCCCAGGAGGACTTCCCTCTGGTGGAGATGCGAGCTGTGCACCACTTCCCACTCCTGCCCCAGCATCACTACACCCCCGGCCTCCTCTCATTGCCCACATTACTGACACCTCCACTGATCGCATTCACGCCATCATTCAAATGTGCCAAAAGGCCTACGGTCGTTGGGTCTCTTCAATCCAGAAACTGGACGGGTTGACATCTGCCAATGATTGTGAAGGGTATGCATATATGCATAATTGGACTAAGGAATAATAGTTGGATTATAGTATTTTATTATTTACTTTTTATTTTCTTCATTTACATTCTTTTTATATTTCGAGCATACCCTTATTTTGTAGTTCGAAGCTTTGTGTATACGTATGGGCGCTCTCGGCGCCAAACGATGGACACTTTTCACCCAGCAGACATCACCTCGTAAATGACCCAGACGTCGAATAGCGAGAGGTGTCAAGGGTAAAGTCTCAACTACCTATAAAGGTAGTGTTCTCTCGCATACTAACGTACTTTGAACTCAAACTGCGAAGGTTGAGTTCCCCTCTAAGGTCTTTGCGCTCGTCGACACTATAGTCGACTCGCACTACTATATCTTTACTTTAGATATTCAGCTTCTCGTTGATTATCTATCTTATGTCTAGCTACGAGTTGTACTGTGAAGGTCAACTCTTTCCTTCTCTCATTCTAGCCATCAAGAGCAACTGTACAGTTGCTCTTGTGACACATAGCGTGTCTCCTTACTAGTACTGCCAGTCTAGTAATCTACGGTATTGTACTGTACGGTCAATACCTACTAATAGTAGTTGAATAAACACTATTCTTCATATATTGAACGGTCAGAATCTAGCGACTCTTCACAATGATGTTTTGAAGTGGGAAGACATTGCCCTTTCCTTTCACGCCAAGCATCTTGCCTGGGGAAACACTATCCTGCACCTCGGAGGTTCTTTGCAGGATGCATGGGGAGGAGTTCTAAGTGTCCTTTGACACCATCTTTGACATAGCTCTTCGATCTGGGGGGCACTGTGAGAGGTACGGTGAAATATACTCAGGAAATATAGTCTGGATGAGCTCATACTATATTTCCATTATTATTTCTACTTTCTCTCTATTTTATTATACACATATAATTAGTTCAACGACCTATGTATTCAGTACATTGACTCTTATGGGTGCATACAAGCCAGACTTATGTATTCTAGTGCCCATAGTTAGAACTCAGACACTTTTTACCCTGCAACCATGACTTACCCAGACACCGATTAGTGTCCTGTAAGTTGTGATTGGGGTATCATCTCGACCGTCACAGATGGGCTTTGACTATCAATGCAATCAGAGTTTCGAACTATACTAGTCAAAACTCCACTTTTATCTCAATCTGTGCAGACTACATCTGCACTACTCTGCTATTTGACTCTCTCGTTATTCTCTTCTACACTCGAACAGTCGTACTTCATAGTCGATTCTCCTTATTCATTTTAGCTCTCTATTCTACTTTAGATAGCTATTTCACCCGACTGTATTGAACTAAACAGTCAATACATGTTCAGTCTGTATTAGACTTAGATAGTCAATACATCTTCATGTCATACCTAAATGGTTGATTTTCTTCGTATATAGAATGGTTAGAACTTCCACCACTCTTCACACTTTGTCACCATCTAAAGTCCTCTTCATCACTGTTTAAAAACTTGATTGCTGTGAGAAAATGTCTTTGCCATTCAAAATCCTCTGTCACCATTCAAAAATTTCTCCATCAAATAGTCACCAGAACTTGTGTGTGGAGTTGGAGATTCTCTGCTTTTGTAATTTACTCAACCCTTCAAATTCTTTGCTATCAATCCAAGTACTGATTTATCATTACCATTTTTGTCTTTTATTTTCAGTCCATCCTGTAAGTCCACTTCATTTCTCTCTTGGGGCTGCCCAATGTAAACCATGATCAAATTGGTTTATAAAGGCACTTTTCACCTCCAACACCTCTTCATCTGCTTCCTCCATCTTGTCTCCCATTCTGATTTAGTATTTATTTTGATTTTGATCTCTAGTCACATTCTTCCTTTATTAGAGAAGAACTCTGGCCAGTGATTTGCAGTATTCACTTCATTGTCACCATTAATTTTATCTCCATTGTGCTATCAGAACAATGACAAAGTATGTATATTATTGTTTTTTTTTTTGTTTTTTGTTTTTTTTTTTACAATGTAACATTTATTGAGGCAAATGAGGCTGTTACATGATGGATAGGAATGGTCGTTATCTTCTGAGTGACAATATTGAGACATTTTCCTTGGACAACCTTATCTCTAGTGCTGCAGGTCTCAGTGATGGTGATGCCTGCCATGACTCCCATTAATTCAGATTTTTGTGATGAACAAGGCAGAAACAGTTCTAACATAGGGGTTGAGACCAATGCTAGTGATGACCTTGCCTCTCTTAGCAGCTGCAATGATTTCTGTGACAGTTTTGTATTTTGTTTCATGAGCATTGAGTTTTCTTCAGATTCTGAAGATGGTGATTATATTGGTGTGGATACATCAGGTAGGTTTACAATTGATTTATATTTGTATATTTCCTGATGTTATGTTTACCAGATGACAATGAGCTGTCTTGTCTGGCAAGTATATGGGGAAAGAAATCCCCTAGAGCTTTGGGCAGTGATCAAGGAAGGAATTCTCTGTGATTGTCTAGCCAGATCCTGACATGTAGTCCCTCAGGTCATTTGAAGCATCTGTTAAATGAAGATGTCACTACAGCTACTCTGGAATTATCAGCAACTCACAGCAATGATGGCAACAATGGCAAGCAGCCTTCTGTGGTAAGTCTGTGTGAAAAGAAGTCCCCCAGATATATGAGTAGTGATCAAGGAAAGAAACAATGTTCATTTTCTGGTGAGGTGTCAACATCCAGAACATTGTATAACTTGAAACATCTGGCAAGTGATCAAGTTGCTAGAGAGGCTCAGGATTTGTCAGCTGTTGACAATGGAAATGAGGACAATCTGTACACTGATGATATGTTGGGTTTGCAGATATGCCAGGGATGAAGATACACACTCTCTGAATTGCAGCAGGTTGTCTGATATCAAAGACAGATTGAGCACTCTTCCAAGGATGCTTCCATACAAATCAAAGTCCTTGTTCCAGATTTATCCCCTGAGGATTCTATACAGTCTTCATCTCAGGCAGAAGTTCTGGTCCCACAGCATGCCTCTGAGGTTTATACTGATGATCAATTGATGGCATCTGGGTTTATGATCAATAAGAGAGGCTGGCTCCTGATCTGTACAGGCTGTCATTGTGTTGTATTTCCTAGAATTGCTGTCAATCATACTGAAAAGCACCACAAGATCAAGGGTGTACCAAAGAACTTTGGGGATGAACTGGCTGTGGAGTTTGACCTTATTGCATTGCTGGATGACATGAAAGACATTTGGCCACAAAACCTGGTCAAACCATATCATAGCATAGATATTATCCTGGATTACTACCAGTGCAGACTGTGTAAACATGTGCTAGTAATGAGAAGTCACTCAAGGCACATTACTGAGCTGAGCACAAGGGTAAGGGCATACTGTATAGCAGATTTGATCAGATGGCAGCACAGCAAATTTGGCTATGTTCAAATTTTGCAAAATTATTGGTGGTTATTTGCAGATGCCACACACAAATAGATGGGAGATGTACATTAGAGCTTTGGAAGAATAGCCTGAAGCCTGAGCCTTTGTGGCCTATCCCCCTTTTGACACTGGCTAGAGAAATTTTGCCATGGCTGCACAAAGTCAGGTGGTTACAGTTTGTCTGAGACTTGGATCCAGAGAAAGTCCAGCCTATGGGGGATTTGAAGACAGCAAAGGGAGAAGAGTTATGGATCCTTACTACCCTAGGTTCTTATCTTGGACATGCAGGGAAGATGATTACAATGCTTCCTATTCAAGTACATCAGTGGTTGATGTTTTTTGATGGATAAGTGGATTCTTTCTCAAATAATTTATTTAGCATATATAATTTGAAGTATGCTGACTAGCCAGAGCTTTGATGAGGTGCACATGGAAGAGACATACTGGTGATATGCAAGTGTGATGGCATCATTTTTGCTCATGATTCATTGCAGTCTCTCATCTTATAGTGGGGTATTTGAGTTACCTTTGAGTGCAGAGCAAAAGATAATGTTCAAGAGTTTCTGAGTTGATCTGAGAGACTGCTGAGGCAATGTTGCAAACAGGGGTACATATACAAGCAAGCCTTCATGCACTGATGAAGTCACTCTTACTCTGTGAGTATCTGACAGGGAAGCTGTGAGAGGTACTCTTCACAGATGGGAATGTAGCTATCTTGTCAGACTATATTTCCTATATTTTTTCTTATTTTCAACTATTTTCTAAATCATCTATGTAATTCTCTGATTACACACATTTATATTAGTTTGAAGATCTATGTGGGTACATAGACCTTATGAGCACTATATACTGTATACTTATGTACACTAGTGGGTGTAATAAAAGAAGTAGACACTTTTTACCCCATAACCATGACTTGCCCAGACACTCTTTTAGTGTCCTGTAAGTCGTGACTGGGGTATCATCTCAGCCATCTTGAATGGCTTCCAACTTGAACTTACAACAACTATCTAGCTTTGCACTGTATAGTTGAAGCTTGAGTTGTCATCAACTTCTGCTTGCATCTTGTATTACTCATATCATCCTCCCTCCCCTTAACTCATTACTTCATTAACTCATCCTTGGGAATTGTACTACAAGGTCAATTCTATTCTCCCTTAGTCATCTTAGTTGTCTTACAGGTACTAAAGTAAACTAAAACTATTTTACTTTCTATATTGTACTTCAATAGTCAATATATTGTTGTGTCATACCTAAACAGTCGATATTCTTCATATATAGAGTGGTCAGAACTTCCACAACTCTTCACAGAAGCAGACCCATTTTGACTGTCCTCTGGTGTTCTTCCTGGTTGTTTTCAACTGGGATTATACTGGATCATTTAAGCAGCTGAATGTGATCATACAAAGCTTTGCAGCAGCAGTTCATTTCATTGTGAGATGTACAGCTGGCTTTGAATGCATCATTCATTAGGGGAGAGGATAATACTGAAACAGGATGCTGTGGGATGCTAGATTCAATCAAGCTGAGATTGTTTGCAGGGAACCTGTCAGCCATGGGGAATCTGTATGCAGTGTGGGGTATTATTGGAGCAGCTGCATATGATCCTACAGTGATACCCTCATTTGTGGCTCAGTGGATGCTCTGATGCAAATGATTCAAGGATTGATGGACACCCTGAAGAGGGAGATCACAGAATTGGGTGCCTTTGCTGTATCTCCATCCTCCCTCCCTGACATGTTTCATGATGATACAGCTAACATTAGCCCAGGTTATTCATGCATAATGGAGGAGAACAACAACTTTACAATAACTTGGGAGATGCTTATGGATAGGATTCTCAAGTGTGATAATTTGCAAGTCAGAAAAATATTTGGTGAGGTGGTTGATGGGCAGTGGGTGTGGAATTGGATGGGATGTGATGGATTCCTACAGAGGTATCAAAAGATCTTGGAAGATTTGTTGGTCATTGTTCATTTCACACATGGGCAGCCAAGTCGTGGGGAAGAGTTGCTTTAAACTACAATCATCAACATGCCAAATTCACCAAGAACAATCCTGGCCTTTGACCATATGATTATGACAGCGATACAAGCTGACAAAACAGCAGGTATCTCAGGGTGGGGTAAGGTCAAGCCACATTGGATGCCATTGGAACTTGTGCCAATGTTTGTTTGGTATCTTCTAGTCTTGCAGCCTCTTCAGATTATGGTTGCAGAACAATTACTAGGTGAAGATATTGCATCACTTTATCATTGCTATTTGTGGATGGGACCTATGGGAAAATGGTTGACAGACTACTTCACCCTGTTGATTCAACAATATACTTTAGAAGCTATGGGGACAGAGAATGCAATGATATTGAGTAGCTCTCAGCAGGTGTTGTGTGGCCTTTTCTTTCACCATTGCAATGCACAATTTTGGAAAAGTGATGTGAAGAGTGATGATGAGCTTATGATTGAGAGGATTGGTGATATGCAGGCTGGGCATACATCTGCAATAGTGAGGAATCATTATGCCATGGAATTGCCTCATTTTCAGGAGCTGAAGGAAAGAGTTTTTAGAGCAGTGTTTGTTGTAAGTATCTGTTTATTTACAGTTGCTATTATTTTGTTGATATTTGGATGACAGTACACTCTCATGGTGCATCTCTTTTGGGGGCTCTCTGTTCCAGTGAGATGAGGAAAGAAATCAATTCTCAGAAAATTGATGGGGATGGAATGCTCAGTTTGGCAGATGATACTGGAGAGATTTTGTGCTCAGCTATTTCAGATGGCTTGGACAATATGAAGTCCAAGTTCAGCAACAAACTCAAGGCAGTTGAGACAAGGCTCATGATGGTGATGTGGGTGACAGTTTGCAAAGTCATCAGTGCAATCGTTGAGGGTCTGAGGAGGGATGCAGTGTTCATGGTCCCCTCCCATGACCATCTTGACTGTGAGATGCAGACCCATCTGGATTTGTACTTGCAAGGCAAATGGAGTCAGTTTAGGTCTGCTGAACAGGAGGGGGCATTGAACTGAGTGAAGGCTTGGCAGTTGAATCTGATTGTTGTTTTACCAACTGGGGGTGGCAAGGCATTACTTTGGATGCTACCAGCAAAGACATTCTGGTCTGGAAAGTCAGTGATTGTGGTTGTACCATTGGTAGCTTTACTGGCAGACTGTGAATGGAGATGTCAGGAGGCAGGTGTGAGCTATGGAGTTTGGTCCAAGGATGACCTGAGGCCATTCACTTCAGTTGTTTTTGTCTCAGCTGAGGAAGTGATTACTGGCAAATTCCTTGGATATGCTAAGCACATGTGTGCACTTGGGCGATGATGTATATCTACATTGAAGAGGGACATATTATCATGGCAGCAGCAAACTATGGGGAGAAATTGCTGTACCTTTGAGACCTTTATGATGTAGGAGTTTCAGTTGCAGTGACTCTACCCCCTCATGTGATTCCACTGTTACAATGGGAGATGAACATTGGGTCATGGCATGTTATTCAGGCACCCACTGTGTTGAAATACATTGATCTGCATGTGTGTTACTTCAGGAACAATCACCAAGTGTTAGACCTTGCACTGAAAAAGATTGCTGATTGGGAGAGGGAAAATGATCTTTGCAATATATATATGTTGCCTCATTATTGGAACCCTGAAGCAAAGTGTGGAGTTTCTTGCCAGGGTGGTCAGAGTGTAAAGAGTCATGGAAGTTCTGATGGCTCTATATACAATGAATATCGACCATCTAGGTATGACACAATAATATATTGACTATTGAAGTACAATATACATAGGAGGATGGTCACACTTTATTGAATATACAAAATTTTACTGAATAATCCTCATATTTTTAAGTGAGACTACTTCCTCTGGCCATGACAACTTATTCTATGAGTTTATATTTAATTACCTCAAATTTCATCTTTAAAATATGCATGCCCTTTTAAAATACACACAAATGACATAGTTACACAAGATTATTTGGGTTAACCTAGATTATTTGGGTTAAACAAGATTATTTGGGTTATGACTTAATCTTTGGGTTATGATGTATTCTCTTGTATACAAGCAAACTTTCAAATATATTTCATATAATTTAAATTTAGTTGGTTTAGAGAGTTAACCAGAACTATCTGGGGTACCAATCCCCATTGTGCAATTTATTCCAAAAGAATAATCTACAGATGATTGTTTGACTAAATTTTGTCAGATATAGGATAAATATAAATATTTTTGCATTCTTCAGAGTGATACCTAATCAACTGAATTTGATTAAATATTAATTTTACAACAAACAATATAAATATATATACTTTAGTGGATAAATAACTTTTAAAGTTTTGGGTTATCCTCCTAGATGATGACAAAAGGATGCAAATTTAAAAAAATGAATTTTTTGAAAACCAAATACCATACCCTATGATAGTAATCACTACACAATGCAAGCACACACTGTTTTTAAAATAATGGAATCATTCTTCAATAACTTTACAGAAAAACAAGCTGAAAGGGAGGAAAGACTGACAGAAATGTTTTCTAAAAGGATTTTCAGGATAATG
Organism: Hysterangium stoloniferum; assembly: GCA_015178975.1. Taxonomy (NCBI): domain Eukaryota; kingdom Fungi; phylum Basidiomycota; class Agaricomycetes; order Hysterangiales; family Hysterangiaceae; genus Hysterangium; species Hysterangium stoloniferum. Next base: position 308,695 of record WHVD01000097.1, on the reverse strand, counting down.
AAATCATTCTTTGGTGAGGTCATGGAAGAACAAGCTAAAATGGAGGAAAGAGTGACAAAAAAGTTTAATATACTTTCTACAAGAGAGAGTAAACTAATGAAAGAAATAGAATGCTTAAAACAACAGCTAAATGATCAAAAAAAACATAATAAAAGATACAATGGTAGAGGATTTATCATAAAGAAGGAAAAAGGTTGTATTATTCTAGATTTAGATAATGTAGGTATAATTGACTTAGAAGGATATAGACTTAATATTAATGGTAGTCCTAGAGCTTTATCTACTATTTATAAGTATAGAAATGATTTTATTGATGTAGAGGAAATTTATTGTGGGTATAACTTTATTTTAGATAAAGAAAAGAAACAAAATAATGAAAATAATACATCTTCAGATACTAAGGTAAGATATTATAGATGATGACATAAAGCCAAAATCAAGTTTCAATTGGAGTTCCAATTGGATCCCAAAGAATAAAGGAAAGAAAAAAATAAATACTATAGAAAATAAGGATGAAAATAAGGATGAAAATAAGGATGAAAATAAGGATGAAGATAATGATATTAATACAGATGAAGATAATGATATTAATACAGATGAAGATAATGATATTACTATAGATGAAGATGGTGATGTTATTATAAATGAAGATGGTGATGAGATTATTATTACAACTGAGGGTCATATTATTATGATAGATGAAGATAATTACACTATTATTATAGATAAAGATAATCGCACTATTAAAGATGAGGATGGCTATATTATGGATGTAGATGATAATCTAGAACATTCAATATTAAAATATAGAAAGAGAGCTGAAAAAGCAAGAGAAAAGAGAGGTAAAGGTGATGGATCTGGAGTGTTGTATAACTGTGAGAGGTATAGCGAAATATACTCAGGAAATATAGTCTGGATGTGAGGAGTATGCTTTTACCACAGTTTCATTGTGGTAAAACACTCCTTTTATTTTATTTATATTTTACACATTCCATTCATATTTTTCTATCTTTTATATTCTTCGAATATTGCATCATTTCATTAGTTCAAAGCATTGTGTATACTTGTGGGTGCATTCGGCACCAAATGGAACTCAGACACACTTTAACCCAAGAACCACCACTTGTAAGACATAAACTAGGTCTACTACAAGCGGTGATCAGGGTAACGTGTCAGCTACTACATAGGTAGCAATATCTGAACTATCTAACACTTCTGGCCTCGAACTGTAACAGTCGAGGCCTCCACTCGAACCATTGCACTCGTTGACTCCTTCGTCATATCGTGCTCCTTCTCTCACTTTCTCTTATATTGCACCGAATAGGTCAATATCCTTCCTTTCTACTCATTTCTTCGTATATAGAACGGTCAGAACTTCCACCACTCTCCACAGTGGTGATCTGAGCTGGACCGTACTTTCCCTACGAAGAAAATCTCTTTTTATTCAACTATCAAATTCTAAATACAAAAGGCTGTCTAGAACTCCTTGCATGCTGAGCATTGCGAATCTGGTCAAATGGAAGGTAACTCGAACTTCGAGCAGTCGAGTCCCTTGGAAAGGCAAAATGCTCACATCTTCATGAAGGATACCCTGGTCTTCCCACCGAGACAAGTTATGCTCGAGCATTGTGGCCAACTACTTTATTCGGAGCCTGTCAATGTCAAGTGGGGCTCTTACTACGCTCCTAGAGTTTCGAGAGATAAGGTCATCACTGCCACGAAGGATTACAGAACTAGATACCCATCCATGCCTGCAACAGTAGCAGTTTGGCTAGGTCGGTATCATGGCATCATATCAGCACACGATTTATTCACTTGGCCTGGAACTCTCGACAAGGTAACAAAGTTGATCCCGAAGTGGTCAAATGAAGTGATGTTCTTCCAAGAAAAGGGAATAGCAGGTATCAAGATGGAACTGTTCATTCTGCTCTCCGATTTACTTTGTGTGCATGATGATCTGCTACAGATTATGCATGTATTGCTCGGAGGGGACCACATCGTGCCAAGGGTCGATACAGATTTCATATATATTCAAACATTGAAGGAATCCATATACGGTAAACCCTCGAATGTGTGTTTCGCCTACTTTACTCTCAGGTCAAGATTGATGCACAACCTGGAGAGATGTAACAAGATGATGGCGGAATTGCTCAGTGGATTTGATGAGCAAGAACGAACATCTTCATCCTCCAGCTCTGGTCCCTTTCATGAAGAATGTCCTGGAATCTATGCCAGATCAACTGCCAAAACAGGACAGTTGTCTTTCTCGAATGTGTCTGCAGAAAAGATCACAGTCAAAGTCATCTCCAGTTCCCCATCATCCTCAGGTCGAGATTCGCAGTGTCCTGACAAATCTCGCCATCCATCACCTATCCATCCTATCCCATTTACTCCACTGAGTGAACCTTCCAACAAGTCATCCAACAACTCGAACAATTGGAATTGCAATAGAGGCCTGGGAACTGGGGAGCAGAAATCAGATAACGGTTTTGATGATATAAAAGGCATGGGACAGAACTCACCAACGGTAAAGGCATCCCTTCTTGCAGGACTCGACAAAAGCTTTCCCATGGAGATACCACTGGGAATTCGTCGACACAAGCCCCTAATTCCAGAATGGGGGGCGCTGACAAGGTTTCTGCGAATGGAAGATGACCATGGATGCACTGCACTGGATACCCCTCGACAGACCAAGCCGAGGACAGATACTTTCCCATTTGACCCAGGACGCTCCCTCAAAAATTATGTCGCATGGAGGACAATTGTTATGTTTCGAGATTGTTCTGGCACAACAATATCGCAACAGGGGGGCAGTATAGGGGATATAGGAGAAGGCACATACAGGATCATCACCTATTGCCAGCAAAAGCATGCAAATGACTTCATTACCAGTCTCGCTGATGGAACAGTCAAGAGCGGGATGCAGTGTGTGAGCACATGGGCATAGTGCAAGTGTGCAGAAGTATGGGTGCAGCATGTGGATATGGGTGTGGCAGTGTGCAAATGACTATGGCACCAGTCTCGCCGATGAAACAGTTGAGAGCTGGGTGCAGTGCATGAGCATGTAGCTGCACAGGCACACAAGCACACTGCGCGAGCGCGTCAACATGTCGCGCGGGTACACAAGTACGCTGCACGAGCGCGCCAACACATCGCGTGGAGGTGGTGTGCGCGTGCGGTGCGTGGATATGGTGAATGCGCGTGTGCGCGGTGTGTGGATGTGCGTGCATGTGGTGCGTGGATGTGCATGCGCGTGATGCGTGATGTGCGTGTGCGTGATGCGTGGATGTGCATGGAGGTGCACATGTGTGGCGTGTGCATGTAGTGTGTGTGCATGTGGCATGGATGTGGTGCGTGCGACATGTGGATGTGGCGAGTGCACGCGGCGCATGGATGTGGTGCGCGCACGTGGCATGTGGATGTGCACGCATGGTGTGGATGTGGTGCATACGTGCGGGGTGTGGACGTAGTGCGTGCACGTGCCACGTGGATGTGGTGCGCGCGCGCGGTGCATGGACGTGGGCGCGCCACATGGGTATGCAAGTGCGCTGCGTGTGAGCGTGCTGCGTAAGTACGGGCATAGGGGTGTGGGCATATGGGTACAGCGTAGGGGTATGACGCATGGTGGTGGGTGCGGTTTGAGAGATGCAAGTGCGCTGCGTAGGCACGGGCATATGGGTATAGCACGAGGATGTGCTGCCCGCGTGCAGTGCACAAATGTGGGTGGGACAGCGCAGGTGTGTGGGTGCATAAGTATGTGACCGTGCTGCACAAGTACGTGACCGTGCTGCACAAGTACGTGACCGTGCTGCACAAGTACGTGACCGTGCTGCACAAGTACGTGACCGTGCTGCACAAGTACGTGACCGTGCTGCACAAGTACGTGACCGTGCTGCACAAGTACGTGACCGTGCTGCACAAGTACGTGCTGCACAAGTACGTGACCGTGCTGCACAAGTACGTGACCGTGCTGCACAAGTACGTGACCGTGCTGCACAAGTACGTGACCGTGCTGCACAAGTACGTGACCGTGCTGCACAAGTACGTGACCGTGCTGCACAAGTACGTGACCGTGCTGCACAAGTACGTGACCGTGCTGCACAAGTACGTGACCGTGCTGCACAAGTACGTGACCGTGCTGCACAAGTACGTGACCGTGCTGCACAAGTACGTGACCGTGCTGCACAAGTACGTGACCGTGCTGCACAAGTACGCGACCGTGCTGCACAAGTACGCGACCGTGCTGCACAAGTACGCGACCGTGCTGCACAAGTACGTGACCGTGCTGCACAAGTACGCGACCGTGCTGCACAAGTACGTGACCGTGCTGCACAAGTACGCGACCGTGCTGCACAAGTACGTGACCGTGCTGCACAAGTACGCGACCGTGCTGCACAAGTACGTGACCGTGCTGCATGAGTGTGCACAACCGCACTGCACGAGTACGCACAACTGCACTGCATGAGTGCGGGCACGTAAGTGTGCTGTGTAGGTGCGGGTGTATGGGTGCAGGCGTATGGTACAGGTGTATGGGTGCAGTCCATGGGTGCAGTTCAAGGGTGTGCTGCGCAAGTGTGCAAGTGTGGCAGGGATGTGGTTCGAGGGTGTGCCATGCGGCAGTTCAAGGGTGCACTGTGCAGTGGTTCAAAAGTGTGCAAGTCAGTATATGGATGGCATCACTGAGCAAGACAACGCCAGAGAGGTGGACATACCTTACTCAGTCCTTCCAAACAATGAGGATATGAGGTTGACAGTCGAGTATGCCAGAGTAAAAGACTGACCTCCAAAACTTGTGGACACATGTGGACACATGGCCATGTCACCTCATGATGAAGCCTTCACACCGTCTCGACTTTCAACGTCACCTACTATTAGCCTTCTCCTGCTGAAGCTTCATACTGAAATAGTCGAAGCTTTGCTCTTCCAGCCTTTGTGACTTACAGATTCAGTGCATGACACCTTTCAACAAGGCATGGGTAATGGTTTGGTCGATTTGGGCTCAGCATGCGACACTTTCCAATGAGGTTCAGGTCTGGGTTCAGTGCAGCACACGGTGTTCAATGAGGTACGATGGGTCTCACTTTCACAGCACCAATATCTCCCTCCCTGAGCTGCACGTTCACTTGATGGCTTTATGGGTACACAAGGGCACTGCGTGGGTACGCAAGTGCACTGCGCGCGAGTTCACTGGGCAGGTACACAAGTGCACCGCATGCGAGTGCACTGTGTGAGTACACAAGGGCACCGCGTGGGTGCACACATGCGTGACTGCACTGCACGAGTGCGCAAGTGCGCGACCACACGACCACGCTACACAAGTGCACGACTGTGCGACAGTGCAACGGTGCGACTGCAACCTCCATCCTTTTCTCGAAAGTCGACTCTTGGTCTTTCACTTTGCTTCTTCAGTAAAACCCATGACTTGTCTCGACGTCGGTCATGGTCCTGACCTCGGTCTCGTACTCTTCCCCACTCCCTGTCATCAGCATCGACACTACTACTGCCCCACAACATTGTTGACCGGGAAATGGCATCGATGGAACTTCTCTTGGTCGGGGAGATGTCTGGGGAATCTGGTCTAGCAGAGGTTGTTTCAAAGGAACGTTGAAAAATAGAGGGATGGGGTATGATGGTGCGACTGCGTGACTGCACTGCAAGAGTTCACGACCGCATGACCTTGCTGCACAAGTGCGTGACTGCGCGATTGCGCTGTACGAGTGTGCAACCACACGACCGCGCTGCATGGGTGCGTGACAGCGCAACTGTACGACGGTGCGACTGCATGATGGTGCGACTGCGCAATGGTGCGACTGTGCGACTGGGCTACATGAGTGTGCAACTTGTGCTACACGGGTGTGCAAATGCGGTGTGGGGGGCACAGCTTGAAGATACACTACATCAATGCACTCGTAGCTCATGGGCTGCACAACACCATGCCTCAATGACCTCACTGATGGATCTGACTTCTAATGGAGTTCATGAGCCATGTCAACACACTCGTCGTTTGCAGTCGAATTTGCGAGTTGCGTTGATGCACTCATCGCTCACAGTCAAATTCATGAGCATCCTTCTCACACCTGTCGACGCACCTGTAGCCCTCTGGCTGTGCAACACCGTGCCCTGACAGTATTTCGCCAATGGACACGGGTTCTTTCCCCTCCTGGGTACACGGAACTCATCACAAATGCCCGGTTACCCATCCATCATATGCAGCATTGTTCGACAAGGTGCGCAGGTTTGGTTCAAGTTTGGTGTGCGACGCTTTGCAACAAGGTGTCCACAAGTTCGGGTTTGGGTTCAGTGCAGTGCACACCTTTCAACGAGGTGCGGCAGCGGTCCAGGTTGATGTCATAGTGCGAGTGTCAGGAAGGTGTGCAACATCCGTGACAATGCAACAACGGTCAAGTTTGCGAGTTGCATCGATGCGCTCGTAGCTCACTAGCCGTGCAACACTGCACCTCAACGACTTCGCTGATGAAAACAGACTTCCAGTGGAATTCACGAGTCATGTCAATGTGCTCGTCACTCGCAGTCGAATTCACGAGTGTGCTTCTCACACATGTCAATGTGCTTGTAGCCCTCTAATTGTGCAACACCATGCCCTGACAATGTCTCGCCAACAGACAGGGACTCTTTCCCCTCCACCCCCTTCACTTTACTTTTGTCGGTGGTTCACTAGCTGCAAGAGGTTTGATAACTCGCAGGGTAGCACCTAGATCAGATACGTCTGGACAGAACTATGTGACCCGACTTTTGATTTCAGTTCGTGTGCTTTCATTAGGCACAGCGATGACACGCATTTTTGATAGGTGTGACTTGTGATATCAAATTTGACCTCGACGGGGGCAGGAGAAGCGGTTATGTGCCTGTGTTGGGATTTTGGAGTGAGGAATGCATACACACCCAACTCAAGTGCTGTATTCGGGTTCATTATTACAATCGTACTGAACTCAGTCGATTTTGTGATTTTTTCTTTTTCCTCCGGACTTGCCCACCTACTTGCAGCATTTCTGGACACTTTCTAGACCTGCCATGGGCTAGACCTTTTGGGAACACAGACTGCAACCCAACTGTACACGACAATGGTTAATTTGCAAGATTGCCGTGAAACAACAATTTCGCAAATGGGGGGCGGTATAGGATATAGAGTATACATCCTGGCCAGGAAGGCTCACAGCATCGTGTATGCTGCTAGGTCTCATAGACTAGTAGCATGGGAAGATCCTAACTCCGAGCCTTACACGATCTGGCCACAGTGAAGCATCATGAACCTCCTCCGGCATTCATTTAAGGAGGAGGTGAATCCAATGGACTCTAACGATAGCCTACCCTCCTAATCCCAAGATACACTGCCCAACAAGTTATGTGACAGCCTGTCCACCTACAGGACATCTTCTATGAGGAACACCCCATGTCCCAGAAGGAAACAATGTGACAGTGTCTAGGAGGCTATCGAGTGGTGTTAAGAACTGAAAACTGACTAATGTCGGTGGCCGACAGGGACCGATCGGAAGGACTTGGCTTCAGCTTATGTGCTGCACCCTCGCAAATATCCGTAGGATGTCCTTAAATTTCGGGCGGGCGAAGACTAATCCTAATGAGTACCTTTCGGCGTGATACCGATCGGAATCGAAGGACAAGTCGAGCGTCGGGCCAAGGGGTTGGGACCGGGAGTGGGCGAGCGCACACGAAGGCGGATGGGGGGATTCTTAGTATGAGACTGATACAGGCGTATGAGGGTATTCTGAGTCGATATTCTGATTGCCTAGTGACTACAACTACAGCGGGTTCATATACAAGTAACAGGCATCTGGAAAATACTAATGGGGAGAAGGGCAGAACACGGTATTAACAATAAGCTTGACTAGGAACGGGAAGTTTATGATTAGTTCGGAGGCCGATGATAACCGAGAGCGGGATTACGATAAAAGGAAATAGTTCAAGGACTACAAATATAGATAGACATATGCCAAACATAAGATTGGACGGATCAACATAATAAAGGGGACGTATCAAAGTTTGACCAGACAATACGAGTTATTTTGACGTGGGTGTAAACGGAGTTTGATCTTCGCGAAAACATTTGTCAGCTTCGGGGCCGATGGTTTCCGAGAGGATGACTTGAAACATTGACAAGTGGCGATAACCTCGGGACCGATAGGGTTGCGACACGGTCGTAACAAGTGGTCCATTTGCGGTTCAAAGGATTTCAGGACTGAAAGAGTGCTCGACTAGGGACTGAAGGAAAAGAATGGATCTATTTTTTTCCCTTCCCTTCCCTCCCTTTTTCCACATCGACATCTTCCCTTACTGCTCCTAAACCTACCAACCTCTCTTTGAATACTGGGGTCTTGGCACCTTGCATTTTGGGGGGCTTCACACAAGACACCTGGGGGGCATCCCCAAAGCTTTCCAGAACTTCGTATAGCACATCCCTTCAAACTGGGGGGCACTGTGAGGAGTATGCTTTTACCACAGTTTCATTGTGGTAAAATACTCCTTTTATTTTATTTATATTTTACACATTCTATTCATATTTATCTATCTTTTATATTCTTCGAATATTCCATCATTTCATTAGTTCGAAGCATTGTGTATACTTGTGGGTGCACTCAGCACCAATTAGAACTCAGACACACTTTAACCCAAGAACCACCACTCGTAAGACATAAACTAGGTCTACTATGAGCAGTGATCAGGGTAACGTGTCAGCTACTACATAGGTAGCAATATCTGAACTATCTAACACTTCTGGCCTTGAACTGTAACAGTCGAGGCCTCCACTCAAACCATCGCACTCGTTGACTCCTTCGTCATCTCGTACTCCTTCTCTCACTTTCTCTTATATTGCACCGAATAGGTCAATATCCTTCCTTTCTACTCATTTCTTTGTATATAGAACGGTCAGAACTTCCACCACTCTTCACACAACCTGTGAAGAGTAGTGGAAGTTCTAACCATTCTATATACGAGGAATATCGACCGTTTAGGTACAACACTAAGATGTATTGACTGTCGAAGTCTAATACAGAATGAACACGTATTGACTACTTAGTTCAATACGGTAGAAGGAAGTAGCTATCAAGAATAAGGTAGAGAGCTAAACGAATAAGTAGAATCGACTGTCAAGTGCGATTCTGAATGACTGCTCAAGAGTAAAGTAGAGTATTAGAGAGTCGAATAATAGAGTAGCGTGGATGTGGTCCACACGAGTTGCGATAAGGATTGAGTTTCGACTGGTACAGTTCACTCTGATAGAGTAGATAGCTAAAGCCTGTCTGTGACGGTCGAGACAATACACCAATCACAACTTACAGGACACTAATGGGTGTCTGGGTAAGTGGTGGTTGCGGTGTAAAAAGTGTCTGAGTTCTAAACTATGGGCACTAGAATACACAAGTCTGGTGTGTGTGTGCCCACAAGAGTCGATGTATCACATACATAGGTCATCGAACTAATTATAGATATAATAAAAGAGAGAAAATAGAAATAATAAAGGAAATATAGTAAGAGCTCATCCAACTATATTTCCTGAGTGTATTTCGCCATACCTCTCACAATGCCCCCCAGGTCGAAGAGTTATGTCAAAGAAGATGTCGAAGGATGCTTGGAACTCCTCCCCATGCATCCTGCGATGAACCCCCAAGGTGTAGAATAGCGTTGCCCCAGGCGAGACGCTTGGCACGAAAGGAAAGAGCGATGTCCTCCCACCTCAAAGCGTCATTGGCGGATGTCAACCCATCCAGTTTTTGGATCGACGAGACCCAACGACCGTAGGCCTTCTGGCGCGTTCGAATTATGGTGCAAACGCGATCAGCGGAAGCATCAGTAATATGGGAAATGAGAGGGGTGTAGTGATGGTGGGGTAGGAGTGATGAGCGGTGTGGAGCTCATGTCTCCCCCAGGGGGGATTCCTCTCGAGGTGTCCGAATCCGGCAACAGTTGCTCCAACAAGTCAACGAGGTCCACTGCAGAGTGGGTTGGTGTGTGGTCAGGAAGAACACAAGAAGAGTTGACAAGTAAGGACCGAAACATGGAGAGTTCCACCCATTCGATATCCTCCGCTAAATGCAGCTGTTCCTTAGGGTCGTTGATGCATAAATAAAATGCACTCATGCGGTCCGACAACGTGAGAGGCCCGCTATACCCCTGGATATGCCCTTTAAGAAGGGGGTGCCACAGGGTTGGTCCCAGTCGTGTTAATGTGCGTCCCACAGTGAAGATGTCGGAGGGGTAATTAATGGACACGCGCATCCAACTTGACTGGAAGGGACGGGAGGGGCCAGCCATATCCTCAGAGTGGAGGGGAGAGGACGGCTGTGGCGGGGGGCTGCAAATGGGGTGGGCCGGGGGGGGGTCCGTGACAAGGGGCTCATCGGCCTGAGTATCAGTTCTTTGTTTCCCTTTTGCTTTTTCGCTTAAGGGGGGAGGCTCCTCGAAGGCTTCCATTGCCCGGGGGGGGGGTTCCTTGGAGACATCTGTGGCTGAGAGAGGTGTCTTGAGGACTTCCTCCATAGGCGTTGCGAGAACTTCCGGGATAGGGTGATCAATATCCATTAATGTATCGTTAGGATGCTGAATGGGGCTTCCCAGAGAAATGCAAGGGGAGTAGGGAGAGGCGGGTGGTGGACTCCGTGTTGTCAAGGAAGTGAGGGGAATGTTAGACACCGCAGGGACCAAAGGCACCGGAGTAGAGTGGGAGGCGACGAGAAGGTCAGGTGACGTGCGGAGGGGTGAGATTGGCTGCAGTGCTGGAGAAGGCTTGGGTATGGATGAGGACGGTGATATATGGGAATGTCCTGCGAAGGGAGTGGTAGTGGTATAGGGGGAAGAGAAGGCAGCTTGGCGGATGGTACAAGACTTCCCAGTAACTCGGAAAAGGGTGTAAAGCACTGTAATGTGGGTACGGAAGAGACTGGCAGAGGTGGAGGGAGATGAGAGGAACTGGATGGGGTCGCAGAGTCTGCTGGACAATACCCTCTCCAAACTCTGACGGAAGTTGGTAGCTTTCATCGTTGGTTAGGATCACTCATGAAGAAGTGAATGTTGTCATGGAGTAGGAAACCTTCATGGCAGTCAGCACCGAGGTACTTGCTGTCGTAGGTGGGGTAGCGAGATTGGTTGTCCTCCGAGTCAGATGAAAGATCACCGGGCCCCATCCGGTAGGTCCATTCCTGAGGTCCACGTTGTGAAGGGGGTCTGGGAGGTAGTGCAACTCCATCTCCACGTCACAATGCAATGCTTCGTAATTTGATCCTTCGTACTTTGTCCCAATCGTAGAAGGTGACCCCATCTTTTCCTTTCCTACTTTTTTGTCCTACACTCCGAACACATGGCGTGCCCCCATCACTGCAATCCGTTTCAGCGAAATCTGTCCATTTATGACCCGAAGGGGGAGCGATGATTGAAGGATTATCGTGCCCTTCCATTCTCCTCCATTCCTGCCGTGTCCGCCTTGAAGGGACATTATCCCTAGCCCCCATCCTCTGCTGTCCTTCCAAGTACTCCTCTCTCCTCTTCCATTTAAGCGTTTTCAATTCCTCCTGAACCTGCGCAGAGAAAGCCTCAGACTGCTGTTTCCTTTTGATTTCCTCTTCGGTAGAAGGGACAATACTACGAGAAGGTGGTGGGGTTTCGCTCCATGTTCCCGAGGGAGCCCCCCAAGTATTAGAGGACCATGGTGCAGCTTTTGAAATGGAGTCCGTCTGCGTAGGATTTGTGGACGATGAGGTCTCCTCCATGTGCTTGACAGTTTCTGTTCGAGGTGATGGGGCAGAAGGAACTGTAGTTTGAGGTCGAGGTATTCTTTTAAAATTGGGAAGTCAGGGTCTGGGAAGAGGAGCGTATGGAGTAAAGGCTGTTCTGTTCCCCGAGTTGGTGGACATTCCCGCGATGTCGCCCTGCGCAGCGGAGGGTATTGGCAAAGGCATTCCAGAATTACTCGTGGAGTGCTCGACTTGTTCAGTACGAGACGGCGTGGTAGAGGTATTAATAGGTTGAGGTCGCGGTATTCTTTTGAAGTTGGGGAACTTGGGTTTGGGTTGTTGCTCCTGCGACATAGTGTACTGAGTAGAGAGGTTGACGTGGAGGGAAGAGATAGGGGGAATAAAATTTTCTTTAGCGAATTTATGTATTTTATATTAATTTCAAGCTCCACTCGGTTATTGAAGTGAAAGGCCGAGGGGAAGAAAGTGGGGGGGTAGAGCTAGAAGTAGATAAACAGTGTTGTCATCGTAAGGATGTGAAATGATCATTAAATTCGATAAATAGTCTTGTAAGCTCTAAGAAGAGCGGGAGCATTACGAAGGTCATTGCCGTTTAACCAAGTGTCCTCCTCCGGTCCATATCCTTTCCATCGAACCTGGAAAAGGAGTCGATTTCGATGCTTTTTGTGCCCTACTATAGCTTCTACTTCGTACTCCTCGTCGTTACGATTGAGTTCTCGAGGGTTCTTGAGTAGCTCCCTGGATCTGAATTCCTTAGGGGAGAGGTGGTACTTTTTAAGATGGTCTCAATTAATCACTGGATGTAATTGATATTCCGAGGGAATGTGGAGTCGGAAGACTTGAGGATTGATCTTTCCCAAGACCTCAAACGGCCCTATCCGTCTTTGTATAAGTTTTCTTCCAGGTCCCTTGACTTCGATGAGCTTGAGAGAATGGGGATTAATCAGAACATAATCTCCCTCTGAGATATCTTCCACTAATCTCTGTCTCTTGTTGTAACTGCGAGCTTGGGTTTCTTGTGCTCACACAATCGAATCCTGCGCCGCTTGTCAGTGATTTTCCAATTCTAAGATCCATTGGTCAGCTACAGGGCTATCCGATAATTCTCTGGGAACCACAGGGTCGTCCCCTCCTAGACAGCTAGACATTCCTCTTGGTAAGTAGCCCATCAGCAAAAATGCTGGCGCATAGCTCGTCGAGCTTTGAACTGTCGAATTGTAGGTATGAGCCACTACTTGAGTCCATTTAGACCATTCCTCCTTCGAAGAGGTGCAGTACACTCTGAGCATTTGCTCCACAATAGCATTAGCGTTCTCCGTTTGACCGTCGGTCTGAGGATGGTGGGACGAGGATACTGCAAGGGCACTTCCGTATACTTTGCAGACTTCTCTCCAGAACCTACATGTGAAGTGTGGTATGAGTTCTGACCGTTCTATATACGAAGAAATGAGTAGAAAGGAAGAATATTGACCTATTCGGTGCAATATAAGAGGAAGTGTGAGAGAGAGTACGAGATGACGCAGTAGTCGATGAGTGCGATGGATCGAGTGGAGGCCTTGACTGTTACAGTTCGAGGCCAGAAATGCTAGATAGTTCAGATAATGCTACTTATGTAGTAGCCGGCACGTTACCCTAATCACCGCTCGTAGTAGACCTAGTTTAGTGTCTTATGAGTGGTGGTTTCTGGGTAAAAGTGTGTCTTCCTTCTATTTGGTGCCAAGTGCACCCACAAGTATACACAATGCTTCAAACTAATGAAATATGCAATATTCGAAGAATATAAAAGATAGAAAAATATAAATAAAATGTGTAAAATATAAATGAAATAAAAGGAGTGTTTTACCACAATGAAACTGTGGTAAAAGCATACTCCTCACACTACAGGTCCACCTCTTATCTTGATCACAGATTATCCTTGAAGGCAGGCCGAAAGGAGCGGCTACTTTATTCACGAAGATTCGCGCGAATCCTTCTGCGGATAGATCTGAAGTGGTGGGTTCACAGATTAAGAAATGCATGAGTTTATCCACAGTGACGAAGATGGTGGAATAACACCCTCTGTAGAAGGAGGCAATCCAGTAATCAGGTCCATCGAGACAACCTCAAACGGCCTTAGGGGTACATCCACGGGTCAAAGAGCTCCTTGTCGAGTGGAATGATCAATTTTAGTTTTCTGGCATATGTCGCAGCTGCGAGCATACGCCACACAGTCATGCAACATCCTCAGCCAGAAGAAACAGTCTTTCATCAGATTAAAGAGCCTGTGGCTGCCTGCATGAGCTCCTTTGAAAGGATTATCATGTATCAGCTTGAGTGTGGTTGTCGTCATGCTGCTAGGAACACAGATTCGACTTTTCCAGTCCGAATCTCAAAAGAACAATAGCTTATTCTTGCTGATAAAATAATGCGAAGGGGTGGCTACCATGTTTGGAGAAATGGGATCGGCGGCGTAATAATTCCTGAAGGCGGGATCCTTCTGGTATCCATCGCGAAGTTCTTTAGCATAATTTTCGTTGATCTCTATAAGCAATTGTGGATTCGAGAGAGTAAAATTTGCTTCATCAGTTTCATCGTTTCTGGGGAGATTGTGCAAGTCCCATTTCGTTTGGGGGACCTCTTCCATGGTTCCAACTGGTTCAACTAACTCGTGATGAGTGAGAAAGACGGCTTTTTCCGCTGGTTTGTTCTCCCATAACGTCTCATTGTCATTCCGGTTATAAGAATCCACTACGATCAGTAAAAGGTCGTCTCTCACGGGGCTAACATAGTCCAGTACTCGAGGAAGTCTGGACAGTGGGTCAACATTGCTATGTATTCGTCCTGCTCTATGTAGGATTTCCAGACCGGGGTATGCAGCATATACCGCCCCCCATGCGGCCAGTCAACGATTAGTATTCTCGTAAGATCTGGCCCATTGTAATGCCGCATGGTCAGTGATCAGATGGATATGTTCACCTTCAATAAAGGGCTGGAAATGGACTAATCCTTCTTTAGTGGCCAACGCTTCTCGCTCTGTGGCTGAATAGTTACATGCTGCTTTCTTGAGCGTACAGCTCCAATAGGCGATAACGTGTTCGACCGTGACACTGGTGTCGTCAAAATCTGCAGCCCAGGAATCCGTCCAGGTGAATTCCGGCTCCTTGGTTTTATAACGAGTAACAAAAATGGGCATGTCTCGTGATTGATCGAAGGCTGCTCATGCTTGGGCATAAATTTTCATATCCTTAAGGTCTTTAAGCGTCATTTTCTGTATTTGTTGGAGACAACATCCTAGCGCGAAGTCCGAAGTGTCTGTGTATAACCGATAAGGCATACCGCTCGCAGGGTGTCCGAGTACTGGAGCTGAGCTCAACGCAACCTTGATGTCCTCAAAAGCTCGGGTGTGTTCAGAATCCCAATTCCAACAAACTCCTTTCTTCAAGAGGTTGAAAAGTGGAGCGACCATCCAGGAGTAAAATGGTATGTACGTGGAGAAGTACAGAACCATTCCTAGAAAACGTTGAAGATCTGCTATCTTAGAGGGCGTCGCCAATTCTAATATAGCGGCGACCTTTTCTTGATGGGTCGAAAAGCCGAGTCTAGACACCTTATGTCCTAGTAGTAGAATCGAATTATACCCCACATAGCACTTTTTGGGCGAGAGAGTGATTCCCGCAGCAATTATGGCTTGTAAAACCTGATCTAAATGTTCTAGATGATCATCCCATGTCTTAGAAAAGATCACGATGTCGTCAATATAAACCAGGCAGAATATCCATAAGTAAGGTGCAAGTACGGTTTGCATAACCCTTTGGAATATAGAAGGTCCATTACGAAGTCCAAAGGGCATTCTCCTGAATTGCCACAGTCCTCGATGGGATCTGAAGGTGGTCTTCGGCTTGTCTTCCTCTAACATTTCAAGTTGGGTAAAACCGGCTAGTGCATCGAAGGAAGATAAGATGTTGGAGCCCGAAAGCGCTTGCATGATTTCCGACTGGCGTGGCAGTGGGAATTTGTCGGGAACTGTTAGACTGTTCAACTTTCTATAGTCGATCACTACTCGTGGTTTCCCATTGTGATAGATGACAAAGGCTGGCGCCCCCCAAGGACTCTTGGAGGGTTCAATTACTCCCTGTTGGAACCAAGTATCCATTTGTTCATCAATGACTTTCCTATTAGCTGGGGAGGTTGGGAACATTGACATTGAAATAGGTTGTGTGCCCTCTTTCAATGGGACATTGACCTTGACATCCACTTGTCCCAGTCGCCCGTCTACTCCAAAGGCTAGGACATTCTTAGTTAATACCGACTCCAAGTGGGAGGAGACATTGGTAGGGATGTCAGGTCCTAAGTTAACCAGCTTATGCAGATCTTCCGCACGAAACGTTTCTGTGGTGGCAACCTCTGACGTTTTAGGACCTGCTGGGTCGAAATCGTCTGTGAGTTCCCGTTCTGGGGGCAGTCCGGAGGATTGAGGATTGAGGACACGCTCCTCTTCTATTTTTGATAGACTCTCGACGAGATGGGCAATCTTGGTTGCCGTTGACTGCATCGATGCTTTCTCAGTCGAAGATCTAGGAGTCTGGGCCCATTTGTTCGCGTCGTGAATTAATCCAACGGTTTCCCCTCATCTGATGATTCTTGGCATCAGAGAGGGATTAGCAAGAGGTATCGCGGCACGTTCCCTAGAGATGGTGGTGGTGGGAGCAGCTAGTATACTCCCATCGTCATTCTGCAAGATAACTCCCTCGACTATCCATTGGTCACCAATAAGATCTCCTACAAAGATTGGTACTAATCGAGCCGATTCCAGTTCTATAGTACAATCTTGTAAGGCCCGTGTGACTCTTTCAGTACGCACTCCTTTGTCTGGTTTGGAAGTCAATTCAGGCAAGTCATTGGCTAATTCCTCAAAGGGGATCTTGCTAATCGAAAAGGTTAAAGGCTGCGGCTCCTTGGAAGAACTGGCTGGGATAGATCCTGCTCTCCCAGGCAAGATCAATCTGGAACCCAGCGGTTGGTCTCGCAGTGTCCCGATCTCATAGTTCACGTGAAAGTCTTCTCCAAGAAGGATCGGGACGGTCATACCTCGGACAACGTACGTTTCGGCGGTAAATTTAAGGAGTATACCGGTGTCATCCTCGAGATAAATGGGGACGTTGTCGTATCCTAATACTTTGGCATTACCGGTAAGTTGTACGAGGCGCAGCTTGAGTCCTTGCTTGAGTTTAGGACGGTCCTCTAGTTCCTTATAGAAATCCTCCGAGATTAACGAGAGGTCAGCTCCAGTGTCCAGCCTGATTTTAATAGGATTTGAGGCTTCTGAATTCCCTACGCATCCGTAGACGTGTAATGCTGAAATCCCAATCCTGGAATATCCACCCAGAGGGTCCCTTCTTGTAAAGGGTATGCATATATGCATAATTGGACTAAGGAATAATAGTTGGATTATAGTACTTTATTATTTATCTTTTATTTTCTTTCTTTATATTCTTTCTATATTTCGAGCATACCTTTATTTTGTAGTTCGAAGCTTTGTGTATACGTATGGGCGCTCTCGGCACCAAAACGACAGACACTTTTTACCCAGCAGACACTACCTCGTAAACGACCCAGACGTCAAATAGCGAGAGGTGTCAAGGGTAACGTCTCAACTACCTATAAAGGTAGTATTCTCTCGCATACTAACGTACTTTGGACTCGAACCGCAAAGGTCGAGTTCCACTCTAAGGTCTTTGCGCTAGTCGACATTATAGTCGACTCGCGCTATTATCTCTTTACTCTAGATATTCAGCTTCGCGTTGATTATCTATTTTACATCTAGCTACGAGTTGTACCGTGAAGGTCAACTCTTTCATTCTTTCATTCTAGCCATCAAGAGCAACTGTACAGTTGCTCTTGTGACGCGTAGCGTGTCTTCTTACTAGTACTGCTTGTCTAGTAATCTACGGTATTGTACTGTACGGTCAATACCTGCTAATAGTAGTTGAATAAACACTATTCTTCGTATATCGAATGGTCAGAATCTACCGACTCTTCACACTTCTGCAATAGATAATAGTCGAATCCTCTTTCATAAGTCGACTGGATCGAGGGTATTGAACTCTAGGTCTTTTGCTTTCTTTTCTTGCAGCCAGTTTGACGTTCCTCCTGATACGTCTACCGTTAGGTACCTTGGGAGTGGCGTTCAAAATAGAGTCGTCCACTTCAGAGTCTTACTCCTCGCAAGGAATTAAGTCGGGTAATTGCCCTGGGTCGAAGGGGAAGCTCTCCTCCTCCGATCCCTCTGACTTAGAGGGGTCTTCTATAACGTAGGTCTGACTTATTTCCTTAGATCGGTTCACAAATGCATCCTCGTCGACGATTTCCTCAATGGTGGGAGGTTCAGGTCACGATAAAACTCTCGTCTCAGTCAGACCTTCATGGTTCTGACGATGAGCATCTAGCCAGTCTCCTTTCTCGAGAAAATCATGGTCTGATATAGAAACATAAACTTGCGATGTCTCATTCTCATTCGAGGATGCTTTCACGTCTGAAACGATGCTGTCCTCTGGCTGAGGAAGGTAGACAGAAATGAAAATTGATTCCTCATCAATGTTATGTACTTGTCCCTGTACACTTAATCCATAAACCGTTTCATAAGCCCTTTGATCCTCCGCCTCCTCCATTGGGTTCTGCGCGGAGCACTTGTTAATAGAGACATAGTGCGACATCCTGCCCACATGGGGGCAGTCGATCTTGAAATGCTCTAAACTCCCACAAATCCAACACTCCTTCGGAGGTTTGGCAATGCTTTTCTTGTCACTTCGTTCGAAAAAGAACTTGCCGTGTTTCTTACCCTGCTTAGCGTTCAATCTCCTAGGGACAGTTTTATCCTCGAGTTCGCCGAGGAGGACGTGGCCTCGATTAGTGAGATTGAATTCTCCAGAGTGCTCTTCCTCATGCCAAGGATCCGACTCGTCTTGCTTGGCGATCATGACTCTGGGTTTCTGAAACCGATAATGCTCTCGATGTGTTTGAACCCAAGCATTAATCAGAGCCTCTTGTAAATTGTTTGCGTAAGTCTGTAGGCTCATGATGTCGTCGATAGGTTGTCCCTGTAGAAGATAAAGCCATTCCGTGGGCAGTGTCAGGATAAGTCTGTGCATTTTGTCCTTCCGGTTTTGGTGGAACCCATACAAGAATCGATAGAGCTTGACCCTTCGCTGAATGTAATGAACAGGTGTCTCATGATTGTGACCGGCCTGTCGAAATTTCATGGCTTCCCATTCTAGAGCCAAGGATTTGCACCAACGAGTTCCAAGTAATCCTTCTACGATGCCCCAAAGAAACGATCCGTGAGATCGACTAAATTCAGTGCAATGTTCACGGTCTAGGGTGCTCCACCAGATCTTAGCACCGCTGGTGAGTCATCTTGGCAGAGTGACTCCCAACAATGTACTCATGGAGTCAGAGATCTCCGAGAGGCTCATAATATCTATGATGTAATCCAACGCCTTGGATTGAGTCCCATCGTATTCGGGAAGGTCTGACCATTTGATCTTGATGTCGTTGGTGTTAAGAGTGATCCTTTTATCCTTAGGTAAGTCATCGATAGGTGCGTTGGCTCGAGGCTGCATCGGAGTTTGAAAGGGAGAGTTAGGTACTCTACCGTGACGCCCCCCACGTCCCAAATTCCCTCCATAGCTTGAGGTACTAGAACTCCCAGATGAATTACTAGGAGGTCCTCCCGATGGTAGAAAGGGGTTGGAGGAGATCGGCAGGGAATGGCGAGGATCGACTGGATTCAGCGATCCTTGACCAGCAACCTGACCAGCTATACCCTCGGTGAATGCAGTGGAGAAAGACGGTCGACCCCTGTTGGCGACTGATCGATTCCTAGTCGTAGTTGGTTCATCACCTATGTTTGTATTACCAGGGATTCGTTCGAACGCGACGCGAGAGCGGTGAATTTCCTGATGGGGGGTAGGGCTAGGTTCCGTCACGATCCCTCTCTCGATTTGATTTCGACCGTATTCAAAGGTCAATGAGGTTGAGGTTGATAGAGGGGGATGCATATTTCCATTCCTTTTTCCTGAAGACGTTCCGCAACTTGCATCCTTATGTCCGATGGGAAGTCTTGCAAAGTAATGGGACAATTGAGCGAATGAAGGAAACGAGTGTTGGGAGATCCATTCAGGGTACGAACAAACGAACTGGTTGTGGAGATGGGCGAATCGGGTACCTGGATGGAATCATCATAAGGGTAAAGCACCTCCAAAACCATCTTATCAAGTCTTCTCTGATTTCACCTTAACCGACCCCTTAAGGTAAAATACCCAAACGAAGAATTCCAAGTAATCCCGTTAAGAGACTCCTCCAGCATCCGAATGTATATATACTGGTAGTCGACTTTGGGGACAATGTGATCCCCACCGAGTAGGATGTGAAGGATTTGTAACGCGTCATCGTGCGTGCAGAGCGCTTCGAGGAATGAAGAGAACACTTCTTGTTTAAGAACTGTCCTCCCTCCTTCTATAACAGAAGTAACTTCACTCGACCATTCGGGAATCGAGCGAGTCAAATCCTCAAGGGTTCCAGGTCGTGTGAATAGATCCTGCGCCGATAAAATAGCCTGATAACGACCTAACCAGACTGCTACAGTCACCAGTAAGAGGGGGTAGTCTGTATTGTACTCCTCCACAAAGGGAGTAACCTGATCCGCAGAAATTTGATCGGCGTAGTACGCATCCCATTGTAAGTCGATGGGCTGGGTGTAAATCATATGACCCCTAAAGAATTGCTTAAGGATGACCTGTTTAGGTGGGAACGAGAGAACGGGTTCAGGAGCACGGGTAGTTTCAACATTAGCTCTGGGGAAGTTCAACTGCTCAGTTGACGGATGTTCTTCTCATGGACTTGGAGGGGCATCCATTGATGGTCCAGCTACTGCTTCAATGGAACTTCCGGGAGGAGCTGGTTTTGAAAAGTCAATGAAGACTTCCTCATGGTGACATTACAGGGTGGTTCCAGACTTGCAGGTCTTTGACGAGGTTTTGAACTACTCGGGGTCATCGAAGATCTCGGTGTTTGGTTCTTGCCAGTGGTCATTTACGTGCTTAGAATTTGATAGTTGAAATAAATGTTTTTCTTCGTAGGGAAAGAGCGGTCCGGCCCCGATCACCACTGTGAAGAGTAGTGGAAGTTCTAACCGTTCTATATACGAAGAATATCGACCGTTTAGGTACGACACTAAGATGTATTGACTGTCGAAGTCTAATACAGAATGAACGCGTATTGACTACTTAGTTCAATACGGTAGAAGGAAGTACATAGCTATCTAGAATAAGGTAGAGAGCTAAAACGAATAAGTAGAATTGACTGTCAAGTGCGATTCTGAACGACTGCTCGAGAGTAAAGTAGAGTACTAGAGAGTCGAATAATAGATTAGTGTGGATGTGGTCCACACGAGTTGAGATAAGGATTGAGTTTCAACTGGTACAGTTCGAAACTCTGATAGAGTAGATAGCTAAAGCCCGTCTGTGATGGTTGAGACGATACACCAATCACAACTTACAGGACACTAATGGGTGTCTGGGTAAGTTGTGGTTGCGGTGTAAAAAGTGTCTGAGTTCTAAACTACGGGCGCTAGAATACATAAGTCTGGCATGTGTGCGCCTACAAGAGTCGATGTACCGCATACATAGGTCGTCGAACTAATTATAGATATAATAAAAGAGAGAAAATAGAAATAATAAAGGAGATATAGTAAGAGCTCATCCGACTATATTTCCTGAGTGTATTTCACCATACCTCTCACAAGCAGACTTGCCCTTATTGAGCAAAATGAAAATGTGGCTAACCTGAGGAGGAGTAAGAGCTTTCATGGTGTAGAATGTTGAGTTGTGGGAATGTTGTTGAACTAGAAAGTGAACAGCTATATATATATATATCTAATTTTGACAGGTCACATGATTTTTATTTGCACTTCTTTGCATATAATCAATAATGTTTTGTGCTGATCATGTGACTGGGACAAAACCCTTCCAATGTGATTTTATTATTATTTTATTTATAGCACAGGAAATACTAATACTTCTGTCATAATATTTTAAGGGCATATAGATAACATGTAGACCTAACTAACCACCAAATTTCAGGTCTGTATCTACAGTGGTTCTTAAGTTATTCAAGAATCTTTGCACAACTAAAAATCATTGAAAGGGTTTTGTCCCTCACTGTACATTAAGATGGGTGATCAGAAGGCCAATCAGAAAAGCAAAGTGTAGGATGGATCAAAGAGAAGTGATGACAAGGTGGGGAGTGATAGAAACTAATATATGGTACTAAAAAAACAATATTAGGTGGCAAGTAATAGTATATGTGGAGACAGAAATAGAGCAGTAGATGGAGCAGAGATGGAATGGGTCACTAATTCATTATGAACAAGTATTGGGGGAGCTGTGAGGGATAATGACATGGGCAGGGAAGATAATGAGACAACAAGGGTTTTCTAGTGAGAAACAAGTTGGGGGGTCCAAAACAACAGGATCCTAACAGATCTTGACAATCACTAGTCATCCTCCAGGCATATTTTCATCCAAGCAGGGCATGGGGCACCCAATATCAGCCAGCTGTGGCACTTTTGACTACAGAAGCCAAATATATAGTACTCACCAGGGTAATGAGACAAATAATGTGGATGTATTCCACTGTGGATGTATTCCACTGTGGATGTATTCCACTGTGGATGTATTCCACTGTGGATGTATTCCACTGTGGATGTATTCCACTGTGGATGTATTCCACTGTGGATGTATTCCACTGTGGATGTATTCCACTGTGGATGTATTCCACTGTGGATGTATTCCACTGTGGATGTATTCCACTGTGGATGTATTCCACTGTGGATGTATTCCACTGTGGATGTATTCCACTGTGGATGTATTCCACTGTGGATGTATTCCACTGTGGATGTATTCCACTGTGGATGTATTCCACTGTGGATGTATTCCACTGTGGATGTATTCCACTGTGGATGTATTCCACTGTGGATGTATTCCACAGTGGATGTATTCCGCAATGGATGAGGTCAGGTACCCGCACCTCTCTGGAATGATAACGCCGGTGCTGTTTCTCTGACGAAGAATACTAAGCATAACGCTCGTGTAAAACATATTGATATACGTTACCACTATATCCGCGAGCAAGTTGATGATGGAGGTATCGAAGTACGCCGCCTTACGTCCGCTGACAGTCTCGCCGACGTTTTCACCAAACCGCTGACCCGGATCACGCATATGAAACAATGTGTCGCTCTTCGTCTATGTGATTCTGAAGGGCACGCTTAGCCAGGGGGTGTTATGAACTGAGGCTTACGCGTGCTTAAGGGGGGGTAGCATAACAAGAGTGCCTCAGCAAACACGAGGCAACCTACAATCATGATTTGCGACCATTGTTCGAACGGTTTTCCCTTTGTTCTATTATTTTTGTTCTATAATGAGTCGTTGCCACTCAAAGCCTTTTGTTTTGTCTCTATTGTTTTTCTTTTGTATAAATGCCAGGTTTCCCCAACGCACTGCACCTCAGTCGATTCTTCAATTGTGTCGACTGAGGTAAGTTACTTATGTCAAACCATTCTAGATAGCACACTAAAACGTTAGCAGATATTATATTCATTATACAACACGACCACTTATTTTCAGCGCCAAACTTTGCAAATCCGAACAGGAAAATCAATGATGTGAGTTGGTTAGATCATTATTGTTCAAAACGTATACTCAAGGAAAACGGGAGCTACTTACGTGAAAGCACAGTAAGAGTGACGCGAAATGTCACAGGACGTCACGCTTCAATCACAACAAAAGGTTTATGTTTCTCATGCAAAAAGCGAAAGAAATCCATCCACATACACGTATATCCAAACAGACGGGTATACTTAGTCATCATCTTCCTCAACGTCTCCAAATTCAAACATCCCTAAACGGTCTCGCTTCGCACCAGCGACAGCATCCTGCAGTTTTTGGAGCATCTGTGGGTATGATGTTAAGTACTTGCAATTCTGCCTGTCAAGAGACGCATAGCCTTCACGGATGAGATCTGCATTGATACAGGCTAGAGGGTCTTCGGTCGCGGTAGGGTCCGAAGGGTCCATGAGGCGGAGGTGTAATAAGGAGCCTTCGCGGAAGTCGGTGTTCGCGATTAATTTACGTCCTTCACAGAGTGAACGGAATCGCTCAATAGCCTCGGCATGATATTCGCTGTCTGCGGTCACCAATTTTATGAAGCTATACATATTTGGTTAAACAAATATTATTAGCATCAATAATTTCAATAATTCTATTTGGCAACTACACACCTCAATCGGGCGTCGTGTGCTTGACCAGGTAAAGAACGGAATTTTGGATCGAGAGGGCGGATGTCTTTGAAGCCAATAGTGTCTTGATTTCCATAGTCGATGAAAGTGACTTCTGCTTCCTTCTTTCCCGGTGATGATTTCCGGATTTTAGCACGATACCACGAGCCATCGCTGAAACGGGCAGAGACGAGATCACCACTGCGAGGAATGAACCCAGGGATGGCATTAGCCGTACGATGGTGTAAAGAGAAGTCGTGCATGAGCTTTTCCAGCGATGCAATACCTGTCAACGGAATTTGATTACCTCCTAAGATTTTTTTTTTTAAAATACAGTACCTTCGGTATTGAGAATCTGCACTGAAAATCCAAAAGTTGGGCTGGTACGTACGTCACTAACGATGACATCCATGTATTCTGGCTTTAAGGCTTCTACTGCTCCGTTCTGGGGAATCTGGTCGGCTTCTTCTGTGGCTTCGTCATAGTCTGACCATAGCTAACGGACACCAGTCAAATCAAGATTATCATTTCACGAGTGCAACACTCACGTTCTTCTTCGCAGCCTTTGCTTCTTTCTATGATAGCAGCATCGTGTAAGTAAGGTACGGCTGAAAAATTAAAGAGATGTTTCACCTCAGCCTCAAGAAGTAAATTGGCCCACGATAAACTCTCAGCCGAATACGTATGGACTGCTGCTAAACCCTCCTTGACCAAAGTTATTGCAGCATTTTCCGTTTTGTTCAAATACATGGCACCAATGAAACCTCCAGATTTGTCAGTCGATTCAAACTCGATTTCCACGTCGCGCTGCATATATCTTCGCGAAGCAAATTCGGTGGATTCTTGGCCATAAGGTTCAGGTTTAACTTCAACTCTTTCACGTTCGCCACGACCGGCGCGTGGGGCGCGGATGCCTAAGAACAAACATAAATGTTGAGAAGTTGGATACAACGGCGTAAACACTAATCAAAGGACAAACCAGCAAGAACGAGTGTCAGTGTTTGGTTTTCCTTTGGTAGCAAAACCCTACGAGAAGCCATTAGAGTGAGATTTAGCCATATGAGCGATTACTGACTTGAATCGAGAACCAGCAGTAACAGCTTGCACAACAGCAGGCACACGGCCGAGACGTTTGAATCCCGATAGGAATTGATTAGCCTTAGCATATGTCTAAAACATCATGGTGGCCGGTTAATAGTATGCTAGGACTTCTTGTAAAGTGACTGACTTCAGATGCATTTCCAATCCGTGGGAGTGTCTGTTCTTTATTCGAATGGATTCCGCGTGTGTCTGTTATCGCGCTATTACCATGGTTAGTCGAAGGATATGTACCAGGAATACACGAGAAACTCACATTTGTTCGGCAGCCATAAGCTTGTCATAATCCGATGAACGATCCTCATCGTCCCGTCTATGGCGCACAACGCTTGCATAGCCTTTTTCAATTACTAACTCTGCGACGTTGCTACGTTGAACACGCTTTTAGAAAGGGAGAAGTCAGTTGAAAGAAAACCCACTCACACATTTTGATTTCCGAACCGAACTGTTGCACACTCCCTTTCTTCATACTCTCCCTCACGAGGTCGAACAAAGTCAACATGTACACGAACCGGTTTTCCGATCAGTTTTTTGCGCAAGAACTAAGTAAAATCAGAGATTTAATAGATTGATTTCAAGAAATATAAAGAAAAAAGGTCTGATTAATCTACATACCTCCCTTGCTTCAGAGGCCCAGTAAGATTGTTTGGGGTCCGCAGGACTGGAACTGAACACTCAAGAACATCGTTAGAATTGACATTTATGGCTATTGGAGGGGAAGTAAGATTACCGTGGACATCGTGTAGAGCTCAGCTGTAAACGGCGCTCTTTGCCACTATCCTTTTCTAAAACGCTGACTTGGTCCCCACTCCAAATGCGGATAACGGTTGCATCAAATGTTCGGGTATTACCATTGGCTACAGTCACTGAGGAGCTGTTTCCTTTTCCATTGGTAGACTCAGTTACATTTGCATAAAGATAAAGACGTTTTTCTTTTGCTTGTCTGCGGGATGCATTGTTACTATGGAACACGCCTGCCTATGAAAACTCAGCGTACTTTTCAGCTGCCCGTAGGCGTTCCATTCCACCTGAGTTAGCCAGTAAACCGGTATGCCAACCAACAACTCGAGCAAGACAAGTAGAAACAAGATGCTCAGCGATGTTACCAGCGGGATGCAAAACTGTTCCGATAAACATACTAGCTGATGCCGGCGGAGCACCCTCAGCAGAGGCCGCAAAAGGTTGTGCGGTTGGTGCCGGTAAGGATAACAATTGAACACGGACAGCTCTTTGCAGGAGACGGGACTCGGTGAAAAATTTTGCCTGCCCCATGGGCTGTGAGAAGTATAACATCGCAGATTGAATGTGCAATTTACCTCTTCTCCCCAAGGTTCGGCAACTTCCCCTTGACGAGACGCCGCTTTCGCACTCCGTACGCCTGCGAGAGCGACATTTGCCATTTGGTGGACGTTCTCAGGAAGGAAGAGGCGCACACGTAATGTGGTGCCATCGCGGACTTGTTCCACGACGGCTGGCAATCAAACATGTCAACCATTCTGTCAGTGTAGTAGCTACCAGTGCTCGTACCATCAATGGTCTGATTTTTCCACTCGGTCATGAAGGCTTGTGAGTCGAGCGGCATGGTGTGGTTAATGGTGTATGGCTTTGCGCAGTATAAGAAACTGGCGTGGTACTTCCACAACTTGCCCACATACCTTTGGTCCTTGAGGATTCCACATGCCCTTCATGCCATTTCGGGCTTCATTTTCAAGATCCTTTCTTTTCAGGTCCTCTTCATTCGGCTCTCGCTTGCTTTTCTCGCTGGGTTTCGCCCAGCCGTTCTTCAAGAGTTCTGTGGCAAGATCAAGACCGTTTATTTCTGCTTGGCCAAAGTCTCGAGGAACGTCATCATTGGATGGGAGTGGGTGAGTAGGTGTAAAAGTTACTTCTTTACCAACAGCGAGAGCACGCAAAAATTCGCGACACTCGAATGCCCATGGCTACAATTGATGCGTGAATAAATAGAAAAGGCATTTGCAGATAAAGACATCAGCTTACCTCGTCCTCACGCGTTGAACTCCCCATACGAGGCGAGGTAACTTCAGCAACATGCAATATTCTAAGTGATACTAAAATCAGCGATATTTACCGAAAAACCAACAAAAACGCACCTCTCTTTCGGGGGTTGTCCTTGTGGGCCAGGGCGTCCGCGCAAAATGAGAGTGTCTCCTGAAAGGACGGCTGAAAGTCACTGTCAAGCAATGCTCAGGACCAGTGCTGTGAAAAAACATACATTTGACAATCTAAAAGATGTCAGATATGGGAATATCATGGAGTATTCACGAAAACCTACAGCTTTCATGGGTGCCATTGAGGATTGTAGTTTTGTAGATGGTATTTAGGATGATTTAACAAGTGTGTCGTGTGCCAGCGAGGGATTCAAAAAAGCAATGTCTCCCGCGATCACGTGAAGCCTTACTTTATTTTTCGAGGCTCCATTTCCCGCTCACATCTCCAATTGCAGACACACATGCCTTTATACGAACTACTGTGCGTAGCGGGCCACTTCCCCCAATATGTAATTATTTCCAGTATTTATGCTCCCCGGCAAAAATTAATTCGGGCTCAAACTACAGGTGTACATAAAAGAGTTGGTGACAACATGTGCTACACATGTCATGGATGCTGGAGGTGTTGTACGTTCAATAAATAGCTGGGGAACACGCACTCTACCAGCAAGAAAGCTTTCTCATAAACGTTGGCACACAGTGGGGGAGTACGTAGTTGATCGGTCTTTGACTACTAAGATAACTTGTATTGACATGCATTATCTTAGCTACTGGACAATGCATTTTGACACGAACCCTCGAACGTTGCATGAACTCAATCGGAAGTTGCGACAAGATCCTCGCGTTATTCGCTGGACAATGACAAAGCTCGGCGAGAAAATCGAGGATATCGCCCAACCCAACGAAAAGACAATACAGTATATAAAAACAGAAACCCTACGCAGAGACTTTGACCGTGCTAATGAACGACTACCGTGAATGAGAGCGAGGCGACTAACGGTGATGCCGCATTTGAAGTTTCTCGTCAGCGTGAAGGCTGTTATGCTGCTTGTCAAGGCGCTCGGCTTTCCAGGACGAAGGCAGTGGATCTGTATTTTTTCCGTAGTTTTACTATACATCTCGTTGCCTCATCCAAGTTACGACATCACTCAGGCTTTGCACGGTCTGGATATTCGAAAGATCCTCGTCGGCCTCCCTCTGCTCTCCTACACGCTCCGGACCTGGTCTACGCAATAGAAGCGCGTGAAGGCCTGCTTGTCTCGCGCCATGATAGTCGCTAAACGACAAATCGGGATTACGTGGATCTTGAATGATTACCAATGCTTACCACTCTAATTCGTCTCCAACATAGAGGGTTTCATGAGTGCCCACTCCCGCTTTGGAACACGCTCTTTCCCATATCTCTTTCGCTGGTTTTTCAATACCCTCTTCTTCGCTTAACAAGAGAGGATCAAGATAAGTTGAAAGGTTCAGATCGATTATAACACTCCCTTGAATTATGCGTGAAATTTGTGAGCCAGATTTACATAGGGACGTAACACATACTCATTCGGGAGTCCGCATTACTCACTAAACCGGTTTTCATGCCGATACTCAGCAAACCTTCTACTGTTGATTAATGAATGGATGCGGGTAGCGTACATGTAGTGAACGAACATGTTGGAACAGCGTCATTAAAAGTCTTATATCCCTCTTGTCCAGAGAACCGCTGCAGTAATGCTGGTACCATGATATCAAGCGATGAATCCACCCCTGTCACATGGTGCGCAATGATTAAGGACACTGGTTTATTGCTTCTGCACGGGCACAAAGACCTCACTTTGCTCATCTGCACCTGCACCCACGGCTGTCCGGCGAATGACAAGTTTCCACCAACCTTGCGCACCTCCGGCATATGCAGGCTTTTCACGTTGCATGTCCTTCAGAGCTCCAGAGAAGTTGAAAATCAGTCAACGTAGGGGAAAAAACAGTCTATGAACCTTTCTTGAAGGATGTTTTTACTTGATCAGGTGGAAGAGGTCCTATATAGGGCTCGAAAACTTGGGCATATTGGATATGGACCGGTAAACGGGGGGTTATCAACGTGTGTAAAGCATCAAATAAAACAAGCTTAATGCGGTTTGGCATTGGGGGTTGAAGTGTACCGTTACGTCACAATGATCACCGTGACGACATTCTCCGGCATACTCCCAAGTCCAACAGGACCCTCAAGGTTCGACCGACTTCCAGTTCTGAGGTATTCCTTCTTTTGAATGATTAACCCAGAAAAGGCATATATATATCGCGGAGGGATTTTGGTGCGAGACCTCGGCGGCCGGTGGTCACTGAGAGAACATTATTAGCGTAAAGTGGCACCGATGCACGATGGACAGGAATATCGAATCTTATGTTTCCAAGGGAAGTTCCGAACATGACCCCAAGCGAAATGCCTCGATTTCTGAAACCAAGACTTGTCTCCGGTTTGGCTATGATATCTTCTGATCCTTTAATCTGGGGTAAATGATTCCAAGTGGCGTGTACATGTGATCTGATTCATTCTCAAAGTCAACAATTGCACCAGCAGTCAACCTCGCGTACACTGTGCTACCCGCTTCCCATCTCGTACACAACCCATCCGAAACGGTGTGGATATCTACCTAGGCCCAATTTCATGTCTAGTCATGTATCTACTTCGGCACGGAATTGGTGAGGATCACGCGATATTTGACCTGGAGACTTGCGACGCCACACATGGTTTTAGTAGTAGACGCCTTTGCTTCCATTGCAACGTATTTCGGGAAGTTTGCCAGCGATCACTTGGCCAACACCGCTCCCTCTCCAGCCCTCTCAGGGATGTATCACAACGTTGCTCATTGACGTCTTACAATAACATACTTTCTTCCCTGAATTTCGCTCGCTGGCGGTTCTCTTTTTACCAGAAATGAATCATCCGGGGGTCTGACATTTTGGCAGCCGCTTTACATGCCCTGCATAAATTACGTTTCTGCTCGTGACATCTATAATTGAGACTTCTTCGGATATAACTTGAGAGAATCCGAGTCAAACGATTCTTTTTCTCATGGATGAACATAATTACATCCTGGCCGATACCACCCGTGGTCTTATGAACAAGTCATAGCAGTCACCTTACGCTTCGGCTACCGCTTGGCAACTCGACGACTTTTCCAAGCCTCCTTCGGACTACGGACCGCCCACTTCTTGCAAAAGATGGAAGCCGAAGTCGATCCTCTTATTGATCGGAGGTAGAAGAAGCCTCCCCACGCTCATCTCCGACCACGTGGTCCAAACATGGATGAACATGTGCCCACACCATCCTGCGTTCAGATTTTATCCTTTGACTTTGCATCAATCAAACGCGCGAGTTGTGTCATAAATTCATCCAAGATCCACCCCGAATTTGGATGTTCCTTCTTCTGCATTCGTATGTGCTCCTCCCTCTGTCCCCATTATATCCCAACATTACCTCTTGTAATTCACGATATATTTGGTTTTGGATCTGATCATCTCGGTCCTCAACTGTAGGGCATGGCTCAGAACTCCTTCCAATAGGTGCGTTTTTTCGCCCTTAACAAATTTCCTAACATGTCTCGCTTGTGTACGCAGACTTCTATGTCAAACATATGACATTAAATCACCTTACACACATCATGGCCCAATCTTTTTGTCCCACCCATCACTTTCAAGACTCTTTTAGGATATCGACCCCCCAACGTTTGTATTCGCCGCTACTCGGTGCTGTGTGGTCTGTTATTTTTCACATTGATAATCACCACCCTTTGAACAAATTAAATGTACTGTTTTACCCCTGCCGCCACGTCCCCAACAAGCCCACCTTACGCCGGATCGACTAATGAAGAGGACCATTGACAACCTTCTCACCAATCATCCGGCCCGATTCCACACGTTTCTCTCCGTTCATTGCCACTCACTATCCCGTTAGACGTCTCAAGCACATGCAAGCACATGAGCTCCGGTTCGCATTATGTTCATCGTCTGCCCAGGGTTCTTAATATCGCCTTGCGGCTCCTGACCGTTAATTCATTCTCTCAGAACCCTACCTTTGAATCTTTGGTGCTACAGGCTTCATATCTGAGCATAAGTCCTTGGTTATCCCGCCATATAAACGCCTACGCCACCATCACTGCTTTGCCTATCCTAGAGCGTTCAAACTCGGTATGAGATTGACCATGTCCGACTGCTCGAATTCTCCGGATCATTCCTGCACGCTAACATAGATACACCAAACTTCTATCGATCCACTGTGCTTCAGACAAGCTTATACAATGTTTTGGAGGTTGCCCGTGTATGTGAAGCTTTTGCGCTGTATGTCCCAGTTTCTCCCTCACGGCAAAAATCAAACACTGTTCGGATGCTCTCTACTCCCTTGATGACGATGGCCATCTATTTTCGGACAGAATGGCGTGGAGCTTCCTTTCTGAAAGATGACCAGTAAGCCCAGCGCTCAAGTTCAAAATTCTGGATCTCGAAATATCCTCTAAGACTCGTGGAAAATATCTAGAGTTTGCACGAGAATCTTTTCAAACTACATCGGAAATTTTATATCTTCTAAAGAATTCTCCAGACACTTTCCAGATAGAACTTGTATGTATAAAGTTTTTTGGGACATTCTCAATACCTGAATAATGTATAAGAACATGTAAAAAAATTTGGTCCTCAGCTGGCAGATGACAAAGGGAATTCCTTCACTGGATAAATTGGTTTACAGTACATATATATTCCGACACCGAGAAGGCCCCAAAAATTTCATATAGCTCAATTCTCTCACGCACCTATGAGAGTATGCAGATCTGGCACGTGAGTTAAAATCCGGGACGAGAGTTTATTGAAAAAAATATCATTAATCACTCCAAGCCTTCACCTAATACAAAACTTTACTCAACCTCTGCAAACTCCCCAGCACCACATCCCCTCTTTTAATCACGGTCTCATATTGAGCCGATTTGGAAGACGCCCTCGTCGTCTCCACGATGCCGTTCACTTGGTCGATGGTGCAGTTGAGCCGGCCGGAGGAGATGAACCGGGACAGGTCGCTGGCAGATTAAGAATTAGAATGTGCGAGGAAGGCGGGAAAAGAACGTGAAAAAACTCACTTGTCAACAAAACTCTCCCCAACCCCAAATGCCAAACTCATACTCTTCAACGTCAACGAGTTATAGCTCTCAAGCAACTGCGCATAGGCGCGTATGCGCATCTCACGGATATACCAACGCGCGTGAGGACGCAGAATTTGTGAAGGGAGCAGGTGTGTTTGTTCGAGGGACGCTGTGAGGGAGTGGGACGTCTTGTAAGATCCATGAATATGAACAAAGGGGGGTGAGAACACGACCACGAACCTAACGCAATGAAGAATTTGTCATAATGACAATCATACAATGACTTTGTGTACTCCGAAAGATCTTTAATCTCAAACAGAATAGAGTTGACCTCAGGGGATAGCAGGATCTATGGGAGTGTGGTCAGTGTAATGTGAAGACGGCCAAGGAAGAGTAAGCGTGCCTTCTTCTTCATCTCAACTCTACCCAGTGTAAGCGTGCCACTGACAACAGCATACAGAACAAGCTGTTCATATGATACAAGCTCCGTAGCTGTAAATGTTGACAGCGAGTCGAGAAGGAGGGGTGTAGCGCGATTAAATTGGCTGGATCATAATGTTAGTTTAAATTGTGAGGATTGAGCGTGAGGCCACGTACCGAATGGACAGCGACTGAACAGCTTGATACACCTTAAGCCTATTCCTCCGGTCCCAATCACCACCTTTCTCGATGAGTCTACGATGCAAGGTTAATTTTCACAACTGTAAAGCACACAATCGCTCGCAAAACGCACTCGTCCGCTTTTGCCAAATTAACCTTTACAAGCGTTTGATCCGCGAAGAAGAAGCCAACACGGACAAGAGTCAACACCAGATCAATTTTTGTACCCAACCCTGGTGATTTTTCCAGTGCAAGCTCCAGGGCCGGTAATGCTTTTTCCTATAATCAAAAGCATACATTGCCAAGTAAGGTTCACGCCAGGACGCGACACCACAGAACATACCTTGTCACCAATTTTGACAAGATACATTGCCTTCCCTCTCAACAAATCGGCCACATCGCTCTCACCTTCGGTCTTTTCCGCCTCCTCGAGTCGCTTGTCAAAACTCTCCAGCTCCTCTTTGTTCTTTGCTGCCATTTCATCGTAGACCCGCGGATCGAATGGCAAGGGGCGGGTGGTATTTGTTGGAGGTGAAGTTGGTGCTGATGTAGAGGCGGAGGGTTCCGGGGTGGATGTTAAGAAACGGTAGTAGGGTGCCATGTCTAGGGTAGAGCAAGTATCAGAACGTATTAAAAAGGCCATTAGTTTGATCATAACCACTCACGATCTTTCTGAATTCCAGTCAACAGGTCCACGCGAGCCTTGTCCTGTAAATGGCCTAATGACGGCTGGGATAGTGTGAAGGCATATTGAGGCAGCTCTAGATTGGGAATTGGTAGAACAATGTCGTCGCTCATCGTAGTATCTGACGAGAGTTGTTAAGAGGATAGGAATGTCCTTTGACGCTGCTAAGATTGCTTTGTTTGACCTTCAAAGCCACAACGCGCTTTGGGACGCGTCAGTCCGTGCTTAGATAATTCTGATTACAAACCAAAGGGTGGCCCCCGAATCGCATTAATTTATGGAGAAATCTCTACTTTTATTCTTGATCTTATGATCAATTATGGATGAATACGAGGTCCCAGGGGTGTAATATATGGGCAGAGCAAGTGCAAAGTAAGTATTTCGAAGTATTTCGGTGTACAGGACACTGTTAGCGCAGTCAGCAAATCCCCCAAAAAGACATGGGAGGAAACACCAAGATTATTTGTGATACTTACGTCAAGCCTTGCAAATAAATCTAAGACCGGGCCGTGCAGTCAGCATAATGGTGATTATTATACTCACTCGACTATTTACCCGAGAAAGCCGGACGGTCAACCGTTGCAAACAGGTAATTTCAAGTCTCTATATGTCATATGGCACTACACTTCCCGAGTTATGGGACACTTGGATAGATCGCTCGTGGAATTTTTCTAATGTTTAACTTCTAAGAGCTTGCCCCGTAAAGACAAGTCAATACCACCGTACTTGCGTACATTTCTGGCCTCGTGACATTAACCAACCTGATGCCCGCCCCAACACGTTTCAGCCGTTTATCCTGCCCTGTGTAAGTACTTCAAAGTTTGAGCCCCAATTTAACATGCCTTGTGATTAAGCGCTCTTTCGGATCTCCTTGGCTCAACACCTTTCTGCCACTACTGCAGCCTGCTTTTGAAGACGATAACTGGACGGGCGCCCGAGATTGAAATACCCATCGTACCATTATACAGACGATAAGACGACACAACGTGGTATAACTGAATAATTATATTCTGGCATGGTCGATATTTACCGAACAGATTCTATCCCGTTAACCTTCACAAAGTATCCGGAATCAAACCCTGCTGGACAATGCATACTGACCCTGCCGATTCGATGCTCTTCCGCTATCGCTCTATTTCAAAGGGAAAGCAGGGGAATTCACATTCAAATCCGACGATTAAGCTCTTGCTAAACCCTACTTGAGTTCCACGAAAAACGCATCAAGCCAATTGAGATGTATTTATCTCCCTGAAGATATCACTTTTTTCCACAGTTCCACCGCCAAGGTATATGTTGGACTAGAGCGCCATTTCCTATATGGTTATACACACGAGGCATAATAGCCCCTGCCCCATTAACCCACTCCTATATCTAAAGTTTTTTGAATGCCGGAGCGTGGGCTTCCTAACTGCCGATATCCTGACAAAAATATCTTGAAAACCGAGATGATAGATTGGCATATCTCAGCCAGAGAAGTCTTGAAGTAAAACGTGATGTTTCTATTCACGGCGCCTCAAACGCTTGAATATACATCGCATCTTTCGAATATTGATGCAAGCCTCTCTTCCTCCTCCCCAGAAGATACCGAGAAATAATCTTTCCCTCTGCGATCTGCCCTTTACCCCTTCCCGATCGTCAACATCCCTCAGGCTCATGTTTCTCTTCAAACGCCCAATGACTACTGTTTTTCCCAGCCTCTAATCATCGCTCTTGAACATCATCCGGTTTCGGGTATCTCTCTATACTTCTCATGGCGTTTAGCCTCGCAGCCCATCGATTGATGAGCGAAGCACCCGCAGCCAAAAAACTGTCAAGAATTTGTATATTCCGGAAGGTCGTCTGACCCTTCATGAGGTACTGTGCTCCCTGGGGATATGTTGAAGTTTGTATGAAAGGGACTTAGGGTTCTGAACTTACTCATGCTGTAGACAAGCTTAGATATTCACGTTCTAACAGAAGCATCCCCAAATTGATGGCAGGAAACATCTTTTTCTCCTCGACCTTAATTTTACCTTGAACCCTAAGGCCCCCAGCACTCGGCCTTCACAGTAACCAGCTCATCCCCGAGTTCAGGTCAATCGACACCCTCATGCGAAACCCGATGTCAAAACTCCAAAAGGAAACTATATGTCCCATCGTGAATCTTCACTCACGACAGCGCCTTTGCTATCATAAACCAATCTTTTCGCAGTATTGCCATTTAGAGTCTTCGGCGCGCCGTTACTTCCTAAAGGCAAAGCTCCTAAATAAAGCAGCATACATCAGCATTAACCTCACGTGTAACCGTTTTGTATCGAGATCCACATTCATATCCGCACTTTGACCTTGGCTTAAAATTCAATAATGCAGTTTACTCCCGTTGGTATCAGGCGTGCGTCTACATTTCTTGGCAACGTTGTTAGGCACTAGTTGCCTATTGCTCACCGTCCTTGCCAACTCAGACCCTAATTGGCCAATCGGCAAGCCTTATATTGATTTCCATTCGCACTGGTGTCTTCTACCGACAAATCCCGGGCATCCAAGGAATCACACATCACACATCGAGCTCACTCTATAATTATCGAACCCTACCCGTTATAGAGGTCCCGATCTAGTCTCCTATTTGAGAAAAAAAGGAACACGCAGATTGTGCATATCTTTGACATCTATCCACCAAATCCAGGTGCGATGCCCGCCCCGCACTACTCCTTATCCTTCTGTGAACTCTGTCGAAGTCTATTATCGTATCCTGTGATTTCTGTGTATCTCCCTTCGCAATTGAACTCAAGTACGTTATGAAATCATCCCGAGACACGGGACGTGCTGGATCGCTGAGGTTAACGGTCTACCACTGAGTGCTAGGCTCTAAGTATACGTAAATGGAATGTATAATGCACGGTTGGAGATTCGCGCATGCCAAGTCGACACACGACCGGAGATACGCAGCCCGACGTCGTACTCGGTGGTCCACTGGCATGCATGATTCTTGAATTCGCACTTTATACGTGTTCATCTCCGAGTTGGGATATGTCTGGGCTTCGAATCTGCCCCGCTCACGACCCTTGAGTGAGCCGAAGTGAACGGTGTCATTCACTCACGCGCATGGTGTCGAGGGTTCGCTGTCGTTTCATGTTTAGCTACACAAATGTCGGCTCTTGTCGACCCAATGGTTGCTGCGCATTCCACGACATGCGGAACTTCCAAATTCAAGCTCCTCTGCACTCATTGTCTGATATAGACGAGTGCTCGTACGTCGCTCAGGCCCGCCATACATAATTCCTCCCACTGCAACTGGTTGGCTCACAGTTTACATAAAGCACCTGCCACCCCCGCACTTCGACTTCTATGCGTGGGATAATAAAGTACGCCGGAATCGAAGGATGACATCTCGGATTTTCGGCCTCCTTTAAGCCTTCATTCAGGCTCACTTGAGCTTGTGCCCGTGACTGAACGCAGCTTAGCCGTAATATTCTTCCATTTCATACAAGCTCACGGTTTCTCCCCTTGACTTATTTATACCCTCATATTGTCTTTCCTCACATTTCGCCGCCCAAGCCAAATATCTCGATTGATCGGCTTATGTAAAACTAATGTCACTGACGGCCTCACACACACAAGAGCACATATAAATATCCCAGAAATCAAACCTTCCCAATTTGGTTATTAATTATTACCAGATCTGGTATCCTCTGCAATACCAATAAACACTACATCGCAATAAAGCCAAAAATAAAGAAATGTATTTAGGTCTCTAGGTTCGTGTCCGTGTCCATCGCAAAACTGGCTCCACCCTTCGCAAAATGGGGTCCGCAGTCGCAGCGATCGTACTGAGAGGCGAGGAAGAGGATGGGGACGGGGGAGGTGAGGAAGGTGCTGAATGTCGCCTCGGCTTGAATATAAGCACCAGGATAAGCCCTAGAATGATGAGCACGAGGAGGAAGATACATTGCCTCCGTCCTGTCGATTTTTGATACCTGACAATAAGAAGTAAATTAGCATTTTCAATGGCAAAATAAGGAAAAAAATACCCACTTCTCCGCCTCCCCCAATTCCTTCACAGCCCCCTCAGTTCTCGCTACTGTCATTTCTACATTCCACTCTACACTGTCTAACAGGGTTCCCTGATCAATAACAAGATTTGACAGATCCTTAAATAGCTCTGCGAGCGACGCAATTGACCGGGCGAGTGAGTCGATCTCGGTCGTGCGGGAGGCGAGGTCGGGGGCGAGTTGTGCTTGGGTCTGGGATTGCTGGGACTGGAGCCGAAAGGGTAAGTACGTGTAAAAGAGGGGGATGTGTGGAAGAAGGAACGAGAAGGGGAGAATAATCTTATGTAATGCGATCGGGATGGACTTACAGCTTGCACGTCCTCCTCGAGAGCAGTGATGCCCTCGGAGCCTTTTAGACGGACAGCACCAGATGCTACGAGAATGTCTTGGTTCTTGATTGCATGACCTTGGAGACCTAGGAGAGGCGATCAACATAACGAGTAAAGAGCCGGGTAGTGAGGGAATAGGTCACAGTTACTCACGTTCCATATACACTCTCTGTTTCTTCCTAAACGTCCCGCTCAACTCTTGCACCTTCGCCGCCATCGCGCGCTGGACATTCTGCGCGGCTCTTGCCTCGTTCGAAGAAGGTGGGACGGGGGGAAAGGTATGTGTTGACGGTGCCGGTGTAATACGCTGAATCAGCCCATGGCATTGCCGGAAGTCCTGTGGTTTGTGAAGAGAGTTGGAGAATGCACATGTACAAGACGTGGATAAGCGGAAACGCGCTACTCACGCGAGTGATATCGGTCGCAGCAGTCTGAATCTCGCGTTCCTCGGCAGAGCGATCTGTGAAGCCGGGAAGGACATGTTTCGCGTGGAGCTTGTCAAGAGCTTGTACTATCAAATGCAAATGTGAAGTGGGTGAGCGCCCAGGGAGGTCAGCAGGAAGCCGGACCCACTTTTAGACTGGGTACCGGCGAGAATGAGTTCTACCTGTTCGGATATATCGACCCTATGAGTGAGTGGGAGAAAGAAAGAGATCGATGGGGTTAGCCAAATCGGGAAAGAGTGGTGGAAATCGGAAAGACAAACCATTTTGGGGGGAGTGAAGGATGTGGGAGGGCTGAGGATGATGAGGAAGCGGCAATGAGTCCCGCTCGTTCGTCGTTGTCGTTGTCGTTGTCATTGTCGATGTCGTAGGGGGTGCCGAGGGTTGCTCTCGAACGGCGGGGGCGAGCAGATGAGTCGCGGTAGGAGAAGAAGAGGAGAGTGCGGGAGCGGGTTGTAGGCTTTGGAAGGGATGCGGATGCGGATGCGGCGGAAGGGCCGGCAGACATGATGAGGAGAAGTTGAACTTGGGGGGACTTGGGGAAACTTGGATTCTGAGCTTAATCCTAATGATAATGAATGAACACTGGATTGTATCCGAGGTTATATCCTTGGTTTTTGAGTGATAAGATAATTAGATGGCCTGCCCAAATGGCCTCGCTGCAAACGCGTGTAATTATCGGGGACACGTGACTGATCTCAGCCCGCCAGATCCCCGGTCCTTCTGTATCTGATTCTTTCCTCACTCGTTCAGTTACCATGCCTTGCTTACGCTTACGGTCACCAGATATCATCTCCACTAAACGGTGGCTGTGCCTCTTTTTCCCTTAAATACTCGCCCGTCTCTCCATCCAACACCAGCTCGGTCCCACCACACTCAGTGAGCTTCGAGTCCCAATTCAACCTCTCCCCAACCTTTCCCCTCAACCTTTCTCCTCCTAATCATGTGCCGTCGACGAAGGTACCGTTCCTGCTCTTGCTCTACATCCACCATGCTCATCCTCCTTCAGCGAAGGAACGTCTTACACGAAGTGTGGTGTATGTCTCACTATTCATCCTCTTAGCCCATTCTCATGGCCTTCATTCGCAGCACTATATCCAGACCAAGTTCACTGCCAAGATCGACTGTCAAAGTCGTCGATGCACCAAGAGTGCCATGCATCCCCCCAACTGCACCTCTTGTGAGCGCTGCGAGCAGGTACGACCCATACATGTCTACGTTGTCTCCTGTCTTCTTATTCACCGGTGTTTAGTATTACTTCCCCGATGACCAGCAGAAGATTACCGCATATAGGCATGTCAACGCCCTTTTCTTCTCATATTCATTCTAACTTTGTCACTCATCAGTGACACCTGGTGTCACCTTTGTGAGCCGTGGTATGGTGAATCTGCTCGCCGCCACCGCCGTTAGTCAAATCCAATCGACTCCACTCGACTCCACTCACGCATTGGCTATGAATACATTGTCGCCATATTTCGCATCTCTTGCGCCAGTCGCCGTTTCAATATATTACTCCTCTTTACATTTACTACTGCTAAGCGTGCTGTGCTATCATTGTATCACATTTATTCGATGTTTCCCCTATCAATGTAATTGCAATGCAATGCAAGTTAATCTTTCCTATTCGCATCCCGCAAGAGATATATCGATTCTCCTTCGCAACCAAATCTTTCAGCGTCGTGTGGAGCGGCCGGCTCCACCACACCGAAAGTATGGTGACGTGCTGTGACGTACTGTGACGTAGATAAAGCTTTCGCGGATCAGAATTCGGAATCGGGTGGATTGCGGAGTGTGCCTTGTCTTTGTGGGGGGAAGTCCTAGCAAACAGTCTGTTCGGGGCGAGTCTCATAAAATAAAATAGCAAAACAATAGAAAGACTGAACATAGTAACCAGCCCCTTAGCAGAACCAGTTATATTAGCATTCGAATCGCAAGTCGATCATATAAACAACCTCATATAGCGTTGCCCTCTTAGCGTCATGATTCACTGGGACCTAATAATATGAAGATATGCGATGACGAGCAAACAACATCCTTTTGCTCTCATCAATTTATCTAGATAAAAGCTAACAATCAACGCTGATAACGTCGGTGTTCTTGCTCCGAATCCACGCTCCCAAAACATTTTCTTATCTCCAGCTCCATCTCCCCTGTAATTCAAATTTTATTCCTCGCCGCATATGGTACCTGACGCTCCTGTCTGTCCGATCGGTTGTATTTGGACGCTAAAACTTCACCTATTCATCGTAATATGCCTCCTTCCCATCATTGTGCACTAGACGCTTTATCGATCATCGATCGCGGCTAAGACACCCGGGACCTTCGTGGCGGCTCTCATGCACCCGTTCGGTGGCGCCAAGCTGCATTAATCTTTGCGGGGTGTCCGACCTGGAGTAGCATGTCAGATGCGAGCAGGGACGAGTCCTACCTACGCAAGAGTCGAAACAATCGCACTGCGGATGGGTGGCATATTCAATTCTGAGCCAATGATCAATTCATCAAAGGAAGATAACACGATGTTATTTACATAAGAGTTGCTTCGTATTCCATTGCTCCGAATGGTCCGAGGTATATATACTTGTTGCTCTCCGGTTTCTCAGACGCAGTGCCTGAGGTGCATCGCAGATGCTCCGGCGCGACACCCGAAAGATTGTAGCGAGACATGATGACGCGGACGCAATCAATTACTGTCTAATTTGCAGGCATGTATATGATTAGCACTGGCCATGTTGGCAGTTGCCTTGGCGTTGATCGAGCGTGTTAGCAAAGCCTATATGGCGTTTCAAGGAATAATTCATTGTAGTGGAAAATATGAATGACGGCATGGGAGACATCCGAATGACTCGGGTCCACATCATAGGGACAATAAACACGTGTATAGCCAGATCGTGGATGATAGCGCCCGACCTGCCGGAAGTGATAATCAGCTAGAGCGATCTCAATCAGACTCACACATTGTATCCGTAGTCGGTAACTCATCAGATATAGCCGTTCTCCTGGTCCAGGTTTTCGACTATGTGAAAGATGCAACGCGACGAAGATGACATTCGTGCTGAGAAAAAAAAGCGAGTCGTGGGGTGATTATTTTAGAATATCCTGCAAACACACAGTCCCGTGTAACCGACACTGAATGTCGGGGGGGCTCAGGCTGCTGCAGCAGTCGTTGTCAAGGTTACATAGCGTTGGTGTTTAATTTGAGACCAGTGCGCTTATTGGTTGGAGTTGTTTTTTTTATGAAGTTTATTAAGACAATAAAAGCGACTCACTTAGAGAAAATAAGCAATCTGTTATTTAAGTGCACCGGATAATGCTCCCGGAGAGGCGTAAGGAAACACGGCCATCACGATATCACTAACAATTTTCCTTACAAGTTTGCCTTGAGTATGTAGCCACAACCGAAGAATTCATTCAACTCGCTTAAACTCACCGTTCCGAGGACCGACAGTCGCAAAGCATCAGCTCTCGGACACCGGAACGAAGCCTCCTCCGCCAGTCCCCAGGGGATCTCCCCCTCCTCCAACGAAAAGACGAAGTTGCCCAGCTAACCACCATGATGATGATAAGGTCAGTCTAAACTTTGCCAGACCCCCGCCAAATCGATGCAAGCGGCACGACCGTCACATCATGAGAGGTTCGTGAACAACCAGTTCAGCCACTGGAACGGAGCAC
Source organism: Hysterangium stoloniferum (assembly GCA_015178975.1). NCBI lineage: Eukaryota > Fungi > Basidiomycota > Agaricomycetes > Hysterangiales > Hysterangiaceae > Hysterangium > Hysterangium stoloniferum. The sequence continues at coordinate 266,681 of WHVD01000097.1, read as the reverse complement.
CGATTCATCTTCACTAGCTCCGTCCTTAGTCTTTATTTAGCGTTCTCTGAAAGATTGTTAATTATGAATGTCGTCGCACGTGCCTTATCTTATCATATTCAATCAGTGGTTTTATATTACAAGTTTTCATGAATGGTATGGCTTTTGGCCTCGTGTCTCCTTGGGATAGGGTTCGGAACGCCTACATGCCGAAGTGGCGAATTATCTTGTGAATGTTAGCACAGAGAGTGAGTAGCTCATTTGTCTTTCCCTTTGTTGCTCCTTGCCACGGCACGAATTTTTCCTATCCTTTCCTTGTATAAAATCAACGTTTGATAAGGGACGCAGCCATACCCAGGATGGCGAACTCTGGCGTGTGATGCACATGAATTACTGCTCCAACTTCTACATGCCACTCACCGCCGAAACCGTCCGGACATCCAGCCTATCAACACGCGTAAACCCGCAGACTCGGCCGGATATCCCTTGAATTTGTCTCGTTCATTTCATTTTTCGCACCTGAACCCGCTCCAGAGATGCAGCCCCCCGCCACGCCACGCACACATCTCAGATGGTGCACAATCTGCGCTCATCGCATGAAAATTTTTCGTCAAGTGCACTAATTCGATCACGCCACCGCCACTGAGCACAGACCCGTTCGTCTTCGTGAATCCGTTTGGTATCCTGCGATCATTCAAATCGCCAACCCACGCACAGGGCAGGCGCAGCTCCGAACCGAGAAGCGGCCCGGAGTTTGTCTTGATGAATTGGCGATTGGCCGCTGCTAGGACAGTCCTGACTCGGATTCCTGTGTCCAAGTAATGATGCTGTTGATGCTTTTGAAATTATCATCTTATTGGAACGACGTAATAGGTGGGTAGCTTCCGAGACTATTCAAAAAGAAATTTGTATTGTGGTTTTAAGAATTATGCCGTCCCGAATCTTAACCTGCGCCTGTGCTTTCGCCCTAAGTACCTTCAAGTTGACAAATGCTTTGGATATATAACACCCACCTCGTTTGATGCCCTTCAGATCTCGAGGGCCACATACATACTGATTATGATCTCACAATTACCGTCGAATCTTTTAACGAACAAGACAGGTGACAGGGCAGGTGTGGCAAGTATCCTATGCCATCGCAATGAATTGCGATTTCTTGCCTCCAGGCTGCCCTTTGTACAGGCACTCTTGCCTCATGCTTGCTGTAATGTACAAAAAAATTTCACGCACGCGGCACAGCTTGGCACCCGGATGTCTAATGGCGCTTTCGAGTCTGGCATGATGATTCGTCAAGTATCTTTGGCAACACGTTCGACTTTGGCAGAGTACTGTGCACCACCGAGTAGGTTTCTTGCAGTTCCTTTGTGGAATAAAATGCGATAATTAATAATAAATAAAGACTCAATCTGGCTACTAGTGCCATCTTGTTTGCAGCGGGTCGTACGTTGATTGCCCGTTTTTTCTTCAAGTTTTATGATGGAACAGCAAACCAAATAAAGAAATGGTGCAGCGTTAAGACTCGGACTGGCATTCTGGCACTGGCAATCAAAAGCCGGTTTGAGTTTGGGGTGCTCTTTAACTCGTTTCCTCTGGAGCTATTGCAGTGTAATAGTGGCGAGTTTTACGGCTTCCGATGGATGTATGAAAACAAAGAACGAAGAGGAAGCTCTTCGTTCGGCACTTCGTTTTATATATGTTTTGAGCTTCGAGGGGGCGAGGCCTGCGTCTCTTTTTCGCCTTTAACTTTCCATACATGCAGAGAACACTACGCGATCCCGACCACTATTTTTAGACACGCGTTCCGCCATCCTGGGAAGAAATACATTCTTCATGCTTAGCCATGCCTCAACAACAGAGCCCAACTGAATCTCTTCGCTACTAATGGTGCCAGATCTCAGACCAAGTACTCTGTACTTAGGGGGGATATAACACAAAATGGCCCACACGCGTCAGAAAGCACGATGTATACTCTGGCTTCTTGATGATAATATTGCTACCCTCGAAGATAGCCTGGCTCGCATAATCCTCCTTCAGGAACAATAGAAGAGAACACACTCCTCGGGCTGAAGATCGTTCAAATGACCAAGTTCCACGTTCCGCAGGTTCGAGCTGTGCATGCCTCCCCGCATTTCTTATTTCAATTGCTATTTAACAATAGCCCTTCTCTCTCCCACCCCTAACATGAGTGCCACAAGGAGATATAAGCTGCCAAATTTAGCCTTGAAGTTTCTTGGTCCATGCTTCGCTTGGCCCACGATGTGAGACCGCTGCTCGTATCTTGTCTACAAACATCCGAACCCGTCGTAGGTGGTGGATTCGCTACCTTACCCGACTTCTCTAACACTTGATGGTAACTTTTGCCGGCGTCTTCTCGACCTTTTCCGCGATAATTAAGCATTATTTTCATGTGTCGTGAGGCTAATGGCCCTAGACGATTACGCTAGATGAATCCCCCAATTCTGGACGGCTTTACCAACTTGTTACGTCTCAGGGCGACCTGAACCGCGTGGGCGGCGATCACGAACTCTGAAAAGCAAGGTTACGCATCTTCCGGAAATAGCGAGGCATCTGGGGTCATAATCCAATCAACTCGATCCCAACCCCGTCTTGCGGTGTACTTTGGGAATCGGTACTCTCGGACACAGGCGTCATCTCAGCTACAGTTTACATATAACTTTCTCCTCAGGATCCCGTCACACTAGGCGCCTCTCCCGAATTCTCAGCGGACCATACGAAAATAATACGAAGTCGTGCTGTTGATGCACGCCAGGACTGATATGACTCAGCTCGCTTTCTTTGAATACCGGTTTATGAGTTGAGTTGTTGGCACAGAAGGCGGCTACTTAAGGCTCTTCACGACCCATTCATGGTCAACTAATAAGACTGGCATCAAAACGGAACATGGAAATCAGCTCAGTTGGACAGTTAATTTACATGCCCACGCCACGTGCTGCACCAGATGGCTGGCCATGGCCTCACACAATAATAAGATCTACCTGGAGATTCATGAAGCAGGTTACATGCCCAGATGGCCATGACCTGGTCTATCGTCTTTCCAGCCAGAAAGAAATGTATCGATATGATCTAGCAGGTGTTCTGAGACGCCACCAGGCGTTTGAAAAATTTTATGACATTTGGAAGAGCAAAATAAGAGCCTCGGAAGAATTCTCGGGCAGATCATATACCAATTAGGCTGAGGAGTCTAAGCATATTTCGTTATCAAACACTTGTTAGATCGCTGTATGCAGAAACACACGGATTGCCGCATTTCACTATTCGCTAAAGGCCAGCCTGATACCGGCTGCGTTCCCAAGCACAGACTCGGATATTTTCACTCTCGCCGCGAGATTGTCCCAATACGTTGAAGATCCATCTGAAATCATACTAGTCAACTCGATCTAGAACTAGCTACACGCCGATCGGCTAGGAAACAAGGCACACGTGCCTCCTCTCATGAGCGATAATGCCATCGCCGCCAGCCTAATTAAAGCACAAGAAAGTTATAATTAGTACAAGATATCCAAAAGCCAGTGCAAGTTAATTCAGTCAATATGTTGTTATAATAAGGTTGGATCTCGGGATTATTTCCTGTGAATGAGAAATTGGGGTAACTAGGGATTATGGGTGCCATCGGGCATCATCTTCAAAATAATTATCAAGAAGACCTATTCAGCATAGTGTGACAGTCTACTATTTTGACGACTTTGCTGCTGGCTCTTCTGCAAGTGCCCACATATAATAAACACCTGTAGGTTGTGATACATCATGTGAACCATAAGAAACACATTCCTCGGAAAAGCGTAACATACCTAGACTGCGGTATGGCCGCCATGGTTCGGTTAAATCTTCCATTTCTCTGGGGGTAAGAAAAGAGCCTCTGCAAGCAAACAAGTCAGATACCCAGTACGAGAGCTTGTGCAGATTCTCCTACTTGATTTTCTTTCCACTCAATCTACTTTTGAGGATTGCCACAGAGAGCCCTTCTGGAAGGGACGGCGTGGTATTCTCCCCATTGACGCCCATAGAAACGCCTTTATTTAGAATCTTGTTGACTGAAGGTGTCAGTGGCTCTGGGAAAAGGCCCTTGCTGCCGGTGGCGATGCCTCCCTTGTCAGGACTGCTTAGAGGTGTTTCGCTGCCCAAAGCAGATCCATTATTTCCTTTCTTCTTCGGGGTGACAGGAATAAGCAGGATCCCGGATTCATCTGGCGTATCGGTGGCGATACTAATAGAGGGAAGCTGCTCCGCCACAGCCTCGTCTGACACGTCACCGGGAGGTTTCGGTAGTTTCTTCGGTGATATCGTGTAAGAGTCATTAGGTGAGTACAAGGAGAGAATCCATCGGAGAAGGCCTCTTTGAACGCCAAGATCACCTAGGAGAAATAAACCAAAAGGCACGAGATTGAGATTCGAAGCTTAAGTGAGCCCCCTCAAAAGTGGTGTACAAACCTATTGGCAGGATATCGGGCCGTCTCAAGGAGAACATGGCAAACATATCAACTGTGAACCAATGGTAAGCGCAATATTTCATCCGTCGGCCAAAGTATTCACCAGTCCACTTTATTTCCAATATTGTCAGCTTGATATCTCACATATTATGAATATAATTTGAGCGCACCCTCCCAATGCCTCGTACTTCGATTAGAATCCTTGCAAGCTCTTCGTCATCTGCTTCCACGAGTTTCTGGTTTGACAAACGGCCATCAGAAAAGCGCGACGCCAGATCCTTAACTAAGAGCGACGTCAGTCGGTGGTAAAAATTACCATGTCTGTTTCCTGCGTGACGCACCATATTCTGCCTTGCGCGTACTAAGGCCTGCGCTTTTCAGCGTAAGCACGTCTGTTTCGGCCACTTGACTAGCAGAAGGGAATAGATGGTCTGGTACTTTAGGATCACTTCAAGTTGATTGATGAATTAACATCTCCTGGTATAGAGCTAAAACATAAACAGACCTAGACCCCACAGGTGCCACTTTCTCTGGCAAATCCGGGTGGTAAAGCCGTATAAATCTATGAGTGATAGAACGCGCCGCCAGCCACGATATCTGCTGGCCTCTGTAATATAATAAACCTACAGCCAGTATTCGCCGCTCAATCGACTTACAGAATTGAGGTCACGAGCGTGCTTGAAGTAATATTTCCATAAAACGATCAACGCCTTGCAGTTGAAAAAAAAATAACAAACCGAAAGGGGTCTACTCTTTCCAAATGTTCGAATGGTCGGCATGGTATTTTTTCAAACATATCTGCGAATCTTGAATCGCTTTTAATCAGGTGTTGTTTGGCGGCATCAAACGAGAAGGTAAGTGTGGCCGGAAGCAGTTCAGCAGACTCGAATTTTTGCAACGGGGGAGCTGGAATGAGCGGCGTGGAATCGCCCCGAGGTTTTTTCATACTTGAAGAAGTGTTCATGTCTGCAGCATCACTATCTTCTGCCTCAGAGATTTTTCGCTTAGCCTGGGATCTCTTTGAGGACGACTTTGTTGGACTTGGAGAGGTTTTTGCATTTTTCGCGCCGCTCACAAGTGTTGAGAGAGTTCTTGCAGACCGTGTGATGGGCATCCTCAACTTTACTGGATGGGCTGAAGATGCGTCGGTCTCTTAATAATACTGATATCCGAGTCAGGTCTAATAGAGCTAAGGGACCGAGGCTGACGTAAGCACGCATTCAACGTCATCTATGTACATGAGGACGAAGAATGGGATATTTTCTCCAGTGACATTATCACACAGATTTTCAGAAAAATACCTGTTAAATCCAGCTCAGTGGAGCATATGCTGTGTCTCTAGGAATTCATTTAATGCACAGATTTTACAACGCTGTGCGCCATTTATAAATCACTCAATCCGAGTTGCGTACCAAGATATATAGCTAAAGGTTCGGAATTGATGTTCGGATTAAGTAGTCTTTAATAGGAACGTCGCGTAGGCACTCGAAGGACCCAAAGCCCAAAGTGGTTTGCATTATATGCATTTTTCTTTTATTCTCAGCAGCTTTAGCGTTGAATCCTAGGACATCTCAGACGACAATTCCGCACAAAACGAGGTATTATACAAATCTTCGCCGCCCATGTATTATTTTGGAATATAGACCCCCGTCGTCCTGGAAAGGTCTGTCGTCCCTACCCGTCAACAGCATTTCAAGAACATTGTTAATATGGACGTGACCTGAGGCTCTGGGTTCTCCCGGTTTACAAACTCAATTTTCTGAATTACTACGTGAACTTGGACGAGGGCCCGGTTCTCTGCACTCTGAGATTGTGAATGAATCTCCAGACATCTCGATACATCCGGAATGCGAATGGGACGCTGCTGTAAGATTGAGGGAGGACTTGTGTATCCCGGAAAGGGCATCCTTGAGGGAACGTAAGCGGAAAATGCCAACATCCTTTGCTAACTTTATTGGTGTACCGTCGGAAGAAGTTCACGAGGATGATATACCTTCTATGGCTATTGCAGGATCTGGGTGGTGGCTGTGATATTTAGGAAAATTTGATAAATCGGCTAGGGTATCGCGCTATATTGAATATACTCGGATCATTGGCAGGTACTCAGGCGGCGGGCTTATTCGAATGCGCAACATATACAACCGGCATATCAGGCTCATTCTGGGCCTCTGAGTCCTTTATTCTGGAGTAACCGGTTCATTCAAGGCATTACACGCACGTCAGCACACTAAAGACCGCCTCGCCCTCAGTTATTTGGATATGGTGATACTTGAGGCCCTTACTAGCCACTAGCAAGGTATCAAATCTATATTCAATCGTGCGTGAGGGCCTACAAGTCGTTAGCTCCGTACTATCTTCTATCTGGTATTCTACGTAAAGCCACTGGAATCCCATGGCTCGTCTCGTTGGTTGATCTGCATGACACATTTCTGGGCTCCCGGATATTCGTTCCTTCCGATTTGCGGATGCTTGACCCCCGACAAATATCCCTACACGGTTTCAGACGAGATATCGACAACGGCGCCTTGCCCATATTTACCGCACTACATCACGGTAAGATATGATCACAAAGTCGAGTTGGTAGATTATTTGAATGGCATTCACAGCCATACCTGTTGAAAAGCCGGATGTCTCAAAAGGAACAGAGACAGGAAGATATGGCTGTCGATGAAGGAAGAATCAACCTGATATCAGCAGCAAGTTACGGATGATGCAGTCAGCCGATGGTTGTGGTATGAGTTTGCATAGTACGAAATCGGTTGTGATGAACTCTGCGGTATGTCATATCTACATTCTTTCTATACGGGCCAGTAATGCAGTACATACAGCATGGATACCTTCATGGGCTTTTGGCCAACCTTTTTTTTAAATGGCCGAAATATCGAGCGGCGTGTTGGACATTATTTTTCAATAAGTTGACACCAAATGTTAAAAAGAAAAATTTAGCCAGAGATCAGTTTCATTCTTCTATTAGGGCAAGAGGATGTCAAGTAAAGAGAGGAAGTTGCGACAAACAGGTCTACCGATAAGAAAACTCCATTACAGGACGCAGAATCAGCGATTATCGAACTTTCTCAGAAGCAAGATGGTGAACTCGCCCATCAAACGAGAAATCAAGCAGCACGGGAGAGTAGAGACATACCTCAAGGTGCATTTAAACTTGCTGATGCCTTTACTTTTCTTTTCCGCGATTTGTCTACAAAGGAACTCCCCTCCCATGACGGCGCCGCAGACAGGATTGAATTCCCACCCTCTGAGCCCCTGCGAAGTTTGGATTGGAACTAGCGAAGCCAATGCTTCAGACGCTTCATGGTGGAATGATCTCGATAAGGATGAGATTTACGCAAGAGACGGGATTGGGATCGTGTATATGCCACCTATTCCCGACGAGAAAAAAGTACCCAACCTTGACCCTTCCGAAATATCACCTGGAGAAGAGAAGAGTCCCCCAAGAGAGTCAAAATTTCCTTTATGTGTCGGATGCAAGTGAACTTTTAACATGGATGTCCCCTAGCTGACGATGTGTAGGCAAATTTTGTAGAAGGCATGCCAAAGATTTGAAAGTTACTCAATATCACTTGGCTGCAGAGAAAGGCTGTCTGCGGCGGGCGATGCTAAAGAGCTGCTGTTATGGCCCGGATATCATGCTGCTGCAAATTAGCAGCACAAAGCTAACTAGTTTGATTGAAAATAATGATATTCATTGCATTATAATGGACTAAAACGTATAATACGAATCGGCTCCTGATCAGTTCTGAGAGCTGGGTGGGCACAAGGCATTTTCAATGCGACACTCTGGTCTCGTCAGACACGGGAGCTCTGCCAAGGTACATTGCGAGCGCTCTGACCGTGAAATGGGCTGGAGTACTAGTACTTCAGCAAATGGTATTTTAAGAAGCAAAAGCTTTAAGATAGATAATCGAAACGAAACCCAAACATTTAAAAGACCAGGTCATCTTAGCGGATGAAATGCGCGGGGGTCCCCAGCTTCCAATAGATATGGGGAGCCTTTCGACTGTTAGCAGATTTCTTGAGCCGTGTATTTCAAGGGAGATCCTTCTTACAGTGTACCTCGTCATTGAAAGACATCCTCTGAAAAGACTAAGGCATTAAATTTATGAAGGGGTTTCAGTCCGCATTAAAGATAAAGCAGGCTCAAAAGGGTGTAATTTAGTGTTGTGTGAATTCAAAGAAATGAAATAACATATAGTGTTCAGTGCGTGGCAAGTACTGTAGTAGACATTGTAGCTTGCCTATCACAGAATTGCTCGATTATATTTCTCATATTGTCAATAAATTAATAAATTTTCGTCTTATAGGTTGGAGAGCTGGGTGATCCGAACACGATGTTGGTCATAGTCAGTACACATCCGAAAACCTGGTGTGGCGAAGGTCCAGGAACCGACTAGCTGGCCGTCATCCCAAACTATTAATTCTCCAATCTTAGAACTGGCAAACGGTGGAACTAAATCTAACTCATAGTATGTCCAAACTCCCGCATTTCTCTTGTATTTCTTTCTGTTCCATTTGTATCGTTTAGGGCGTTGCCCCATTTAAAATAATGCCACTCCAACTCGTCTGTGTTGTGGCTATCCATGGGCCGTACCCCTGCGAGTCTCCTTGAGAGCGATTGTTCCCTTGGAGTTATCAAATACCACCACTTCATGAAAAAACTGCGTCTCGACGACCGCATCTGTACGGCCTTTTTCTCAGATAATCTGCCCAACAAGTTCATCTCACCAGGGTGGAGCCACGTCAGTCTCCATCATTACTCGTATTATTACAGTCCAATGGAACGCGATACCGACGACGCGTGCCCACCACGATTTACAGCGCCATACTTATATGGAGGGTATTGGAGATACAGCGCAAGGGCATCAAATGCATTCAATCTGATCTGGATGCCAACTTCTCTTCAACTTTAAATAGCATGGAATATTCATTATTATATGCATTCACGTGAAAAACAAAAATCGGATCTTGTTCCTTTTTTTTTTGTTAGGCCGCTGTTGCGTGACTCGTCCAGAAACGAGCCCAATACATTATAAGCCTAAACCAAGTCTCACACGTATGCATGTGCATTCCACTCTTTTATTCGGCTTTTATATACCAGTTTTGAGAGTGGGACCCGCAGCCTTTCCTGCTAGCAATTTAATACGTCGCAAGAAAAATTCTTCGTTGTCAATGGTTTGGGGCATTTTAATACATTTCATAACTTTACAACTATCTCCAATGGTCACATTACACTGCTGCTTCCCCAGTACAAACCCAGGCAACAATCTGTTTCACGGCTGCCGTAAGCTCAGTTACCGTAAAAGGCGAATTCACCGCAGATGGCACATGCATAAAGAGGGACTTGGTTCGTTTGGGGGGAGGGTCTGTACCTTCAATGATGGTACGCTGCGACTCGGCGAGGGAACCGTAACAAATGAAGTCACAAAGGAAATGCCCTGCATCGGTGGACGCAAGGACGCGCTGGATGATAGAAAAAACAGAATTAAAATGGAGACAAGAAAATGCAATAGAAGGAAGGCATACCGCTTCTCCCTGTCGTTTCAGATGCGCGATTAATCCAGCAACGTCAACTTCAGTACGCAGCTCTTCAGGGAATGGTTCATAGCCGTCTGCAAAACCCCTTGACCCGCCGAATACGGCAGGCATTCGCTCAACGTTCTGTCCCACTGACCGGCCGTTTTCGAACTTATCCGCCTCTGATAGCGTTTTCACTCCACCTGCACCACCGCTTTTCGTAATAGGAGCGTATACGCCATCAACGCCTGGCATTGAATATCCCGTCTTGTGTCCCAACTGCTCCAGGGATATTGCGCCATTCATACCGGCTCCCAAATGGAACACGAAATCATACCCGTCCTCGGGCGGCGGCTGCACATCCAACAAAGGCTTATCGAAAATTGACTCGGTCTCATCTATCGTAGGGAGTCGCGGGGGGCGTGCATGGATCCCCGGGAGAAGCTTGAGCACTGCAGGGTACGACACTCTGACAGGGCCGAGAACAGTGATATGGATCGTGGCACCGGAGGGAGTGTGCAGGACGGCGTTGTGCAGCGGCGACGTGCAGGCCCATGATGGGTTGTTTATGATATTTGCAAAGGGCTGCTCTATGCATCAGACTCGTGGACAGCAATCGATCCGATGACATACGCCGTAACCTGTAACAAGTACGTAGTATCTCGGGCCAGATGGTGGGGGCGGCATCGATGTCGAGTGAGATGGGGAAGCGATGTGCAGAATACATGTTGGTCCCGTGGCCTTTATACTGACACGGCGCCAGAAGCTTGGAATTCATCGATTCCATATATGTGAATTCTGTAACACGGGTGGCAGGCTATGCCGGGACACCAGACAATACGTAGATTTACAGAGCTGTTTATAATTTGGCAATGTATAAGAGTAAAATGTATGTAAATTATTATGATGCAATAAGTAAAAGCCCACAGTGGGAGAAGGGAAGCTAAAGGCACAGAGCGGTAAATAGGGCTGGCACTTCGGAATAGGACATTATACCTGGGCTAACGTCCCAAGCGATTGAGGCCAAGTCGCCTGGTTTTTCTTTAAAGAATCAATTTTAGAATCTGTGAGGAGCTGCGCGCTATGGTCAACTGTAAGGTACATGTTGAAATGTGCACCCTACGTCATCATGGGCCTTTCGGTGTAGGGCATCTTGTGAGAAAGTGTCGGGCCGCCATTTCATCCTTTTCCAAGTATAATGTTGAAGGGTCACCAATGGTTGAAGATTTTGACAGTATAAACGAGTCAATCCTATTTTTTTCGGAACTGGACCCAAGATATATGTATGTATTCATGTCCAGATTATGACCAAGTATGGATTTTGATTCCGCCACCACACGTCCGCGTGTCATTTATCAGTGCGAGCCAGCGACCACAAGTTAGCACATTGGCCTCACGCATGTCGCTCGGCTTAACCATCTTTCTACTGGCTTTATTGGCACAAGTCGTTACCTGGATAGGCAGCACTGTATTACTCAACCTCGTGCGTTGTCTCCTCCTCCATTTTATGAAATCATTTGATCGATTCTTCACAGTTCTACGCTATCCACCAATACATATTCCATGCATCGACTGTCAAGCAACACAGACAACTGAAGAAAGAAATCCTATCAACAAAACAGGAACTCCTACACACGAGTGCCCAGGACCAATTCGCAAAATGGGCCAAGCTACGCCGTAAAGTCGACAAGGCGCTGGAGGATCTCGAGAAGCTCAGTGAGTAGAATGTCTTCTCGCACTATTCTACCGTTGAAGACAAAGCAAGACAACGCAATGGCCGCCTCCAAATCATCGTACACGCTAACATTTAACAGCCTGCTTTGGATTATCACATCCGGCGCACAGTACGCCTTAGGCTGGTGGTATGGAAAACACGCTGTGTTCTATCTCCCGCCGCAGTGGTTCGGTCCTGCACAATGGTGTCTAGCACTGCCCTTTGCGCCATTAGGTATGCTCAATTTCGCGAAGCGTCTGAATCCGCATGTCATGTCATCTCTGGCTCTGAAACACCCTCTTACTAGGGTCAGTGAGTGTTGGAATTTGGCAAATGGCCTGCAGACGTGTGCTCAGGATCGGAGAGGATATCATCAAGGATTTCATGGGTAATAATCACATGCTAATCAGTGTTCCGAAAGACGCTGACATCATAGGTTGTGAATAGATTCCTCGTCGGCTGCACTGACGGATGGAGGGAAATCGGCCGGAACAAGCGACACAGATAAAAAGAAATAGTTAGAATGTGTAAATTATTTAATGAATTGCTATTCCGTCGCTATGCCATACCGTGCGGAACGAAATTTGATGCGAAACAATGTCCCTGACTCAAAGCCCGGGTAGTACCAGCTATGTCATGAGATAACCCACTCGTAAAATCTCGGGTGCGTCTCCTCTAGCGGCGCTCCGTACCCACACCTTATAAGTTTCACTTCGAAATGTCTCACACATCCCCTCTCTGCCAGATACCTCACAATCCATCCAAATCAAATACTATTGAAAGATGGTTGACGGTGTGAAAATTCTCGCAAACATTCCCGGGAAGGCCCAAGATTTCATTCTATCCGAATCCGCACTTGAATTCCTGGCAGCACTCCATAGGACATTCGAGTCTACCCGCCAGAACCTCCTCCGTGCACGCCTTGTCACTCAGCTTCGTCTCGATGCAGGGGAGAAGCTTGATTTTCCCCCCGAGACTGCACACATCCGGGCCGAGCCATCCTGGCACTGTGTGCCGCCTGCTCCAGGGCTAGAGGATAGGCGGGTAGAAATCACAGGCCCCACAGATAGGAAGATGGTCGTGAATGCATTGAATAGTGGGGCGAAGACCTTCATGGCGGATTTCGAGGGTGGGTTCAAGGCACAGTTTTAGCTGAACACTTGGCTGACTGGGACAACAGACTCTAACGCCCCTACCTTCGCCAACATGGTTAACGGCCAGCTCAACCTATATGATGCCATCAGACGCCAGGTAGATTTCGAGCAAGGCGGAAAATCGTACAAGCTCTCTTCCAGCCCTGCCGTTCTCATAGTTCGGTGAGCACTTTCTGTATCAAACAATCACCACCCACTCACCGACCATCGCAGTCCCCGTGGCTGGCATCTCGATGAACCCCGCGTCACTGTCGACAGCCATCCCATTTCCGGCTCCCTTTTCGACTTTGCCCTCTACTTCTTCCACAATGCACACGAACTCGTCAAGCGCGGTTCGGGTCCATACTTCTACCTCCCCAAGATGGAACACTACCTTGAGGCACGTTTGTGGAACGACGTCTTCTTGTTCTCCCAGTCCTACATCAAGATGGCACACAACACAATCAGGGCGACCGTCCTGATTGAAACTCTTCCTGCTGCATTCCACATGGAGGAGATTCTCTTCGAGCTGAGAAATCATTCTGCAGGGTTGAACTGTGGGCGGTAGGTGTTTCGTGTCCCGAGGGTAACCACAAACTGATCGTTCTACCTTCAAGATGGGATTACATTTTCTCATTTATCAAAAAGCGTCGGGCAGACCCCAGCGCGATTATGCCTGATCGCAAGGATGTCACCATGGAAGTTGGATTCATGGACGCGTATGTCCGTCTGCTCATCCAGACATGCCACAAGTATGGTTTCGCGGTCTCTTCCTCGTTATACCAGACTTAGTTATTTCCAGGCGCAAAGTTGCTGCTATGGGTGGAATGTCTGCCCAAATTCCTATTAAGGGCGATGACAAGGCAAATGAAATTGCCATGGGTAAGGTTAGGGCTGATAAACTGAGGGAGGTTACTGCCGGTCATGATGGTAACGTCTCGTTACTTGGTCGTAATCGTAAGCTTTGTTGACAGGACTTGTACAGGAACATGGATCGCCCATCCCCTCATTAACAAAATCGCCATGGATATTTTCAACGAGAATATGTTAGGTCCTAACCAGGTAAGATCTGTGGGTCTTTGTTTAGTAACATAGATTATTAACTTTTGTGATGTTTGTGATAGTACCACGTTCGTCGTGAAGAAGTCAAGGTTACCGCTGCAGACCTCCTCAATACCAACGTCAAGGGCAAAATCACAGACGAGGGTGTCAGGTCCAACGTTTCCGCGTAAGTTCAATGGCTAGATTCTGATTCACGAAAATCTGAGATTAGGATAAACAGTGCTCTCGCCTACTCCGCGGCCTGGATTGCAGGGAACGGCTGCATTCCCCTCAACTTCCTAATGGAAGATGCCGCCACCGCCGAAATCGCCCGTGTCCAGCTCTGGCAATGGGTGCGCTATACCTCCTCCTTGGACTCGGGGCATCCTATCACAACCTCTTACATCGACTCACTTGTCAAAGAACTTTCGCCCAATGTCAAAAAACTCGTAGGAGGAATCAAAGACGAGCACGTGCGTATTGCTGGTGACTACCTGAAAGGGCAGATGAGGAAGGAGTGGCCAAGTGACTTTTTGACAAGCGATTTGATGTCTTACTTGGAGAAACTGGACGGGGGGAAATGGATCAAGAGCGCGTTGTGAATGAATATGATATGATGGAACATTACCTTGTAGGCAATTATAGCGTCTGTGGCCAATGTCCAAGTCGATATGAGTTGAATACTGTTATTACCACTGTATTGTAGTTATGGACCCCATCGGCGAGTTTCACTCTGTGCAAGAAGACATGAATGTGTGACCTTTATTTTTATCCAGAAAAGAAGTCTCTTCAGACATCAATTTCGATGGATAGATGACATCGGCCAGAAACCATTCGTGCACGATTGCTCACCATACCAACGACGTTTTGTCGAGTGAAGGAAATGTGTGTTGAAAGGTGGCAAAAGGGCATTGACCGCCTCCCGCAATCGATGGTCATTACGGGAGTCTGTTATTCAATTTGGGCAGCGTCTTACATATGATCGATATCCACCGTTGGTGAAAGGTAGATCTACAAGTGAACGAGTCCTCCGGGAACACATTGCATACGTGACCGTGAAATCTACAGTCGACCATGGGCCTCCGCCTAGCAGACTATAAGTTTTATATTAACAAAAAAAAGGATGTGCTTACCTTCCCTGCATGAATGGATTGTCCTCGAAAATTGTGCGATGGAAATCAGACTGTCCTTCTGAGGTCTCTTGCAGCTCCCATCCAGCTGGCAGCGCTGGTTCAGAGCACTCACTGCCTCGCGCGCATTCGGAATTCATGACGGTAAGCGTGGAGCAGGATTTTAGGGGGACTTCCCGAAGTTCCGAATTTGTTCCATGGGCTCTTAGCAAAAACCGTCCCTCTGATTTCTTCATTATTCCCTATTAGATGAGCTTACGATGTAGTAGAGCAGGCATCATAGGGCAAATGAGGATTTACTGGCATTAATGAGGCATTTGACTGCCAACACCGTGGTAATGCATACAGAGGAACGTCTCCCATCGTTCACTTTTCGTGTACAAGGAAAAAACAGAGATTCACGCATAAAATACAATAGCCCCTACGCGAGTGAGCTCTTGCCAAGTACTAGTCTCTTTCCTCCTAGACACAGACTGGTTTGCACTTTATCTTGTTCGTTGTCTTTTATATTATGATTTCCTCAAACACGCTGCCAAGGTCAATGTAGCTAACCTTTTTCTTTGATCGCCTAGAATGCATTTACAAATATATATATAGCGAGCTCCACTTGCCAGCTTCTCCTACTGTGTATGGAAGCCTCTGTAATAAGAGCCGCCTTCCATGCAGGGAGGCAAGCTTGTAAAATTACGTGGCCATGGCTTTTCTCAATCGCACTATCCTTTTTTTAATACCACCGTGAAGAGTTACGAAAGACACCATATAAGTTGAAGGATACTCCTGCAGAATAACGACGAGAGCAGAATAGACAGCACTAATGTTTGGAACATGTATTCGCTTGTTCACACATTCATGTCGTTGATACGTCATCAAGGGGAGTAGAGACAATCGCATAGATGCGCATATCATAGGCATTGAGTACATGACGATAGGGTGATAAGCCCATACTGGAAAATATCCACTCACTGCGGACCAGAAGGACAACTATCAATAAATCGAAAAGGGGAATAAGATAGATACTCACGAATACCAAAGCAGCACCCTTTGTCTTTTTGTCACCACCGAGCTCGAAGCTAATAAGAGATCCATTAGTAACACACAGATTAATACGTAAAAACGGATACACACTGCTTGCAACGCTTCAGAGGTAGTTGATGCTTATATTTGCATTGTGTGCACTCGAGCCGTAATACGACCTTTTTGGTAGTTTTCGCCTGTGTAATAGTGAGTAAGGAGGAGACGATGGTAAAAGACATTAGAGTGACCTTCTTGTGGAAGACAGGCTTGGTCTGACCACCATAACCGGACTGCTTTCGGTCATAACGACGCTTTCCTTGGGCGAAGATGGAGTCTTTTCCCTTCTTGTACTGGGTAACCTTGTGTGGGCTGTTGAACGATGTGTTACTCGATTACAACAACGACTACGACTGCGGGTGTTAGACTCACGTGTGCTTTTTGCACTGTTTGCCCTTGCAGTATGTCCGACGTGTTCTAAAACATCGTTAATAAGTGATATTCACGAGAGAGTGCCAACTTACTTGGGGATATTAACCATGGCGATCTGAGGGCGACTTGAGGGAAAAAGAGATGTACAGTTGCTTACCAAATCTGGCGGAGTTTCCCGGAGCCGAGCGTTTGGGAGTAAACGCTAGTATTATGTAAGCGTCACGCTATGACAACTCGTGACCTCTGCCTTGCGATCGCCATTATATCAAAATGTTGACCACCCTAATCCGTCCTCTTAATTCCCGAGCTGCTCGTTTGCCACTTAATGCTATTCAACGTCGTACTCTCGTATCCCTTAAAGATCACAAGGTACTCAAAATTTTATAGCATTACGCCTTGACCTTCGTACTTTACACGTCTTGTCTCAAGTACACAGCACACGCAATCGCGTCCGGCGCAGGACGCAATGGAGAAGTTGTCTCTAATGAAGCCGGTGCAGCGCCATTAGAGCTGAAACTCACCTCCCCAAAACCACTCGGCGGGCCTGGAACTGGCCAAAATCCAGAGCAGTTGTTTGCTATGGGATATGCGTGTCAGTAACCAATCCTGTCCTGCGCGTAAGCTTCCTTGGATTTATGTTACCCGTGTTTGCATCCAGCTTGCTTCCTTGGAGCTTTACAACTCGTTGCTTCCAAATCTGGGAAGAAGGATGCCATTTCTGCTGCCAAAATCCACACGTTTGTGCACCTTGGTGAGCCGAAGGGCACACCAGGCTTTGGACTTGCAGTAGATATTGAGGTTGAGGGTGTCGCGGATGCGGGATTGATTCAGGAGGCCCATGCTGTGAGCGTTATTTGCATGAGCCATGGGTCTGACTGACCTTTGGTAATAGTTCTGTCCGTATTCTCGCGCATTGAGCCAAGGGGTTGAGGTCACCGTTAAACAGAAAAAGTAATATTCACCTTTACCAAATGGAACGGTTTGTATCATAAATAAATCTGCGAAGAATAAATTGCTATCTACCTTTTATCGTGGTGTTCAGCGGCTGACTCTCCAAGTAATAGGTACTCGATCATCTTGTTCCGATGCCTGCTACTATTCTATGTTTGGTAGTTGTCCCCAGCAATTATTTCTGCAAGCTATTTCCCGTAAAATGGGTTTGAACACTCCCATTGGATGCTCTGGACCTCCTCTGCTGCAGATAGATGTATGAATTAGCGTAATAAATGGAGGATCTACGTACACGGCATCGATCTCTACTAATTCATTGAAAACTGATGAATTAACACATACTTCTAATGCTCTTACACCTGGTTTGCATCCATCATGTTGTCTTGGGGGATACTCCCGGATCAGCTACGTACAAGTAACCAGCCGGCGTTGGAGCCCCTTTGTACTGCGGCCTTTACACAGCACACCCCTGACCACAATGTGTGCACTCTGTTGATTCGTGACATTTTCTCGCTCTACAGCGGCTTCTCCGTTGTTCTGTCGTCTCCAACTGCCAACTGCCTTTTTCCGCCAGTACTGGTGCTTGTGTGTCTTTTCGAATCATGCTCAAGTATATACATTCTCGGAGTCTTCCATTTCTTCCCAGTGCTGCTCTCTATGACAAGTTTGACGACCAGCCTTAATCATGTATAGAGTGTTTTATATAGGAAATTACTCCATGTCCTCTAGTATGACAGTTAAGTCCAATCTCGAATAAGCACAACGTGCATTGCCGTAAGGCCTAATATTTGCTCTGCGGAGATCTTTGGAGGCTTGGTGACCGTGGCAACTTGTCTGTTTCTTAAGCACTTTTCACTGTCCTTACACTCTGCCCCTATGCATTTGCTCGCAGCCTGGCGCCCTGACCGCGAGTCTATAATGCACGAGAAACACAACCACATACCAGCGTATCAGTTAACCTGTTGTCCCTCAAAGCCCCCATACACCCGGAAGCCCAGTATGAATATCCCTATACATGGACGGTGTAAAACCTGGTTGCCGTGAGACACTATCTCTAAACTACCCCTCTACATAAAGACTTAGTTATCGCGGCCTCAAAATTGCCAGCTAACCCCCACCCAGCGACGGACCATTCTTTAAGTATGCATACTTACCGTGTTGTTCTCAGACGTTACAGCAAACCAAATCACTGTGTAGCATGGCACTGGGAAATGCATTCTGGTTTGGGTGCCACACTCCTGGATTCAAGTACAGAGTGCATATCGGTCAAGAAATAATGGCCGGTCATGTTTGGCATCATGATAGTTAGTCGGTCGACGGTTCAACGTCCATATCTTGCAAATTTTGATTTTTCCCGACGACCCTGGTTACTTACCTTCGCCGTATGATTTAATATATTTAGATTAGTCCACAATAATGTACATCATAATCGAGATGGATGGACAAGTTTGGTCCACAACAGTGGCCATGATGTGGATAACAAGGCATTCACTTCAGCATACGGGATGGTGCTTCTCCTTTCCAAAGTCATCTATTGCTTTTTTCTTGTCGCCCCAAAGAGAAAGTTCTCAGCGCGGACAAACAGATGAGGATCAAATAAAGCAATTACTTGGGCATCTACTTCAGCCACCTGGTATTCGGTTTGAACATGAAAAATACACAGTCCAAGTACCGGCAATTTCTCACCTGCTGTCAATGATCTCATAGGCTTTTCTTGGGATTTTCGAACTCCTGGAGGTTAATCGATGACGACCAACGGCCTTACACATCTTTCTCAAGATTGCGTTCATTATTTATTGACTTGAACATGTTTCTCCATATTATTGTACCTACAGTCGAGCTTCTCATAATGCACAGGGTTGGGCCTGGAACGACATCGACGCACGTCACACATGTCCTATAACCCATAATACATACTTTTCATACTGCATAACCCTAGGATGGGTACCGAGGCTATGAGAAGGTCGCTTACACTGGTGCACAGTGCACACTGACGTGCAAGTCGGCTAACTAAATAAAGCATTTTGTGACGACACCGTACGTGTGACACCACAAGGCTACCACGGTGTAGAAAGCTAAGCTATTTAGGACGATATTTTTCACATCTTTACATAGTGACGGGCGAGGATGGCTTCTTTTATAAAGAGTAAGCTAAAAGCAGCACGTGATGCCATTGGGAAGAAAGACTACAAGGGCGCAGAGGCCGCAGCTACTCAAGTATTAGAATATGAACCATCAAATTACAATGCGTGCGTGTAATTCCTGGATTATGTGGTCTGAGTGTAGCTAAGGTTCCGAATAGCACGGTCTTTTTGGCTCTGGCATACTTAGAACTTGGTGATCAGACAAAAAGCTTGCAGGTAGCATTCATGAGGTCAATTCGGGCCACAAACCATAATTTACACATCCAACAGACCTACATCAAGGCTACCGAACTGAATCCAGAGCAAGCTTTGGCATGGCAGGTACATTACGGATAGTATTTATTCAATGTATCATCTATCCTTATCTATTTTGTTCTACCTAAGGGGCTGTCCAAACTTTACGAGCGGACCGAAAAATGGGATGAATATGCAGCGACCCTACGCCACCTCACAGATCTCTTTGGTAAACAGTTCGTGACCACCGTTCATTTTTAT
Organism: Hysterangium stoloniferum; assembly: GCA_015178975.1. Classification (NCBI taxonomy): domain Eukaryota; kingdom Fungi; phylum Basidiomycota; class Agaricomycetes; order Hysterangiales; family Hysterangiaceae; genus Hysterangium; species Hysterangium stoloniferum. The sequence continues at coordinate 246,674 of WHVD01000097.1, read as the reverse complement.
TTCTTTATTTCGGTTTTACATAATTATACGTTCCGTAGAGGAGATGTGATGAAATGCGCTGACGCGCTTCAAAAGTACATCGAAACTCATCGTTCACATGGTAGCCGTGACCAGGTATTGAATATTTCAACCATGTACATACAACATTTGAATCAAGATTATGTTAGGTCATTGAGGCACTTTCGCTTTTACTGCCAAGTTCCTCGCTTTATACGACTTTGAGCATGCTGCCTGAGCCAACACCAACCGCTCCGGCATCGACTACGACGTACGATATACAGCTCGCCATTTATAATTCTTTGCCTACTTTCGAAGAAATTGTGGCTCTGACCGAAAGAGTCGAAGAGGAGAGAATCAAGAAAGAGGTAGAGAGACGCAGGATGAGACTCGGAGCTCCGCGGCCAGAACAAATAAAAAATGAAGTTGCCAGAGAAGTATGGGATGCTTCTGAAGTGATGCTTATTTATTACCAGTCTCATTTTTTCCATTTACTTATCGTTCAAACAGTTGCCATCTCTGTACAACGAGATTCTTAATCATCCAAATACGGGTGACGAACTCCGCCGGTCAACAGAATCAAAGTTGCTACGACGTAAACTTCAACATCTGGAATCTTTGCCGTTACTTGATGAGAGCATGATTGCAAAACAGAAGCTATTATCAGAAATAGAAGATCTTAGCAATGGTGTTGTTCTCCTCGGTATCCCAGATGAACTAGCATGGATGTTTTTCCTAGACAGTAAAGACGTTTACAGTATAGGTAAGGTATCCAGGATCTGCTTAATATATAGTTTTTTCACTGACTATTAATCGCTCTACTCAATCATCAGAGGAATACGGCTTTCTGACACTCCGACAGTTCACGGAAGTGTTTGCCAGTTTACACTTATCTAAAGTGATCCGAGGTTATTTTGACTATATGCATATTTCGTATGACGAGGAAGAAATCACAAACGACGAATCCCCAGGCGAAGTGTTTGAGGATGCCGATCCATTCACGTCTGTTCTGGTGTGTGTATTAATAGCAGGTTACTTAGTGTTAACAAGGGCATGCAGGACGCTGCTTCTAAATTGCCCAATTGTATTCTCGCTCAACGCATAGTTTCGGAACTATATCGACTAGAGGGGGATCACGAAAATGCAATTAAGGTCGCCGAGAGTGGCCTCCGACGAGTAGCTAAGGCAGAGGCGAGCTACGGCAAATCCTTATCGCGGTTAATCTCCACTTTTTCATTATTTATGCGACATAAACTAATTTTACTTAGAGTAAAATTGGCTTTCCAAACTGTGCTTGCTGTCAGCTTGGTCAAATATTTTCCTCCCAAACACCATGCTCGAGCCTCAACAATTTTATCCGAAGTCTTTTCTCAAGACCCGGAAAATATACCCAGCCTTATAGCACAAGGGAGCATATTTCAGCATAAATATGAATGGACCAATGCAGAAGCAATTTTTCAGACCGTTGCAAGACTGAACCCAGACCATGAGACCAAGTTAATGGCTTGGGGGGAGCGTGCGTGGTGTATAGTTCAACAGACCGAGAGGATTCACGAGGGTATTAATGAGTTGAAATCCGTCCTAGAAACGTTGGACCGCGAAGAAGGGAAACCAGAAGAAAAGGCACGAGCATGGTGGAGGCTTGGGAAATCTCTTTGGGATTCCGGAGGTAATTTTATCATGCATATTGTTTTCATAAGACTAAAATGTACACAAAGAGAAAGAACAGGCATACAAACACTTTGTTACCGCTTTGAAACGGTCTCCGACCTTTGCTCCAGCCTTCACATCGCTAGGTGTCTACTATGCAGATCATGTTTCACCCCCCGATATAGATCGCTCCTCGAAGTGTTTCCAGAAAGCATTTGAACTTGACGCTAGAGAAGGTGAAGCAGCTCGCAGGCTGGCGGAAGGGTTCGCGGAAGAGCGGGAATGGGACTTGGTCGAGGTTGTTGCACGAAGGACTATCGAGGGTGAGGGAGGGCTTGAAGGCGGAATCTCAAATAAAGACAAGGTAGTAAGCTCACGATACCTGCCAACCAATGCGTGGGCGTGGAAAGCTGTCGGCGTCGTTGAATTGGTGCGAATTCTTTTAACTTCTTAGCGATGTTCTATATTAGATATTCCACAGAGCCGGCGGAATTATCCTTCAGCTATTCAGTCATTCCAAATTGCTCTACGCGCCGATGGGGAAGATTCCGTCTCTTGGCAACGCTTGGGTGAATCATACGCCAGATCAGGTCGTCATGCTGCTTCCATCAAAGCCCTTAAGAAAGCCTTGGATTTGCATCCTGATGACTGGATGTCTTTATATTTGCTTGGAGATGTCTACAGGCTAATGGGACAGTATTCCAGCTCTATTGAGGTTTTCGAAGACGTCTTGAAACATCATCCCGACGAAATGTGTGTCTTATCCGCACTGGCCGAAACACACCTGAGCCATGCTCGTAGTCAGACCGTAGAAGGCTTCCACTCGCGAGCCGAGATATCTGCGGTTGCTTCTATCTCGGTGGCTTTGGAATTACTCGATAAAGGCCAGGGATTCCGTCGAGTAATATGGAAAACTGCTGCAGATGCTGCTTATGAACTTTCTCAGTTGGAATCGTTCGATGATACAGAAGCTGTAAAGGGAGCTCTAATATCTCTCTCCTCTCTAATAGCAGCTTCTGAATCCATTACCTATATCAAGGAGATTATCGACCTCCCACTTGTAATTGAAAGCAATGTTTCAGGATATACCGCCCTTCAAGTGGCTGTGGCTGCATATGATCACATCATATCCCTAGACTCGTTAGATGTTTCTGCGGCAGCGGCAACGTATTTTGACGCTGGATTAGCCTTGAACCGGTTGTCAGCTCAAATAAAGGACCAAGACAAGTCTTCGACGGCTTTGAAACAGGCCAAAGACCTTATCCAAAGGGCTTTGACCATCGATCCGTATAATGATGTCTACTGGAACACTATGGGAAATCTGAATTTTGTCGATAATGCCAAATTATCTCAACATGCTTATATCAAGGCGTTAGAATGCGATGCAAAGGTAAAGTTTATTGATGCAAATCACGTTCCGATGGCTCATTTCCTGCCTCAAGAGCGCTCTGACGTGGACAAATCTCGGGTTACTATACCTTTTCCATGGGGACTTGGAACTGGCCAATGAAGCATTATATCGTGCCCAAACCCTTGATCCTGATTATGTTTTGGCATGGATTGGTCAAGGGCTCGTAGCAACGATGAATGGGCATCACACAGACTCGCATGCGCTTTTCGAACATGCAGTAAATATTTCTGCAGAAGTAGTATGTGCTCTTAACGCTATCTGCGGATTGTTTGACTAATACCGGATATCTCACCAGCCAGAGGCCGACATCGAGTTTTCAAAACGCGCATTTGAAAGATTAGCCGAAGTTGTAGGGCCCAAGTCGACCGCACAGGCAGATCTTCTACTTCTGCCGTTCCATGCTCTCGATCGCTATTGTAGACGGCGTCCAACCGACACGGCCGCCTTGCATCTTTTCGCCATGATATGCGAACGTCTCAACCAAACCGACCTTGCTCTAGACCTCGTAGAAAAATGCATCGCGCTCCTCGAAAGATCGTACGAAGAGACAGAAGACGTCGCGACTGAACAGCAATTTGCACTCGCCAATGGAACACTTGGTCGACTGCGTCTAGCCACTGGGAATTTTTTTGGGGCTATTGAGGCGTTCTCGAGTTCGCTGAGCTTGCTATCAACAGACAGCAATGACACGCGTACAAGCACCATGAGGGCTCACGCACATTTTGGTTCGGGATTGGCTCATTTTAACAATGGCGAACTAGAAGCGGCACTTCAGATGTTCGAAGGGTCTCTAAGCGAATTATCGCCTGAAATGGTAAACGTTAGAGGCCATGTTGCTGTCCTTCTTGCGCAGACACTATGGGCATTAGGCAGCGACGAGGCTCGTGACAGTGCACGCGGGCAATTGTTAGAATGGTGCATATTTTTTTTTCACATTGAACATTAGTGTGGATTACTGAGGGTGACTTGTCTAGTATTTCCAATGATCCCGAAAATGTGACAGCAATGACAGCGTTGGTCGCAATGGGAATATTGGATTCCGACGACTCACTCGTAGATGCAGCGCTTTCTGAGATCCAAGGCCTGACATTAGACAAACGAGGGGAATTGGATCCAGGGCGTATAGTTCCTGCTCTGCTTATACAACACCATTTGGCTTTAGTGTGTAGTACATCGGCTCCTGAGAGTATCAGCTGACATGAATATTACCCCCGCAGAACCGTAAAAAGGATGCTCTCGCTGTTGCCCAGCGTGCTGTTCATACCCAGCCTCTGCATGACGCCTTCAGGAGGGTATTGGCTCTACTACTCCTCCAGCTGACGGAAATAAATGCTGCCTCAGCCGTGATTGCAGGAAATCGAGATGTATTCTCAGACACGCTGGACGATAATATGCGTATATCTGCTATAGCAGCAACAATAAAGGGGTCCGATCAGGCGGTTGTATTATCTCAGAAATCAGTCTTCGTTGCACCATGGAAAACGGATAATTGGAAGGCATTGGCATATGCTCGGGCTTCAAAAGGCGCTTAAACTCATGTTGTACGACTAGCACAATTCACTACCATAACGAAATAATTATGTGGTTAATTTCTGCCATCCATAGGAATGGTTTCCCATCGAAATCTTTTCATTGATGTTAGAATCCACCTAATTACCTGAATATATTAGTTGGTTTAGTATTATTGGCTATACAATTCATTCATCACTTCTGACTCGAGAGGTATCCCCGTTCACGTTGCGTTATCTAAAAGCATTCTTCGTAGTATTGGAAGGCAGTGGTACTCATAATATTTTATCGGGGTATTACACTCTGTGCCGTTTGTCATGCTCGATTAACAAAAGTGGGTGTGATAGAATATCACATCACAGCAGTGCCACAGCGAGATTTGGATTCAGCCGCCCTCCCCCCGGTAGCTTTGATGCATTGACTCTGGGTCCCGGTACTGCCGCACATTTTAGTGAGACAATGAGTTGGAGAATTTCAATACCATCTTTGTCGCGCGTGAATATATGATGACAGAAGAAGCGTATGATTTCGAGATAGAGATTTTGAATAAATGAGACCTGTGTATGACTGGCCAGATCCAGAAAATCTCGATCGAAACGTTGATAGTCTGACTTCACATCGTCCACAGTCGTGGGATTATGAGCTTGTCGACCACCGTAAACAACAGCCGTCACATTTGGTGAGCTGATCATGATTGTATGTTGAGAACCTTCCCATTAATGTAACTACGCATATACGATTGCCAATTTACTCCCGGAGGAGATGCCTCAATGGTAGACTCTAGGAACCTCCTGAACATGGTAAATCAGAGAAATTTTGAAATATGTAGAAGATTGCGTTTTACCAAAACAATATCATTCCTACTAGTATCGGCCTCATCTTCGTTTATTGTATAGACTTCACTGCTCATTGCATTTAAAACAACGAAGGCAACATCTAGATCGACAGCCCAGCGCAGTTATGGGATCCTTGGGAGCAGGTTAACTGTGGTACTTGTATACTATTAATTGCATCGATGGGCGGTATAGTGTAGTCGACGGGGATTATTCCCGAGCTCTCATCCTGAGATACAGCGAATATTCGGCGTTTATAAAGAAGTGTGTTTTTTTATCCCACAACTACCGTGGCTGCGTCCCATGCATTGTCAATAATATTCTTTTCCGAAAGCGTCATGTCCAAAGCAATCGCAGTGATTTTCTTCTCCCTGTCAGTGAGGGCAACGCACCATTATCTTGAATTGAACAGAGCATGCGCCTCCAATTTTTCAGCACAAGGGGAGGTATTGGCATCACTGACATTCTGTTTAAAGCACCACTATAACCTCCATGATTGGCGTCATAAATAGTTGAGAGATAGCCCGAATCTTGGCCAAGACGGGACCAAGAGGTGAACACGCGTACCACCGTACCATCGAGGCGTGATTCAGAAGTATTCCAGGCAAGTCACAGCCGCCTCCAAACTCGGACAAGAACTCGGATCCCACTACTTGCACAGTATACATTTGTAAAGGTTATCAGCATTTTGATAACTGAAATTTGTCTTACATCTGGCAACAGGGCCACCAGGCTGTCTGAGTCTCTGAGAATATTAATCGTTAATCATGCAGGTCTGTTTTATGCGTTAATTATACTCACTCCATGTCATAGTCAGAATTGACAGGTTCTTCAGTGGCTACATGAATACCCTCCCAACCAGCGAGGACACCATATGGTGGTTTTACGGTTGATACCCTGCTGTTTTTTGTCTCATACCTTCAAGGCCATCTTTTTCTAGGTGACCATTCAAGTCGGACTAAGGACAGTGAGACACATCAGTGAGCGCACACTGGTACTTCTAGCTGAAGCTTAGAAATATTTCTAGAGCTGAAGTTTCCAGGCTGAGGATATGATTGATTTATTAAAAGTCACCCAGAACAATCGATGCTCCATGACTTTGATACTCGATAATTTTTTCCCTAAACGACTTTCCAGAGATTCTTGTATGGTCCATCAACCTTCCCGCCAGAACATTATTGCTTAGAACTGAACTTGAACAGATAGGACACCCACTGTCAAACCAGATATTTCGATTGAAACTTCAAGTCTGACGGAGATGTTCAATGATGGGACACGACGAAGTACAAGTTCTAGAATCAGAATGTATAAAAAGGTATGGCTGTTCATGCTCTGTCCCTGTGCGTTCCTTGTGGCGAAGGCATAATACATATTATGTAGACTGAACTGGTTGATATCGGAATTTAGTTCTTATTTAATTGAAGCAATATATGCCATCTCGCGTTGTCACGCTGCAGTCACAAGGTCAGGGAGGCACAACGGCCTACGTTAAAGTAAATACATTTAAATCTCGATATCGAGTGATGAAAACACGAAGGTGAGGGACCATTTAATAATTAAAGGAAAGAATTTTTTTGGCTTAGTGGCACAGAAAAAATAACGAGCCATTGGCAGGATTTCGATTAAAAAAGGTAAAAGCGTATCAGGTTGCCCGCACTGTTGTTTTTCGTTTGCCTCCGCCACCTCGAGCAGTTCCATGCCCTCTCCCGTTGCTACCACCGTTGCGAGAAGAGCCACCAGAGTCACCAGTCCCATTTCGCCTTGAACCACGGCCGCCCGACTTACCATTCGCATGTCCGCCACGACCTCGACCTTCTCTACCTGCATTGCCACCTCTTCCGCGTCCAGCAGGTGATCCAGGGGTTGCAGGGATGGGGCTTGGTGGCGTTGTACGTCTAACACGACCAGAGACATTTCCATTGTCGGGAGGCGGCTCCGACGACGTACCTCTGGGCGGAGTTGACTGAGGCGAAGAGGACGACGGTGCTTCTGCGTTTGTCGAGACGGTAACAAGATCAGTGAACGGCTCCGACTGCATCCGAGGCGAGAGAGGGGTGTAAGGCATAACGGGTGAAACGCTGTTGTTTGACTTGCGGTCGGTATTGAGAGATATGTTGCCAGATGGTGACGTTAAGGAGATGGAACATCGTTTACCATTTCCGTTGGATCTGCCGGCCCGGTCGTTGGCAGCTGCCACATCTTCCCGATCCTTTTCAGCAGTCCGCTGCACAAAGAACTGCTCCGCCTTAGGTCCCGTCCAGGCTTGACCATTCCGCTCTATATTATGAGAAAAGGTGCTCCCTGCGTGAATGGCATCCATAGCATTTTTCTCAAGGATAGCTCGATTCCACGCATTTTGCGTAGCCAAAGGAGGATAATACTTTACTGACACGTTTGTGTTGATCTTTGAAGTAGCCACAGAGCGCGACACAAGCCACCTGCCCCGGCCATTGCGTCCGTACCATTCTAGAGAACAGGTTGATACTGCATAAGCAGAATCGCGCAGAAGCGCACTTACCCAGTTCAGTCAATCTCGGACACTTCTTTACAAACCTCTTCACGTCTCTGATCGGGGGTAACGATGGGTCCGCTTGTTCGCCATGTTTGGAATCATCAGCAACAAACACCTGAGACGCAAAATCTGTGACTGGTGAAGGTAGCGACGTCCGCCGCCGAACGGGTGAAGCAGCTGGTGTCAAAGGATTACATGGTAGTGTTGTTGACAGTGGTGATGAAAGCGCTGGAACCAGTCCGGGAGAATGGCTGTAGGGAATACAAATAGAAAGCTTGAGAAGATTGGTTAAAGGTATAAATACTGATGTCAGCGTTAATAATTTGGCGAACGGCGCGTCGAATGCCAACTTCAAATACTAAGAATGAAACCCTTGAGTAACATAATAGTGAGAAAGAAGATAATTTAACCTCCAATTGAGTACAACGTTCCAGTATAGTTTTGACGTCTTCCGGTTTCCACGACCACCAATCACATTCAAGTACGGTTAGCGCAGTAGCTTCTTTAATGGCGGCGACTAAATCCTTTGGTATAACCTTCAAGATGGCGACATCGTCAATTGGCGCATTGTATTCGAGAGCAGTGCCAGACGCAGATTGCTGAGGCGACGAAGTAAGCCGCATGATGGTTAGATGTGAGATTGTTTGAAGTTGAAGATGCGAGAGAGAAAGAAGATGGTCCGCTGTCCAAGAGTGATGTGGGCCACTTTCCGACATGCACACTTTCAAGGTATGGAGACGAGGTGGTGTTTTGTCAATTTTCGACCACAAATTGCGAGTAAGACGTCCTAAGATGATGTGTCAACCTTTACAATAACAAATACAGCCGCCAGACTGGTTACGTACCTTGAGCTTCTATCAAGCCGAAGGTTTCCAATGAATCACATCCGTCAAAGATATTAATGATGCTTTTGTCAGTGAGTTTGGTACCGCTAGTGCTAACATCGAGGCGCTTGATTTTCCGGCCCGCCTCAACAAGCTTTTCACAAAGAGGATCGTCCAGCCAAAGAAAATCGAGCTTAACGTCTTCTAAAAGGGATTCTTCTCCGAGCTGAGAGAAAAAGGCCATGAGACTTCGTGCACCGGACTGAGATAACCGGGTTATATGCAACTTCGTTAACGGCAAGCTGGCTAAAAGTGAAAGTGACGGAGCATCCCATTTTGGAATGTTGGGACGACCAGAAGGAGCCGTCCCAGCTAAAGCAGCACGCAAAGGAGGCTCTGGGACGAACATGAAAGCTGAAAGTCGCGAACAGTTGTCTGCAAGGACCTACATCTCGCATGTCAAGTGGCTGGTGGGACAAATCACACAATGCATACCTCTCCTATGCCATCTGGCGGCAAATTTGAGCTGATCCATAGAAACTCCTCCAATTGTACGCAAGTCGACAGCAGATGCGCCAGGTCCTTTGCCGACATTGGCTGGACGGCGACACGAGCGTATTTTCCTGCTGCATCGCTGTCAGAGTCTTCCTCATCCTCATCGATGGTAACTAATCCGAGAGATCCCGGCACACTTGAAGAATGTAGTAGTTCTGCCTCTTGAATAGTGATTCTTTTTACGGCACTGGCATACCGTTCTGGGTTCGATAGAAGAGCCTGCAGGGGGTGCTGTGACGCTAGTGGGGATACATTGGCAGCCATAAAATGACGAGCATCGTCATGAAGGGTAACCGAAGTAAATAGCGTTCGGACAGCGCAAGAATGGACACGCTTGCCCATTCCGGACAACAGAGTGGAGGTCAGTGAGGGACACGCCAGCATGATTTGCGATACCAAGGCTTCAGAAAGAAAGCATTAATCGTGACCTTAAAACAGAATCGGCATACACATACTCTCAAGTACTGACTCAGGCAAGCCGTCGAGTGTTTGTGAAGACGAAGCCATACCTTCGTCTTGAGAGCTGCTCATGAAACCCGATGAAGCTCTTGTGAAACGTAAAACGAAGACTGTATAGCGTTACGATGGATTCAAAGACGATTCCGAGTGCACAAGCGTGGATATTGAAGATGGGCGTGCAAAGTGTCTTGCGGAGGTTGGGTGGGTTACTAGAATATTAGATCTGAAGAATCCAAAAACGTTGTCCTTTAACACAGAAGCAGACTTATATGAGATACAATGTTATCAGCTGACTGACTGAGGAGGTACTGGTAGTTCTTAAAGGGAAGGTGCGACTAACGCTATGGTTGAAAGACAGTTAATAGGCCACATCAGGGCGTTGACGGAGTCCTGGGAACCTTATCCAACAACCTGGCCTCTTAGTCAGACAGTCCACAACCTTCCATATATATTCGCTCATAGCCTTCTGGTATACACAAAATAAGGGTAGAATGCATTAGAGTTGCGTGGGATTGGCGGGTATAGTCCGTGAGTACGAAATGCAACGAAGGATGTAAACAGAGAGGACAGACAGTGGGTGATATACCGAGACAAGAGAGAAGATATGAAAAAAATCAAACAAATAAACTAGATTCTACCCCCAGGGTCCAACGGCCCTAAAGGCCCATACTTTCCAGGTCCACCGCCACCTCCACTACGTTTCTTCGCATGTGTCTTCCATTCTATTGCCGAACTTGAGGCATTTACAGGTACTGTAGGTGATCGAGGAGAAACGACACGACGTGGCGGGAGCCCATCCTGCCGTAACGCTGGGGGGTAGGGTCTGATTCGGGGAGGCGACGGTACATCTGACAACTGGTATCCAACCGAGCCCACAGGTTGTCCGTTTGTATCCAAAAACCGCGTTGTCGATGAAAACGGACTCGGATGTCGATCATCGAAACCGCTCTCCAGCATGGCCGCCATTTCGTCCCCATCCACAGTCTTCGCTGTATTGATCATTTGATCATGAGGTAACAACAAACCGGGAGGTGGCGGCGGGTATTGTGAGCCATTCTCATTATACGTGCCAACCTGTCCACCCCAATGATCCTCCTCGGACGACGCCATGGAGAGTGTATCAGACCCGTCATATTGACTTTGTGTATCACCCAGGAAATGATATTCACTTCCGTTATATCCATTGGGAAAGGCGCGCGCCATGTCTCGCCGCCGCTTTTCTTCGCGCTTGATTTTGCGTAAGCGTGAACGCTCCCAATCTTCCCATCGTCGTAACGGTATCGACGAGCCACTGGCAGTTCCTGATCCCGAGTCATGGCCTTCACCCTTAGCCTCACCTTCTACTTTACTATAAGACAGCATCAAAATCAAGACACCGCTGTGACTTTTTCTTCATAACTTACCGAGTTGCACCCCACGAAAAGTCGTCAAAATGCCAAAACGCATATACAGGTAGGACAAAGTTCCAAATCGGAAGGGCAGCAAGATAAATCAACATCCAAAATATATAAACTACCTTGCGCGTTGTGATTAGGATGAGAACTCCGGGGAGACCGATAACTGCTAGAAGTAACATGAGTGGGATGGCTTGGTCGAAGGTTTTGGGAGGATGGAAGGCCATATTGACGATCAGCGAGTAGGTTAAAGAGAGGGCCACTGGGAGGACCACGGTTCCGAGAAGATCCATGAAGACTACAAACTGCATGCTGAAGCAGAATGTACCGCAGAGGTTACGAACGAGGACGAGTTCCATGAGATTGTGAATCGTGCTGTTAATCCAACGACGACGTTGTGATAGGAGCACACGGAAAGTATCAGGCGCAACTGTTCGACAGCGTGCTTGCGGTACAAACATCATCTTCCGATTAGGGAAAGTTCGGAGGAGAATCGTCGTCAAGAAGCGATCCTCTCCGAGAAGAAGCAAGTTCTTCTGATGCAATGTTGTCACTTCACTTTGACTGTATTCACGGACGATTTCTGGCTTGCAAAGGATTGGCACCCAATCGTCACCAGTAGCTTTACGGGCCTTCAGCCGGTACATCGAAAAACACCCTGGTAGACAGGTAACACCACCGAAGACAGATTCAAAAGCCTTGGCCAAATGATGGGATATAAAATATTCGTAAACCTGAATCGCAGTCACCCATGATTGTCGTTTGTTTGCTATCCGTGTTTCGCCACAAACACCCATGATGTAGGTGTCGTGTTGCATGCTGTTCACAAGTTGACGGAGGGAATCTGGATAAACCTTGGTATCGGCATCGACCTACCGTCATGGATCAACAACCATACTCAATGCAGTCAAGACATAGTACTTACCATGAGGCAGACTTCGAAGAAGTCAGCCGTAACACCCATGAGAGACTGGATTTTACGGAACATGTCGAAATCGAGAGGGGTCATACGATCATTGTATGTGACACGAGAGAAGAAGTTCATGAGGATGAGTTGACTATCACGCTTGCCACGGTTACCGGCCTTCTTGTCTGAGTGACTTTCAGCCTCAGTACCACACTTTACGATAATCATGGTTGGAGTTCGACGACCAGCGACAGCTAAAGCTTCATTAGTACAAGAGACACGGATAGCAGGTATCACTGACTGTAATGTCCAGCATATACCATAGCTCTATTTTCCTTTTTGGCTCCAGAGCCAACAGCGAAATACCCCATGGGTTCTGGATTCCCAAAACGAGGGTCTGCTTCAAGTAAACCAACACAAATATCTGGAGTGCTGCGCTTTTCTCCTGCACCAGTAACCATACCATCGCACACCACAAAAAGGAGTTTCCTCGCGTCAGAGTATGAGGTGCTGGATATAGAGTCCAGAGTGGTTCGAATAGACTCCTCGCCCTCTGAATAACACGTGACGAGACATATCGTGAATAATTCTGCACCGATCTGTGCCAAACTGATATTCGCGGGCGATGGAGTTGCCTTCACCAGTTTTTGGCCTTGTCGTCCTTTAGGTCCTGCCCATGGAGCGGTGCCGGTCTTATTGTCTATTGTAACATTGGCACCTTCAGGAAGGACGGAAGGACTGATAACTGTCCGGCTCAAGTTTTTCGGTGTTGCAACTAGCCTGGCCGACATGAACCAATTGAAAACACAGGCCATAGCAAAGCGAACAAGAACAAGGCCCAGAATAACGACAAGACCCACATAAAGGAATAGCTGTGAAACGAAGCATCCTGGTGTGATCTTGTCGATGTTTCCGGCATAATATCGCTGCACTAAACACGGCACTGCTGCTTTGAGATTTGCACGATTGTAGAAAATTCGGGTGCCATCTTTTCCACTCCCGGCTGCCTGCTGTTCAAGAACGGTTCGAAGGGCCATATCCACACTGTCATTGGCTATAGCCTTCGGATGGGCTTTGAAATATGGTAGAAGGTTCAACACAGCCCCATCAATGACAAGGTAGCCATTGAGATGTCTGACTTGAGTCCAATCATAACCTACAATTTTCGTTGTATTAATGATAGACAGTGTGGAGAATGTAGCTTGCGAAATAGCGCCTAGCGGACACGAAGCGGCATCTGAACATGGAATGTCGGTAGCTGCTGCGAACTTCATATTTGTGCAAGCTGGAAAGTTGGCAGCGGTTTGGGTGAATAAGGTGGTGATATCTTGAAGAGGCGCGGCCTTGGCCAACTGATAGAAATCGACTTGCGGCGTGATCTTGGAATGAGATATATTAAATACCCAACCTTGGATCCCTAGTGTGTTTGGGTCAGATCCAAAGCTAGCGAAGCGGCTAGGGCTTGTTCCGGAACTCTCAGGACATAATGCCCTATTCAGACCGACTGTTGCGAAGCCGACAACACCACCCAACACTAATGCAATGAAGCATAATGCGATTTTTTCGCGCCACGCCTGACGAGTAGCGCGCTCCTTCAAACCACCTATGGTAGATAGGAGAAACGGGGGGGCCCAAAAAGTGACAACATGGGCGAAAATGCTCCACAGACTCCATTGACTAACTTCCTGTGACAAGGCATGGGAAGGCAAAGACGCGGATGCAGATGCTGGTAGGATTGCGGGGGGGTTAATCAATGGGACAGGAGCAACGCCACGCTCTGGTCTTGTCAGGGTCTTCCCCCTTCGAAGAGTGCCTGTTGGTTGCTGTTTAGTTGGTACGCGGGGAGTAGGGATTGGAACGTCGGAGGAGACATAACGAGCGGGTCCAAAGTGAGGGTGAGCCATTTAGAGACTTTATAACATCTAATGAAGAAAGAGTGAGGCGTAAAGGTATGAAAATGAAGGACTCGTGTAGGATATCGTAGGGGACCTGAATTCGAAACGTTCTCAGCGGCAGTAAAAGGGAAAGATAGCCGAAAAGGTGAATGTGACAAATGTGACCATTGTTGCCATACTATATTGGCTGACCTAAGGATACATGTCCCATCTTTTACATGTCACCCAAATCTTGTGCCGTTGTCCGTAGGAGTTCGTCGCAACGCACGCCAAGAAATGCCTGTCGAGTCAACGGATTGATCAAGACCTTTTTTCTCACACTGGGATCATCATCAAGCACACAAGTTCGTTCGAATCGAGGCAGTGCTAATAGTAGCATATTCAGGATCAATTTGCCACCGGCCAAAATCTGTTGAGCTGACTCGAAATAGGTATTCCTAGGGTTATCCAAAGCTGTGCTGATCCGGAAAAACTTTGGGCAGATGGCGATCATCATGGGAACAAAAAATAAACATACCAATACATCGGCTTCAAGGTCAACATAAATTGAACAATCTTTTCAAACACTACTGAGCTTGTCAACACGACCATGAATAAATCTATGGTTGCTTCCTAAAATGTATGACTTAGCATTTTCTGTAAAGACCTACCAAAGTCTTTCTCATTTGGGAGGTATGACTCCAATGTTCTACAAATTATACTCCCACTTCATGAGTGCTTTGAGGACAATGACCGTCTCATGCTCACGAATACAATGGTTGTGCTGGGCACACACAAGGCTGTAGTCCATAGTCTGTTCTCCCAGTCCGCTAGAGCTCCATATTGATCGAAAACAAATGCTAGAGTTAATGTCTTAGAATCAAGTCGTTCTTCTGAATGACACAGAAATTAGCTGTTGGGGAAGGATCCAGAATTCTCACATAGTAGCTATCGTGTCCTCCAGAGGAGCTATCCGGTTTTCCGACTCCCCCCCCAGTCGGGATGCCGACTTTTGGTTTAGGAAGAGGAGATATGCCAACACCAGAATTGGATGGAACGTATTACACCTGAGTCCATCTTCCCTTGCGTCCTGTGACCATATTTGACCAGACCGGAAATATGTGGTTCCTAAATTACTTTTTCGGGAATATGTCGCCCACATGTCCTCGTATTCCTCGGACTCGCACATACATGTTTTGAATCTAATGGAATACAACCAAGATTTTTATTACAAAGAGCTGCTACTAGTTATCGGGTCCACTGAGTCTGAGAGCTGGCTGTTGTATCGTCAAAGAAAGGATATGAGCTTTACTTTCTTGCCGCATAGCGAGGTCTTAACTCTATATCATCAACCCTTGTGCCACCCACACATGCAGGCTTCTTAATGCATCTATGCTGACAAAATGCCTTATTCTGCGCAACGACGGCTGGGGTATCTAACGCGACGAAGAAACTGCATGCTATGTTTCCTTAATTTACCCGGAGATGTTCTAGGGGGTTAATCCAATTCACTAGTATCAATTGTTATCCAGAAGCGTTTTGTGGCAATCGCGGAAGGTCACTGATTACACTCGTTTTTTTTTCCCTTTCTTTTGAAAACATATTTTTGGACAAGACGCATCTTGTACCATCATTAGCCTGATACACAAGTTCAAATGGGGAGTTGGGTGGGTTTCTTGATTGAAAATAATCTAGTATGTATGATCTTAGACAAGATGCGCCTTAACAGATGAAATTCAAAACAAAGAACGGGTTTCTTACCCCCATAAAACTCTGGGAAGCTATGGATTAGGGTGTATGGGATTCGAAATGCCTACACACCAAGTTGGGGATCCCGACAAAGTCATGGGATGTAGAGGGTTTATAGGTTAAGAGAGATCCGACTGTACCTTTTGTCGCAGTGGACGCCAAACACTAATATGAGGATAACTTGCTTTTTGGAGCTGTGGGGGAAGGGTCAAGTAGCCAAGCCGCTTGCCCAAACCCCAGCTGAGATTCACTGGCTTGTGCCGGCAAGTAGAGTATAGAACAGATATTTAACCGCATAACACCAGTTAACTATATAGCCGCCATCCGAAGGAAAGCATTTACGCACACAATAGCTAGCCTACTAGTGCGGGACCCAAGCAGAAGGAGGTCCCCCCCTACTGATACCCACATGAGATGAGGTCAATTTATTGCTACTAGCGAGCAGTTGTATCTCAAGCTTGAGACAGTTTTTTCGGATACGCCTGCAACAGAATAATCACACCGGACTTGTCACATACCACTCATTACGATCTTTTCACACGCTTCAGACATGGGTATATGGACTGATGATCCACAACACTTGGACAAGTAGTACTTTGCGTGCTCTGGTGACTCAACCTTGAGGCTTGACATTTGAAGTTGATGGCTAGTGCCGGCTCGATAATTCTCCTCCGGGCTCCGCCGTAGTAAATTGATCGTCCACTGGGAAACGTCCTCCCGAGGCCTCAAGACCTCTACGACCTCCTGGTTAGCATCCTGAAGCCTTCCCAAGTGAAGGGGGACTTCCCCCGGAAGCTGACGCCGGGAGTGAACACTACATTTACTGATGGAGCTACGCAAAGCGCATGAAACTCTCGGGTTGCGAGTACATAGGAATCCCTGAATTAAAATAGCACATCAATGTTAACTGAACTTCTTGAGCTCGTTGATCGAGGAACGGTTATGTCTGTCGTCTGTAATTCATTTCATCACCTCCCATCCTCAAATTGCCTATGAGATATCCGTGGTGGCTTAGTGGGTATCACAGCTGGACTCGCTGAGTGGATATGAGCGCAGCAATCGAAGTGTTATTTTAGACTTAATAGCCACTCCACCTTGACTTAACACGATAGCTACATTCAACAAACCCACGTATCACATATCGTGACCAAACTTAGCAAGCGTCGATTCTAAAGAGTAAAAACTAATAGCACACGCCAAATCCTCGCTTCTTCAGAGCATGAACCCTTCTCTGCTAATGTTGTCTCCTTCTTCCAAAACAAATGTTGTAACATCGGTATAATATGCATATCCCTCCACCTTCACGATGCAGGCATCCCATTCATTTGTTGTGTTTGTGTGCCTACCATCATGCTCAACAACTACCTTTTGAACGACGGATCCTGTGAAGGCCCCTTCGTCCTTGGGTTTTGTCACTAAAGAGTGATACGTCCATGGAACTTCCAACTCCCTCTCCCCTTTAGCAATGGCAATGGCAACGCGTGCACAAACGCCTGAGCCGCAGGGCGAACGATCAATTTGTTGATCTGCAAAGAAACATATGCCGACTTCGGAAGTCGGAGTATTAGAGGCTTTAACAATGTGAGGCGGGTCTACGACAATAATGCCATATAGATACTCGAGTTCGGGAGAGGTTGGATGTCTCAGAAATGATTTACATTTCGGCGTTTCCGTCAGGTAAGTTTTTAAAAGATAGCTCGCCTCTTTGAGAGAAGTCAAGGTATATAAGCCCCGATCAAGGGCAACATCAATCGAGTAGTCTCCAGCAAATCCTAGCTCCTGGGTGGAAACAACTGCATAGAATGCGCCTCCAAAGCCAATATCGAGCCTGATTCCGTTTGTGTGGCGAGATGATAGCTCAGGCCAACGGTAAGCAGTGGGAATATGGAGGAGAAAATTCGTGGCTGTAGCAAAAGAGGGTACAGATAAAAACGAGACGGGACGCGATGGGTCGGACTTAATCGTGGGGTGGTCCGGAGTGACTGGAATAAAGGGAACCGAAACATGTACAGGCCCGCAGGGGGCATGGAGAATTAATGTAGTCCGGTTGTTTGCATTGTTCATTAATAAGTGTGTACGCCTTGGGAAAATAGCGATGCTCTGGGTATCAACGAGAAAACGACCGAGAGCAATAGTCGCATGGCCGCACATGGTAGAAAATCCCTCTGCCGAATTTATTGAGTACAACTGCTTTTGGTAAATGCGGCTGTATATCACCATTGTGACAAAACAGAACCCCCATGTCCGCCTCTCCCTTGTCCACTAGCTCGGTGTTTTGGACAAGGATAGCACCGTACATGTCATTGTGACCTCGAGGTTCATACATGAGTCGTTTCCGTATGTTGTCATGCTTACTTTTTGCAAAGGCACGCTTGTCAAGCAACGTTGCCCCATCGAGTGGGGGGAATCCTTGTACTATAATCCGGGTGGGCTGTTTAATAGAACTATCCTAATCAGCCCGAATCAAGGATTGATTAGATCTCGATCAGCCCACCTCCCCTGCAGTGTGCATGCCCACTGTCTTGATTTGCGACAACGCATGGCCCGATCCTAACGATTCGTATACGTCCATCGTGGGTGATAAAATCTTGGGTTGTCAAGACCTTTTACCGCCGGCTTTTTATTTAAGGTGTATATTTCTCGATCCACACTTATGTAACAGTGAAGTACATGGGACCTATTAATATCTAGACCAATTACCAGGAGTTGAAAGCCTGCCCAGTAGATTTTCAAAATGGCTTAAAATTATCATGCAATCTCGCTAGTAAATGTACTCATTCATCAGTCGTGTTAGAACCTTATCTAAAATACACCTGTTGCATTTAATATACAAGACTCCGAAACCACAATCTATAACAACAGTGATGCATTGACAGCCCTCATGTACTCGACGAACTCCACCAGAAAGCGAACTTGTTCATATGTCTCTATCGCTTTAACGCTCCGCCGTCGTCTAACCACAGATATGGCTTTTTCTACAAGTACAACGGTACTTCGGCGTATCATATAATATTCATGATTTTCATTTGTGTGAGGGGGTATGATATCGTCGTTGGGATCGACCCAACCACATAATCCAAGTTTTAGTATCCAACAGCATGCTACAAGGCCAGCACGACCTGCAAAAAGTCATGTTTTGAGGGTAGAAATGGCAACTGGATAGACAATGACTGACCTACGCCCCCACGACAATGCACAAGGACGGGGATACCTTGAAGGGTATATGAATTGATAATATACGACAAATGCTGGTCCAATTGCTTGGGTGAAGGAGGGGCGAATCCCTCAGGCATTGGTATACTGAAAATATATCAAGATAAATTATCATAACATCCTTTTCTTCAATTCACGTACCGCAAAACATCGATACCAAGAGATTGTGCTATCTCATGATAGTTTGACCAGGAAGCGCCAAGAAAATTAAGTTCTTGATCATTTAGACAACTAGTAGACATTAATTTAGCAGGATATTTGGCACTTTTGGTGAACTTGACTACCAAATGATGCAACGGACACCTAAAGATCGTATTCGCTGCAGATCATGCCCAAGGTCGCGGCTAAAATAAATGAATAACTGAAATAAAGCCAATAGGTAAAAAATTAACTTACCATATTGCTCCACGACCCTTAACAGGACCGCTTAGACGCACTTGAATAAATAAATACATTAGGGCACAAATTATTTCTCATAACAACATTTTCATCCCACCTTTTTTACCTGGACAGGAGGACAGAAGTATGTTGCCGAGAGCAGGCAGAAGTGGAGGTTGAATAAACCGCAAGGCAGAAGTTGGATTGCAAGGCACAATATTTGACGTGTCCGTCTGAATATCAGAAAATGCCCTGGAGTGATGTCCCATATTACTGCGGAGAGATGCAGAAATAATGTCAGTAGATATAGCACAGACCATCTCTGAGAAGGGAGGAGGGGGTATGCCCATTCCAGCCGTAATGGCATTTGGTAAGAGTAGCCGTGTTGATGGTATCGAAGGGGGGGCAGATTGTGAGCGGTTTTGAGTGGGTGGCGGCATTAGCATCATTCGCGAAGATGCTGGCATGTCAAGTGGTAGAGGGGAGTCCACATTTCCAGGCGAAGTGGGATCGCAACGAGGATAGCTGGATAAATGGAGAGTGGATCCCTGTGCATCGCCATTGATCATTGGAACGGAATTCAGCGTGCCGTTGAACTGTGGCGCTTTGTGTAAGGAAAACGATGACGGGTGTGGCGTGTGTGTACCGTTCATGATATTGGGCATGTTTCCATTAGCCATGCGCATAAATGGGTACGAGTGATGAATGTCGGAAGGACGAACATATGAGACAACATGATGAAGCAGAAGTGAAGGAATAAGCGAAAACAAATATGCAGAATGAGATGGCCTGGGATTCAAATGCGATGTAATCAACGGTAATAGTTCAAACGGAACGATTGGTGATATACTGATAGATGTTAATAACCGGAACCTTCATTTTGGTAGATATTACGCACTTGATGGGATGTGTTTCGGATGTTTTGGCTTCCAATCTTGGCTCACTTTTCTGAAAATGAATTCGAGAAGATAATGGAGGGATATTAACGATAGAAAGTGGGGAAGACATGGCTACTGAAAGCTCGTGCTGCAGATCCAGCGCCGGGGGATGGTTAAGTGGTGGCACGGGTTTATTTGAAAATGACAACAAGTTCCGGCAATCAGAGATTGAAGCATATATGTCTTGGGGTGATTCTTGGATATGCTCCTTCTCGGATAACGCTGATGATGGTGCTTGACATTGATTATGAGCCACAAGCTCGGCTACGGGTTCCGTTGAGAGGGAATGAGCAGGCCACCAGACTTGCTTTTCCACCGCGTTTTGGGCACACAGCATCTTCTCAGTTTGAGCATGCCCAGGCGAAAGTATCGACCAAGGAATATACTTGGTAGGGCAGCCTGAGAAAGTCGATCACTGTCAATCGTATCCAGAAAGCGCAAAATTCCCGGACTACGTACCTTGAGGCCCGAACTTGAGTTTATTATACTCAGAGGTATGATGTTGGCTCGCAAGGTGCGCCAGCTTAAATATAGCAGTCAAGCAGTGATAATATGAGTTAAGCAATCTCGAACCAACCTGGAACGCTAGCCTCTTGTCCACGACTAACTCCTCATCTGTCCACTGGGTCAACTTTGGGTGGTGAGATGCCCCCTGTTCCTCCATCGAGGGCAGTGTCAAAGGCGGCGCAGTAGGGTGCGCAACTAGTACTTGGGACATGGCATTCGGGTACCAAGGTGTGGAAGCACCCTTCAGTCTCGTGACCATTGCAGTAGACGCGCCCATAAACTTAAGCGGCTAAAGATGCGGACTTTTGCCGCAGCTAATAACGTTTCTACCGTAAGGGACTGTGGTTAGGCTAGTATCTGATCATCAAGGATGCGGCGAGTTGTGGGAGTAGATCGACGGAGATATTCATGAAAAGTGTATATTAGTGGCTCATTTATGAAAGCTAAAGACTATACTGTGCACGCGCTGAGGAACTTTAGGTGACTTTGGATAAAAAGTCTCCTGCATCTTGAGATCTCGCTCGCTTCATTGCATGATTTGAATTTCCGACTAACTACAAACATAATTTCTGAAAGGTGCCATTCGGCTTGGGTGTTACAGCGTATTGAAACTTTGAGGGTCCGTATCCAGGCGAACACGTCAACGACTACGCACCCTACGCAACGCAATTCTTGGCGCACTCCTTCAGAGCCTCTTTCTTCACAGAGAGGTTGTCTGCTCCCATCACCGACTCCAAGGCTTCTTCCACCCATAACATGGCTTTTTCGACCATGATACCCCATACATCTCTCTCACCAGCTAGTTTGATTTCCAAATACGCAACACAGAGGAGCGTGCACCATATCTTGTCGGCGAGGTCAGATGCACCGCCTAGTATATCAGGCCTGGATGGAGGATTTGACTGCTTGACAAGCAACTGGTATAGCGCCGGAGAACCGTCAAACGACCCTTCAAAAGATTGGGAACGGGCGAATGACTCAATGGTGGGAGGCAAAGCCTGCTGTTGTGCCGCCATATCGAATGACTATTCAAGATTAGTATGCAACGAACTCTTACGGAATAATTAATCATGGCATACCTTGGATGGAATCCCTAGTAAGCCATCTCCCCTAAAATAATCCGCTTCCATAAGTTCCGCTTCCGAATCTTCCAAACACGCATTTGAACACGCATCTGCAACCTCTGATGCCATAAACGCAGCTGCAAACGGCAGCGGCGGCGGTGCTGGTGCTGGCGACTATTGAGTCCAGACGGTACGGAAAAAAAATTGGATAGTACACATCAGAGCTTATACAAAACACAAAACTGCGGGGTAACCACCTGTGGAGTTGGTTGTTGCTGTGCCTGCTGTTGCTGTGTCTGACGCCGAACTCGTCCAAAAAGGTTCTGCTTCCAGAAGACGATGAGAATTGAGGGCATCGCACGAGGAAAATACATTACCATGCCACCCTTACGTGACAAAACAGTGTATTAGTTTTGGATACACATTCAATTAATAGTAAAGGAGACTTTACCATTGGCTTTGACGCAATACCCCCAAACGCAGCGGCAGTTGCCTGCAAACCTCATTAGACAATGCGATGTGCATTTATACCAATATTAAGAAATACCTGTATAGAGTTAGAAAAGGATGAGGTAGTACTTTCAACCGCAGGGGTTTCCTGAAAAACTCATTAGACAATGCCATGCGCATTTGCACCAATATCAAGAAATACCTGTAGAGAGTTATAAAGGGATGAGGTAGAACTTCCAAACAGAGTAGTAGTTCCCTGCAAAACTCATTAGACAATGCCATGCGGTGTGCATTTGCATCAATATCAAGAAATACCGGTACAGAGTGAGAAGCGGATGATCCGCCAGAGAGCAGTGGCGCCATCTTTTTCTTGGCAAGTAAGCTTTATCATTATGAGAAAAATGAGGAGTAGGGCTTACCAGAGACACGAATAGGCTTCGAGGGGCTGGTGCCTATAATGTGTAAGTGAATTTCAGCTGCGGGGATGCATGCAATACGTGAAAAACTACTGAGGACAATCTAGCCATATTATGTCTTATGCTTCGTGCCGGCAGGCCACCACCGAAGCCACCTGGGGGAGTGATATATGTATGCGACACAATAAACGGCTGCACAACATCAGCTTTTACACCGGATTCATCGATCGCCACAAACGACGTCTCAGAACTAGCGATCCCATATCGTTCCGCAACACGTAGCACTTCCGCCTTCAACTCCCGGGTCATCGTTCCAGCTTTGCCTCCGTCCTCAAACCGCTGCACGAGAGCTCGCGCAGCCAAAACATGGAGAGGTTTTACGTTGTTTTGCAAGGATTCTTCGGGAGCCATGGCTGGTGTCACAGCGACTTCTAGGACGACCTGGCGTCCCAGAGCAGAACCAGAGATGCGAACGATTTTGGATGGCGCTGAATTGCCGGCGTTGGGTCGTTTGACTATAGCAAAGATGCTCGTACGGAACCCGGGGTACATTGGCGGCAAAGATTTGCTCGCAGGAGCTTGCTGAACCGTGGGAGGAGGGGCAAGTTTCACTGGGGTAGTGTCTGGTCCAGAAGGAACGTCATTGTTAAATTTGATGCTTTCGTTGAATAACGACATGGGTGGAAGCGCAGCTGCTGTGGGCCTACTCTCTGAGGAAACCATTTCGAAATCGATATCGTCCTTCTCAGTATCACTGCCCTCGGGTACACCCCAATCAACACTGAGGTTTTCAACGAGAGCGCCACGTGCAGCACGCAATAGCCTCATTAGCTTTTTATCTGGATTTTCTTCCTCTCCTACATAGACCGTCGTTCCTTGCCCTGCTCGAGCAATCATATCACACATAGCCTAAGACCAATAAATCAGCCGCGTCTGAAAGCGAGAAGAAGATGGCACAAACTTTAGATACAGCATCTCCAATACCCATACAGAACACTCTAAGGAAATTAACCTTTCCCTTGGACTGGGAAACGTGCTGGGTAATCGCCGTTTGCACACCAGCAAGGTCGTAAGCCTCGCCATCTGTAAGAATGAATACAGTAGTCGGCGTGTTAACATCCTTGGTACGACTCCCGAAAGCTGTCTCAAGAGCCGATCTGATCTCGGTTCCGCCATAGTTGGCTTCCAAGCGATCAACATATATAGAAGCTACCCCTAAGCTGTGAATAGAGTAAGCTACGCTCTTGGACCAAAGCGACGAGTGTCTAGTTCCAAAAGAGAGCAGATTAAATGTTGTACCGCGGGTTGGGAGACTCCTGAGCATAATCTGTAAAAAATTGTGAGTTGCGGTCCTCTCTAGTGATTCCGACTGATCATTCTACCTGTAACGCCGAACGGACAGCATGGATTTTTCCACCCTGCATTGAACCACTACGGTCGATAAGGAAAATGAATTCTGTGACAAGGTTACTATACGTGAAACCGCCTTAACATCTAACACGTACCCTGCGAAGGTAATGCAGGAAGTTCAAATCTCGGAACGAAGGTGAGCGCATAAGCATCGGTGAACTCGTGTGAGCCTTCTTCAGGCGAAAAAGATTCGACTGTGCACCTGGGCTTATCAAGACCTTGACAGCTTAGTACGATTACAATATCCTTGTCCAAAAGCGTAGGAGAGGATAGAGAGATGCGAGCTTTTAAAGGATCGAATTCAGTCGAAGGTTCCAGTGTACATTCACCCAACTTTATCACAATTGGGTGCGAAGGAGAGTTGATTGATTTGATATGGGAGGTCATCTGAACTGCTACGGAGAAATCCAACGCAGATTTGAAGGAACGAATGAGAGGATGGAACCAGCTTCTGACATTCGACATATAATTGAGTTGGCTATTCGGAGCGGCTCCATATTTGGGTGCAATGGCAGTTGGGAAAGTGAGGCGGACAGAGTCTAAATCACCCTGGTGGGAGACGACGCTTGCGAAGGAGATGCTAAGCGAAAGTAAGTCTTTGATGAAATGAATTGGAAGTGAAAAGAGAGACTGACTGGATCTCAATTGTGGATTTAGGGTGTATATTGCCCAAAGAGACTTGGAAGACTGGGAAGTAAAGTTGAGGGGAGACGCCTTTAACAACGAAAAGCGCAATATACACACTTTCAACATTGCTTTGCTCTAAGAGAGCAGCAGTTTTGCCTTGAGATACAGCATCGTTATATTCTGCCTTCGCTATAGCTTTCTCCTTGACAATGGCTTTAATGGTCCGTTTGCCGTTTATGACAGCTTTGAAGGAGCAAACTGAAGCATCTGATGGTAAAGGGAAAACATAGTTGACATCAAGAGGGAGTGAAGCATTGGAGGTGTAAGTCTGGATCAGGGTGGCACTATTTTTCGTGTGATGCCATTAGCTCTGAGGATGATGATACCGTACCATATAGAATACTCACAGACTCTGGACATCGATGAGATCGTAATGCACACGAGCATTGACGAGAGGGAAATCATCAACAGTCCCAGTACAAAATACGGGGATTAGTCCACAATTCTGAATAGTAAAATGAGTTGACATGTAGTGGCGTGGTAAGCTTAAGCTGAAGCAAAGGGTTTATCCTCAGAGACTTATAAGGGCCCTGCATACATCGCCACGATCAAATTGAAGATCGCAGGCATCGTCCGAATGGGTTATGATTGGATCCTGAGACATATTGGAATGACTAGGAACGCAGTATCGACTGTGGCATGGCACCGAAAGAGGTCATGCGCTGCTCTCCAAGCTGGTACCTGGATTCCCCCGCTTATTATATAATCAAAATCCGTACCGGGTGATTGCCCTCTCGAATTGCTCACTGTTATTTATTTATTTATTGAAATATTTGCCTATGTATCGACGATCTTTTCCGGTTTTTCTTATGAATAATATATAAAAATACTAGTAAAAAATAACCATGCAAGGTGGCATCTACGCGTATATATGCATAGATTTTTTATAATACAGGATCCGAAATCCCGTAAATCTAGTGAAATAAGTACCGTCCTTGGACTACTGAATCAGCGACTCACCCGATGTACTTCTGCGCTTCCGCTTTCGACAGCTCTGAGACCATTGTGATGGGTAAATGCTATTTCAATGCAGCTTGATGGACCCACGCCGCAGCCTTTTCAGGAGTGAGGACAAGTCATAGCCTTGCACAGTATATGATTTCATCCCACCAATAAATCAAAAGCGATCTTCGACGACAGAAGACATTGCTCGTGTGGCGGCTAGTACATATTCTTCATGTATCAATCCGGAATATAATGATCATCAGACCATCTCCCCTCTTATTAGTCACTGATGGAAATTACTGTCCATAAAAAATATGGAAACTAAATTCACAAAGCTGTAATAGTGGTTTTGTCAGATCTTTGCCCAAGTACCTGAGGGATACCCATTCATGGTGTCCTATCTTGCTTAAAGAAGACAGCCTGTGTGCTCTCCATGTGAGAGTAGACTTCATTCCTAGCATTTTTGCCCTCATCCTTGTCAAAGCTACAACTGGTGTCTCTGAGGTAGAACAGTATATAAGCTGAAAAATATAAGACCATTCTGAGGAAGCACTGTAGCTCTCCTATCTTAGTGGGTTGAGCTAGTTCTAATACAGTGGTGACCTTTTCTTGATGCATTGAGAAACTGAGTCATGATGTTAAGAACTGAAACTGACTAATGTCGGTGGCCGACAGGGACCGATCGGAAGGACTTGGCTTCAGCTTATGTGCTGTGCCCTCGCAAATATCTGTAGTGTGTCCTTAAATTTCGGATGGGCGAAGACTAATCCTAAGAGTTCCTTTCGGCGAGATACTGATCGGGACCAAAGGTTAAGTCAAGTGTCAGGCCAAGGGGTCGGGGCCAGGAGTGGGCGAGTGCACATGAAGGTGGGTGAGGGGATCCTTAGTATGAGACTGTTACAGACGTATGAGGGTATTCTGAGTCAATATTCTGATTGCCTAGTAACTACAACTACAGTGGGTTCATATACAAGTAACAGGCGTCTAGAAAATACTAATGGGGAGAAAGGCGGAAAACGGTATTAACAATAAGCTTGACTAGGAACGGGAAGTTTATGATTAGTTCGGAGGCCGAAGAGATAACTGAGAGCAGAATTACGAACAAAGGAAATAGTTTGAGGACTACAAATATAGATAGACATATGTGAAACATAGGATAGGACGGATCATGATAATAAAGGGGATGTATCAAAAGTTTAACCAGATAGTACAAGTATATTTTGATGTGGGCGTAAATGGAGTTTGATCATCGCGAAAGCATACGTCAGCTTCGGGGGCTGATGGTTTCCGATGTGGTGACTTGAATAGTAACTTGAATCGTCGATAAGTGGCGATAACCTCAGGGACCGATAGGGTTGCGACACGGTCGTAACACATGATACCTTATGTCTGAGCAACAGGATAAAGTTGTACCTGACATAACATTTTTTGGGGGAGAATGTTATGCCAGCTGCAATGATAGCTTGTAAAATGAGATCCAAATGTTCCAGATGATCAACCTTCATCTATGTAAACCAGACAGAAAATCCATAGATAGGGCATAAGTACAGCCTGCATCACACTGTGAAAAATAGAGGGCCTGTTCCTTAATCCAAATGGCATTCTCTTAAATTGCCACAGGCCTCTGTAGGATCTGAAGGCAGTCTTCAGTTTGCCTTCTTCTAGCATTTCAAGTTGGGTGAAGCCTGCTAGTGCATTGAAGAAAGACAAAACATTCAATCCAGATAAGGCCTGCATTATTTCCAATTGATGTGGCAATGTAAACTCATTGGGGAAAGTAAGACTGTTTAGCTTTTGATAATTGATTACCATTCAAGGTTTTCCATTGTGGTAGATGCCAAATGCCAGGGCTCCCCCAGGGCTCTTGGATGGTTCAATGACTTCTTGCTGAAACCAGGTGTCCATTTAGTTGTCAATGACTTTCCTATTAGCAGGAGAGGTGTGAAGAGTGGTGGAAGTTCTAACTGTTCTATATACGAAGAATATCGACCATTTAGGTACAACATGAAGATGCATTGACTGTCTAAGTCTAATACAGACCGAACAGGTATTGACTACTTAGTTCAATATGGTTGAGTGAAATAGCTATCTAAAGTAGGTGTGAAGGGTATGCATATATCATGATTGGACTGTGGAATAATAGATATATTATAGTATTTTATTATTTAGTTCTTACTCTTTTTCCCTAACTCTCTATATCTTTCGAGCATACCCGTATTTCTTAGTTCGAAGTCTTGTGTATATCTATGGGCGCTCTCGGCGCTAAATCTCAGACATCTTTTACCCAGCAGACACCACCTCGTAAATGACCCAGACATCAAATAGCGAGAGGTGTCAAGGGTAACATCTAAGCTACCTATAAATGTAAAGAGTATGCATATATGCATAATTGGACTAAGGAATAATAGTTGGATTATAGTACTTTATTATTTATCTTTTATTTTCTTTCTTTATATTCTTTCTATATTTCGAGCATACCTTTATTTTGTAGTTCGAAGCTTTGTGTATACGTATGGGCGCTCTCGGCGCCAAAAGGATACACACTTTTACCCAGCAGACACCACCTCGTAAACGACCCAGACGTCGAATAGCGAGAGGTGTCAAGGGTAATGTCTCAACTACCTTTAAAGGTAGTATCCTCTTGCATACTAACGAACTTTGGACTCGAACCGCGAAGGTCGAGTTCCAATCTAAGGTCTTTGCGCTAGTCGACATTATAGTCAACTCACGCTATTATTTCTTTACTCTAGATATTCAGCTTCACATTGATTATCTATTTTACATCTAGCTACGAGTTGTACCGTGAAGGTCAACTCTTTCATTCTTTCATTCTAGCCGTCAAGAGCAACTGTACAGTTGCTCTTGTGATGCGTAGCGTGTCTTCTTACTAGTACTGCTTGTCTAGTAATCTACGGTATTGTACTGTACGGTCAATACCTGCTAATAGTAGTTGAATAAACACTATTCTTCGTATATTGAATGGTCAGAATCTATCGACTCTTCACAATAAGGGTAGCGTTCTCTAGTCTCCTAACATACTTTGGACTCGAACTGCAAAGGTCGAGTTCCACTCTAAGGTCTTTGCGCTCATCGACGCTATAGTCAACTCGCGCTATTATCTCTTTACTTCAGATATTTGGCTTCTCGTTGATTATCTATTTACATTTAGCTACGAGTTGCACCGTAAAGGTCAACTCTTTGTTCTCTCATTCTAGCCATCAAGAGCAACTGTACAGTTGCTCTTGTGATGTGTAGCATGTCTCCTTGCTAGTACTGTCAGTCTAGCAATCTACAGTATTGTACTGAACGGTCAATACTTTCTAATAGTAGTTGAATAAACACTATTCTTCGTATATTGAGCGGTAAGAATCTAACGACTCTTCACAGTGGTGATCCGAGCCGGACCGTTCTTTTCCTACGAGGAAAAACTTATTATTTGACTACTAAGACCTGAACACGTGAATGACTATGGGCAAGAATCAAACACCTAGGCCTTCATCAACGCCGAGTAGCTCCATGCCTCGTCAAAAATCTTCTAACCTAGAACCACCCCGTAACGTCACCCTGAGGAAGTCTTCGTCGACTTTTCAAGGATCAGCTCCTCCGGAGGATTCCCCCGGAGTAGTAGCTGGATCGTCTACGAACATTCCCCAGCTTCCTCAAGGATCAGCTCCTCCAGAGGATTCCCCCGGAGTAGTAGCTGGATCGTCAACGAACATCCCCCCCGATCCACCTGAGGAACACTCATCACTCGAGCAGTTGGACACCCCTGGAGCTAATGTTGAGCCTAATCGAGCACCCACACCTGTTCTCAGATTCCCTCCGAGACAGGTCATCCTTAAGCAGTTCCTCGGAGGTCATATGGTTTACGCCCAGCCCATCGACTTCAAATGGGATATGTACTACACCGATCGAATCCCCAAGGATCAGGTTACCCCCTTCGTGGAAGAGTACAGTACGGATTACCCTATTTTACCGGAGACTGTAGCAGTCTGGTTAGGGCGTTATCAAGCGATTTTATCGGCGTGGGATTTATTCACGTGACCAGGGAACCTTGAGGATTTGACCCAATCGATTCCTGAATGGTCGAATGAGGTGACGACCACTATGGAAGGAGGAAGAAGAATTCTCAAGCGGGAGGTGTTTTCTCTGTTCCTTGAAGCACTTCGTACGCATGATGATGTGTTGCAGATCCTGCACGTCCTGCTTAGCGGAGATCATGTTGTGCCTAAGGTTGACTACCAGTACATGTACATCCGTATGTTGGAGGAGTCTCTCAATGGAGTCACGCCAAATCTATCGCTGGCATACCTCACTTTAAGGGGTCGGTTGAAGCGAAACCAAAGAAGACTTGATAAGATGGTTTTAGAGGTACTCCTCCCCTATAACGACTCGATCCAGGTCCCTGATTCGCCTATCTCCATGACCAATTCATTTGTTTGCAACTTAAACGGATCCCCTGATACTCATTTTCTGCATTCTCTCAACCGTCCTGTAATATTGGAGGATTTTCCACTGGACATGAGGACACAGGTGATAGAACACCTTCAGGAGAAGAGGATTGAGGTCTGCACTCCCTTCCATCAACCCCAGCCGTGTCGACTTCTGAACGCGATGGAGATCGAGAGACAAATCGCGATGGAACCGGGCCTAACGTCTCTCCAGGGAGATCACCGCTCTCGTGTCGCATTTGAGAGAGTCTCCAACAGCCCTAACTTCAGGAATGAAGTGACCACTCTCAGAAACCGATCAGTCGCCAACAAGGGTCGACCGTCCTTCTCCACGGCATTCACTGAGGGCATAGCTGGCCCAGTTGCTGGTTGAGGATCACTTAATTCAGACGGTCCCCGCCATTCTCTACCGATTGCTTCAAACCCTTTCTTGCCATCAGGAGGACCCCCTAGCGATTCATCCGGGAGTTCAAATACTTCAGACCGGGGAGGGAACTCAGGATGTGGGGAGCGCCACAATGGAGTGCCTAATACCCCTTTTCGAACTCCGATGTGGTCTCGAGCTAGCACACTTATTGATGACTTACCTAAGGACAAGAAGGTCACTCTTAACACCAACGACCTTAAGATCAAATGGTCTGATCTCCCTGAATACGACGGAGCTCAATCCAAGGCCCTGGACTATATCATGGACATCATGAGTCTCGTGGAGATATCAGACTCTATGAGTGCGATCTTAGGAGTTGCTCTGCCAAGACGACTGTAATGTATTAGCCTTATTTTAATATTATTTTCTGGAAAAAGGAGTCCAATGCTCTATCAAAGTGTGCAAATACTCAATTCACTACAAGGTAAAATAATTTAAGTATTTGATATTAATCAGTGGCAGCCTAAATAGACTTAGAACCCCTGAAGTCAAGAGTTTACTTGAATATATGCACCCTACTTCGCAAAGAAGGTTTTGAGAGCTGCTTGTGCAAGCTTGTTCTTTTTCTGTGATAACAACTACTAAAATAAGAATAACAATTTACTGATTCCAAAGCTAGATTTAACTTCAATGCTAGCTAGTTTATATATATTTTATACTATTTGTCAAACAGTAAAAATATTTATAAACGGGTCAAAAGATTAGATATAGAATAAAACACTATTTGGCTGATATATGCTTTATTTACACTTGTTAGGATACACACTCAGGCCAGGTTTCCGGAGAAACCCGTGGGATATCCGGTAGGACTTGGCTTCAGCTTATAGGCTGCGCCCTCGCTAGATCGTGTTGTCCAATTTCAGACAGGCGGATGGGAATCCCGGGGAGTCCGGGCGGGGGTTCGTGGGTCGTGAGTCGTAGGTCGTGAGTCGAGAGTCGTGAATCGAGATAGTCGAGAGAGATAGATGCGCTGGAGCCCGTGGGCTCCGACTAGTGCGAGCGGTCTGATAAGAGTAGGGTTTTAGAGGAAAATGTATTAGATTACTGGGGGGAATCTAAGCTAATTTTCTGACTGGATTGTATGTACAACATCTGCCAGTTTATATAGACCGTGGAATGCATGACATACCGAATCCAGTAATAATGAGACGAAACGAGCAAAACATAGAATGGGAATAGTAAACACCAAATTGGTGTTAGGAACGGGACGGAACGGAGCGGAGTCCGAATCGTGACAAAGCATAACCCATAACGGGAAACGGAGCGGGAGCGGAGTCCTAAATCGTGACAGGTCATTTGACTAAAACGGGAACGGGGCTCGATTAGAGCGGTGACGGGATTCTAAGCGGGGACCGGTGACTGATGCGTGGGACGAAGACGGACATAGACAGAGACGGGGTCCAGGGGAAGTCCGGTGACTGATATGTGTCTTAATGAGGTCGAACGTAATGAGTCTTGACGTAACGGAGTCCGGGCGGGAAATCCTATAAACAGACGATTGGTGCTTGTAGCGCGTGGGGGCGTACGAGTTAGTGCCCGGAGTCCGGCGGGATTTGCCCGGTCGTAACAACACTACCCTACAGGGTCTACTGTGATACTAACTTATCAGGATCTTAATGTAGTCTTAGGATCTTGCAAGGATATTCTCAGTATTTATTTATGTGAATATGCTTTACTGATTCACAATAAATGAGCAAGGGAACAGGGATTATTTGTAATATAATAATCAGTCAAATTACTCAACAAGAGGTGACTGAAGTTTTAGATTACAAATAACAAGAAATGTAACAAGGATTATTTGCAATGTAATAATCAGTCAAATTACTCAACAAGAGGTGACTGAAGTCTTAAACTACAAATAACAAGATATGTAACAAGCAGTCAAATTACTCAACAAGAGGTGACTGTGGTACAAAGGATTAATGCCAAATTACTCAACAAGAGGTGGCAGGGAATCCTGATTGGTAGAATTACTGTCAAATTACTCAACAAGAGGTGACAGGGAATCCTAGGTGCCAGATGCTCAACTAAGAGGTGGCAATAAACTGCTAGCTGCAGTGACACACAGATGTGGTGTTAAATTGGTTGATAAAATTGGTTGTATTTCTTGGCTGGAGCAGAGCTCCTTATATACACTGAGATGTGAGACATTTAGAGACATATTGAACTTTATTTCTATCCTATTTTAGCTATTTTACTTGGAATGTTTTAGACATTTCTGCCATTCTCTACTGTAGCATATATGATGACATAATGTATGACATAATATTCCCAGATGACATAACATATGACTTAATATTCCCAAATGACATAATGTATGACATAATATTCCCGCGCTAGTGCGCGTGTGACACCTGTCGCGCCTTGTGACTGTCGTGCGCCTTTGTGACTGTCGCGCGCCCTTGTGACTGTCACGCGTTGTGACGATGGTCACTCGTCGTGACGGCCGGTCACTTGTTGTGACGAATATTCCCGCGCATTATGTAATAAGCGCCAGGTGGCCGGTTTGAAGATATATAGTTAAAAAAGAATAAAAAGTAGAAATTTCGTAGCTCCCTCAATTTATAAGATAAAAATGCAAAATAAATTGCATAAATTCAATATAAATTAAGAGAATATTGTACAATTTTTATAATCGCGATATAAGTACATTTAGAAGCCTTTGTTAAGAATTTCGTTTTGGGGAAATTGTGAAAAATAGAAAAACCTTTTAAAATACATGACAATGACTCACGGGGCACGCTAAGGTCTGGTGGAGCACCCTAGACCATGAGCATCGTACTGAATTCAGTCAATCTCATGGGTCGTTTCTTTGGGGTATCGTCGAAGGATTGCTTGGAGCCCGTTGGTGTGAATCCTTAGCCTTAGAATGGGAAGCTATGAAATTTCGACAGGCTGGTCACGATTGTGAGACACCCATCCACTATATCCAACGGAGAGTTAAACTTTATCATTTCCTGTACGGGTTCCACCAGGACAGAGGGGATGAGACACGCAGACTCATTCTCACACTGCCTACGGAATGGCTCTACCTTCTTCAAGGACAACCCATTGATGATATCATGAGTTTACAGACTTATGCTAATAACCTGCAAGAAGCTCTGATTAACGCTTGGGTCCAAACACACCGGGAACATTACAGGTTCCAGAAACCGCGCGTAATGTTATCAGAGGGTCAAGAATTGGATTTTAGAGTCACCGGCGACTCCTCTTCACCTAACCATATTCTCATTAGTGAGACTAACAAGAGAGGCTCGACGAGAAGGACCGTTCCTGACGTCGCTGATCCAAAACAGGGAAAGTGTCACGGAAAAATGTTCTTCGAGAGGAGTAACAAGAGGAGTTCGGTCAAACCCACCAAGGAATGTTGGATATGCGGAAGCCCGAAGCATTTTAAAATAGATTGCCCCCACGTGGGCAAGATGTCTCATTATGTCTCTATCAATAAATGCTCTGCACAGGATATGTCGGAGGAAGCTGAGGAGCAAAGGTTATATGAGGCAGTTCATGGACTATCTATACAAGGACAAGTAAATAGCTCTGATGATGAATTGACCATTGTTCCCATTTATACACCCCAAGTCAGAGACGACTCAGTAAGAGAGGAAGATCGAATGACCGGCGAAACTCTTTCGTCTGAGGTCTACGTATCCATACTCGCTGCAGATTTTTTCGAAAAGGGAGATCAGTTGAGCGCACACCAGCAAGACTGTTATGTATTTCTAAGTTTTTTCCAATTTTTAAACAATTTCCCCTAACAAATTGCGAAAACAAATATTCAAATGTAATTATATTGCGACGATTAAATTGTACAATATTTGTTTGATTTATCGTGAATTTATACAATTTATTTTGTATTTCTATCTAATAAATTGAGCAAATTATTGAATTTCTACTTTTTATTCTTTTTTGATTAATATGTCGGCGACTCAGCGCTTATTCACAACGCGCAAGTAATCATGTGACATTCACATGATATTTCAAACTCCGACGCTGACAAAACGCGATTTGAAATACTCGCGCATTATCAAGGCGAAATATATATATTTTTATATTATTATAATAAAATATTATATTTATAACTAACTAAAAGTAAATATAATAATTATATAATAATATAAAACCGGCCTGGCGTTTATTACACGGCGCGCGGGAAAATCGTCACAACGAGTGACAACCGTCATAACAGGTGACAGTTGTCACAAGGGCGCGCGACGGTCACAGAGGCGCGCGACGGTCACAGAGGCGCGCGACGGTCACAGAGGCGCGCGACGGTCACAGAGGCGCGCGACGGTCACAGAGGCGCGCGACGGTCACAGAGGCGCGCGACGGTCACAGAGGCGCGCGACGGTCACAGAGGCGCGCGACGGTCACAGAGGCGCGCGACGGTCACAGAGGCGCGCGACGGTCACAGAGGCGCGCGACGGTCACAGAGGCGCGCGACGGTCACAGAGGCGCGCGACGGTCACAGAGGCGCGCGACGGTCACAGAGGCGCGCGACGGTCACAGAGGCGCGCGACGGTCACAGAGGCGCGCGACGGTCACAGAGGCGCGCGACGGTCACAGAGGCGCGCGACGGTCACAGAGGCGCGCGACGGTCACAGAGGCGCGCGACGGTCACAGAGGCGCGCGACGGTCACAGAGGCGCGCGACGGTCACAGAGGCGCGCGACGGTCACAGAGGCGCGCGACGGTCACAGAGGCGCGCGACGGTCACAGAGGCGCGCGACGGTCACAGAGGCGCGCGACGGTCACAGAGGCGCGCGACGGTCACAGAGGCGCGCGACGGTCACAGAGGCGCGCGACGGTCACAGAGGCGCGCGACGGTCACAGAGGCGCGCGACGGTCACAGAGGCGCGCGACGGTCACACAGGCGCGCGACTGTCACAACGCGTGACAGTCACAAGACGCGAAGGGTGTCATGCGCGCGCACAGGCGCGAGAGCATTATGTCATCATATATGCTACTGCAACAAAAACAGGAAACTCTCTGGAACATTCCAGTGGCTTCCAATGGAACATTAGTTAATAGGTACTAATATTAGATAGAATATTGTAGAATATTCTATAAAATTCTACAATGTTCCATTATGCCAAGAATATTCTATAGTGTCTTAGAAGTAGTTAGAACCTTCCACAATGCTCTAGAAAATTCTAGAAAATTCTAAATGACATCACTCCTCCCAGAATGACATCATTAAATCTTCTAGAATCTTCTAAATGTATCAGACTAAAATGTATATAAGGAGCTCAGCTCCAGCCTTGAATAGAACAACCAATAAATCATATCATCTCATCAACCCACCACATCTGTGTGTGTCACTGCAGCAAGCAGGCTACTCCACCCCTATCTGGGCAGTTGGACATCTAATTCCACCTCTATCAGAGCTGTTGGAAACCCTTGCCACCTCTATCAGAGTTGTTGGCCCAATCAGATCCCTTGTCACCTCAATCTGAGCTGTTGACTGATCTGCTGTTCCCCCTGTCACCTCAATCTGAGTTGTTGACTTTTGTTCCCCCTTGCCACTTCTTAATTGAATAGTTGGCTATCTTTTATATATTATTTCCACTTCAGTTAGATCTGTTGGTTATCAACTAATAATATATAAATAATCTTATACTATAGTCATCTCTTAATTGAGTACTTGATTATTAGTTTCCTCTACATTGTTATTTGTAGTTTAAGACTTCAGTCACCTCTAGTTGAGTAATTTGACTGTTTATTACATTGCAAATAATCCCATTCCTTTGTTCATTTATTGTGAATCAGTAAAGCATATTCACATAAACAAATACTGAGAATATCCTTGCAGAATCCTTAAGACTACATTAAGATCCTGATAAGTTAATATCACAGTAGACCTTGTAGGTTAGTGTAAATAAAGCATATATTAGCCAAATAGTGTTTTATTCTATATCTAATCTTTTGACCTGTTTATTAATATTTTTACTATTTGATAAATAGTATAAAGTATATATAAACTAGCTAGCATTGAAGTTAAATCTAGCTTTGGAATCAGTAAATTGTTATTCTTATTTTAGTAGTTGTTATCACAGAAAAAGAACAAGCTTGCACAAGCAGCTCTCAAAACCTTCTTTGCGAAGTTGGGTGCATATATTCAAGTAAACTCTTGACTTCAGGGGTTCTAAGTCTATTTAGGCTGCCACTGATTAATATCAAATACTTAAATTATTTTACCTTGTAGTGAATTGAGTATTTGCACATTTTGATTGAGCGTTGGACTCCTTTTTCGGAAAATAGTATTAAAATAAGGCTAATACATTACAAAGACCTTGAAGGCCTGACCGAGAACCACTGTCAGATTCAGAATTATGACGAGCAAATCAACTCGGACTCGCTCTGTTTACCTGGAGCTGACATTGACACATTCCCGTTTGATCCTGGAAACCCCGCCGACTTACTACCGTATGATGACTCAGATTCGGAGGACGGTGATAGCGATCCAGGTGTGGATTCCTCCTCAAAACATATTCCTTGTCACAGCGAACGCAGGAATGTAAGCCTGTCCCTGCGCAAGGAAAGTAGGAGGCCTAGAATCCAATACCCTCGTCCCAGTAGATTGATGAAGGAGGATATTACAATCCTTTATCGAAAACGGGATCCCCCCAGTGGCTACTCTAGCATAGGAGTTGCAGCACTCCATGTTTTCGGTCATGTAGGAAATCCCAATTCACCCGAACACGTTAAAGTTAGAATGGACACGGGAGCGGATCTTTCCCTTATATCGGAGGAATTCTACAAGGGGCTGCAGGGCCAGTATAAGTTGAAACAGGGACTCAAGTTACGTCTAATCCAGCTCATGGGTAATGCCAAGGTCATAGGATATGTTAATATTCCTATTTACCTGGAGGATGACAGTGGCATTTTACTGAAATTCGTGGTGGAAACTTATGTTGTCAGAGGAATGACGGTACCAATTCTTTTAGGAGAAGATTTCCATGTTAACTATGAAATTGGTACCCTAAGAGATCAGCCATTGGGATCTAGGCTTATTCTCCCGGGACGACAGGGTTTTATTCCAGCCAGTTCTGCTAAGGAACCTCAACATTTGACCTTCACCGTCAACAAGGCCCCTTTCAGAAAGCCTCCGAAGGAGCGATCCAAACTCACCTCTCTCCCCGATAAAGGTGTGCGTACTGAAAGAGTCGCGCGAGTCTTGGAAGACTGCACCATTGAGCCGGAGTCAGCCAGATTAGTGCCTATTTTCGTTGAGGACCTGATAGGCGAGGAGTGGATTGTTGAAGGAATTGTATTACAAAATGAGGACGGCTCCATATTAGCCACCCCAATCATGGCAATTTCAAGGAATAGCGTGTCAGTACCTTTGGCCAACCCGTCGTTAACCCCTAAGATTATCCGACGAGGGGAGACAATCGGGATAATTCACGACCCCGCTCATTGGGCTCATAAGCCAAAGTCACTTAAGGAGAAGGATTTAATGGTAGCCAGCGCGACCAAGATTGCACACCTTATTGAAAGTCTCTCTCAACTTGAGGAGGACTGTCAATCTGCTTCAGAAAGGCCTAAGCCACCTGTTGAACCAGAGATTACGGACGATTTCGAACCGCCCGGTCCCAAAACGGCTGCGGTGGCTGATAATGAGAAATTGGCCTCAGAAGATCTCCACAAGCTGGTTAACCTGGGACCAGATATACCAACGGAGATTCTGCCATGTCTCAGATCAGTTTTGTGAAGAGTGGTAGAAGTTCAGACCATTCTATATATGAAGAAATGAGTAGAAGAGGAGGATATTGACCTATTCGGTGCAATATAAGAGAAAGTGAGAGAAAGAGCACAAGATGATGAAGGAGTCAACGAGTGCGATGGTTCGAGTGGAGGCCTCGACTATTACAGTTCGAGGCCAGAAGTATTCAGTAGTTCAGATAATGCTACCTATGTGGTAGCTGACACGTTACCCTGATCACTGCTCGTAGTAGACCTGGTTTGTGTCTTACGAGTGGTGGTTCTTGGGTTAAAGTGTGTCTGTCTCTTTTGGCGCCGAGAGTGCCCATACGTATACACAAAGCTTCGAACTACAAAATCAAGGTGTGCTCGAAATATAGAAAGAATATAAAGAAAGAAAATAAAAGGTAAATAATAAAGTACTATAATCCGGCTATTATTCCTTAGTCCAGGTATGCATATATGCATACCCTTTACAGTGCCCCCCAGTTCGAAGGGATGTGCTATACTAGGTGTCGAAGAGCATCTGGGACGCCGCCCCAAGCTTCCTGTGAGGATCCCCCAAGGTCCAAAATGATGTTTCCCCATCGTTCCCTTTTTACTCTGAAGGATTCGGCTATTCTCGCCCGAGCCAAATCACTAGAATTCCTGTACAAGGAGTCGGCCCATCGTCTGTAGGCTTTCTCTCTGCAACGAATGACTGCGCGGACACTAACCGGTGGAGTGGAAATCCGCGCGAGAAGAGGAGCATTGGGGAGGGGAAACAAAGACGCGGGTAGTGGGGCAGGAACATGTGGCTGCATGGTGGTCTCTGTGGGAGGCGTCAGGACAAGGGCCTCGAGTAAATCTACTAAGCCAGCAATAGAGAGGACATTTGCTGAGTCTGGGGGCAGATGGTGAAGCTCCACTATGATGTGCCAGAACATAGAGAGTTTAATCTCCTGTGCTGCTCGTGCAAAGTTCTTCCCCTCTGCGAGATCCTCGAAGGAGAGATAGAAATCCTCCATTATCTCCGACAACGGAGCCAGACCGTGACAACCCTTGAGGCTCCCTTGAAGGACCGGTTGCTGAAGTACTGGCACGAGCTGTGATAGCACCCTTCTGACAGGAAACTGTTCGGAAGGGTAGTTGACAGCTACTCGCATCCAGAAGGTTGTGGATACGGGCTCAGTGAGGGGAACCGGGCTGTCAAGGACGGGAATAGGGGATTGTTCTTGGAGAGGAGTGGTGGCTTTCTGCATCTCCTTCGCCTTTCTGCTTGCCATGGGATCGATGACGTCCGGTGTAGGGGGGTCCAAATCGACATCCATTCGCTCTGGTGGAAGGTCCTGGATAGGGCTACCCAAGGACACGCAATATGAATACAGAGAGTTGGGAGGGATACCTGGTGATGGCGGAAGTTGGGTCAGTACCGGTATAGCTTTCGGGGAGGGAGAGAGATGAGGTGCCAGAATCGGGGAAGGTTCGCGTTGGGCTGAGGGAGTGTGTGCCGGGTGGAGGATGGGAGGGGGCCTCGACATCCTAAGTGAGGTTGGGACCGGTACAGCTTTTGAAGAGGGAGGTAAATGAGGCATTAGAATCGGGGCTGAGGGAGTGTGTGTAGGGTGAATGATGGGAAGGGGCCTCGACGTTGGTGAGAGATGTGGGACCGGAATCGTGGAAGGTTCGCGTTCCAGTGACTGTTGACTAGGGCGGTGACCCCTCCATACTCTGGATGACGGTCTCCGTGTTTGTCTTTGGTTGGGGTCGCTGGTTACAAAGCGAACTTTAGACAGGAGAAGGAACCCTTCATGGCAATCCTCTCCCAGAGATCGGATGCTATACACGCCATTCCTGTTCTCGTCCTCCTCCTCATCCTCATCCGAGGAAAACTCAATTGGTCCCCTACGGTATCCTTTTTCTTGTTGGGGCAATGTTTGACCGTCCCCTCAGGTAAGAACTATGCGTTGCAACTTAATGGGTCGAAGTAGCTCCCAGTCGTAAAAGATGGTACCCTCCTTCTCCTTTCAGCTCTTGGTTCCCGTCGTC
The DNA here is from genome assembly GCA_015178975.1 of Hysterangium stoloniferum. Classification (NCBI taxonomy): domain Eukaryota; kingdom Fungi; phylum Basidiomycota; class Agaricomycetes; order Hysterangiales; family Hysterangiaceae; genus Hysterangium; species Hysterangium stoloniferum. The sequence continues at coordinate 206,383 of WHVD01000097.1, read as the reverse complement.
CTAATGCAAGGCGTCCCACCTCACTATCATCAGTCTCCGCGAAGTCGGCCCATTTCTCTCCTGGGGGGGGAAGGATCGGCGCGGAAGCTCTGTTTCCGCATTGCTCTCTGTACTCACGCCGCTGTCGCTTGGAGGGGACTCCTTCTCTTGCTCCCCTCGCCTCCTGTTGACTTCTATACTCAGCGTGCCTTTCTCTTTTGCGGGTGAGCCTCCTTGCGTTGTGTTCTTCCATAAACATTTCCTGCTTCTGCATGATAGCCGCGACTTCCTCAGATGACGGTCTGACGGAGGGGCCTAACGGCTTGCTCCAATCCGTACCAGTATTTTCCCCCGGCTCATCACCAAAGGAGAAAGTCGACAGGGGGGTTGATTCTTGGGTACCCCAATTGCTCTCGACATTGTCTGTACGAGGCACGCGGGTGATGAATCCCCCGCCGGTCGTGGATGTACTGGCTGTCGGGGCTCGCGGGACCTTTTTGAACTTAGGGAGGACTTGCTTGTTTTGTTGGAAAGGGAGCATTATAGCATGATAAAAGTGGTGAAGTTGAAGATAGAGGGAAGGGCTGTAGATAGGTGAAGGACGTGGTGTGAAAGATAAAGAAAGTTTATGCAAATTTACGTGTACTTTTTTTATATATATTGAATTGAAACTCCGCTTGGTTGGTCGTTAAATAAAATTCATTAATTGTGGCCAGGTTTTGGGGAAATGTGTCCGCTGCCAATTAATGGTTGTCCCAATCGACCGAAGGGATAGAAAAATGAAAAAGAATAAAAGCCAATGAGATGGCTCACTGAATAACTGAGATATTTTTGAAAGGAAGTTACAAAAGAGATGGAATAGATGATTCCTTGAGCGCATATATCCCGTTAAATGTTGAACAGCGCCTTGTACGCCCTCAGAAGTGCCGGAGCATTTCTAAGGTCAGTGCTGCTTAACCACGAATCCTCCTCAGGTCCATAACCTTTCCAGCGCACCCTAAATAGCAGACGATTTCGCTGTTTCCTATGTCCAACAATAGCTTCGACTTCATATTCTTCATGATCTGATTTCAACTCTCTTAGGTTCTCAAGTTGGGGTCTGGGACCTAGCTTGGAAGGAGAGGGTTGATATTTCCGCAGATGATCCCGATTAATGACTGGATGCATAGGATACTATGGGGGAATCTTAAGCCTAAATACTTGAGAGTTCAATTTCTCAAGGACCTCGAATGGTCCAATCCGTCTTTGTATTAGTTTCTTCCCCATTCCCTTGACTTCCACCAGTTCGAGGGAGTGGGGGTTCACCAATACAAAGTCTCCCTCAGAGATATCTTCTACAGGTCTTTGCTTCTTGTTATACGCTCGTGCTTGAATCTCTTGGGCTCGAGCGATTGAATCTCGCGCCATCTGCCGATGATTTTCTAGCTCGAGGATCCATTGGTCTGCCATAGGGCTGTCTGATAGTTCTCTAGGAACTAGGGGCTCGTCACCTCCTAGGACTCAAGACATTCCTCTTGGGAGGTATCCCATTAATAAGAAGGCCGGGGCGTAGTTTGTGGAACTGTGAACAGTCGAGTTGTATGCGTGAACAACTACCTCAATCCACTGGGACCAGCTTTCCTTAGCAGAGGCACAATAGGCTCGAAGCATCTGTTCTATGGTCGCATTCATATTCTCCATTTGCCCATCCGTTTGAGGATGATGAGCCAAAGATACCACAAGGGTGGTACTATAGATCTTACAGACTTCCTGCCAAAACCTGCAGGTCCATCTCTTATCCCGGTCCCAGATTATTCGAGAGGGCAGTCCGAAGGGGCTTGCTACCTGTTTGACAAATATTCGTGCGAATCCTTCAGCCGTAAGGTTCGAAAAGGTAGGTATTGTAATAGCGTAACGCATCAATTTATCAACGGCGACGAAGACTGCAGAATACGAATCCTTTCCTGAATCGGGTAGTCCAGTGATTAAGTCCATAGAAACTACCTCGAATGGCCTAAAAGGTACGTCAGCCGGTCTGAGGGCTCCTTGACGAGCGGTGCGATCGACTTTGGTTTTTTGGCAGATATCACAGGTACGCGCGGACGACACGCAATCTTGTAGCATTCTTGGCCAAAAGAACCGGTCTTTCATCAGGTTGAACAACCGCTGGCCTCCGGCGTGTGCTCCCTCAAAAGGGTTATCATGTACCAACCTTAGAATCAAGTTAATCATGGTTCTGGGTACACAGACTCGACTTTTCCAGTCCGAGTCGCGAAAGTACAGGAGTCGGTTTGCTCCCACGAAGTAGTGAGAAGGAGTAACAACCGCGTTGGGTGAAGGGGTATCTAAAGCGTAGAGATTCCTGAAAACCGGGTCCCTTGAATAACCCTCTAGAAATTTCTTTATATATCCCTCCTCGATGCTGATTAGTAGCTGAGGATGACGCAATGCGAAGTCAGACTCATCTTCCTGGTCGTTCCTTATTGCGTTATGAGAATCCCATTCTGACCGTCGGACCTTTTGAGTTACTCCGAAAGGTTCCATAGAATCGAGTATGGTAGAGAAGACCGCTTTCTTAGCAGGTTCGTCCTTCCATAATTTTTCCTCAGTACTCTTGTCCAGAGAGGTCGAGGTGATAGCCTGCAAATCATCTCTAATAGGGCTCACGAAGGCTGGTACCCGAGGGAGTCTGGACAGTGGATCCACGTTGCTGTGAACTCTCCCTGCTCGATGCAAAATCTTGAGACCTGGAAATGCAGCATATATCGCCCCCCATGCGGCTAGTCGACGATTAGTGTTCTCGTAAGATCTAGCCCATTGCAGAGCTGCATGGTCCGTAATGAGCAGGACATGTTCACCTTCAATGAAAGGTTGAAAGTGGACTAGTCCCTCCTTTGCTGCTAATGCTTCCCGTGCAGTAGCAGAATAGTTACGCTCAGCGCTTTTCAGCGTGCGACTCCAATATGCAATGACTCGTTCAACAGTAACTTTGGTCGCCTCAAAAGTGGATCCCCACGAATCCGACCACTCAATCTCGGGCTGTTTGGTTTTGTACCGATGAACAAAGGATGGCACGTCCTGCGCACGGTCAAAAGCCAATTTGGCTTGGGCATAGATTTTAGTGTCCACTAAGTCTCCTAAAGCCATCTTCTGGACTTGTTGGAGGCAACAACCCAAGGCAAAATCCGAAGTGTCCGTATACAATCGGTAGGGCATCCCACTAACTGGATGTCCCAGTGTAATGTATTAGCCTTATTTTAATACTATTTTCCGAAAAAGGAGTCCAATGCTCTATCAAAATGTGCAAATACTCAATTCACTGCAAGGTAAAATAATTTAAGTATTTGATATTAATCAGTGGCAGCCTAAATAGACTTAGAACCCCTGAAGTCAAGAGTTTACTTGAATATATGCACCCTACTTCGCAAAGAAGGTTTTGAGAGCTGCTTGTGCAAGCTTGTTCTTTTTCTGTGATAACAACTACTAAAACAAGAATAACAATTTACTGATTCCAAAGCTAGATTTAACTTCAATGCTAGCTAGTTTATATATATTTTATACTATTTGTCAAACAGTAAAAATATTTATAAACGGGTCAAAAGATTAGATAGAATAAAACACTATTTGGCTAATATATGCTTTATTTACACTAACCTACAAGGTCTACTGTGATATTAACTTATCAGGATCTTAATGTAGTCTTAAGGATTCTGCAAGGATATTCTCAGTATTTGTTTATGTGAATATGCTTTACTGATTCACAATAAATGAACAAAGGAATGGGATTATTTGCAATGTAATAAACAGTCAAATTACTCAACTAGAGGTGACTGAAGTCTTAAACTACAAATAACAATGTAAGGAAAACTAATAATCAGTACTCAATTAAGAGATGACTATAGTATGAGATTATTTATATATTATTAGTTGATAACCAACAACTCTAACTGAGGTGGAAATAATATATAAAAGATAGCCAGCTATTCAATTAAGAAGTGGCAAGGGGGAACAAAAGTCAACAACTCAGATTGAGGTGACAGGGGAACAGCAGATCAGTCAACAGCTCAGATTGAGGTGACAAGGGATCTGATTGGGCCAACAACTCTGATAGAGGTGGCAAGGGTTTCCAACAGCTCAGATAGAGGTGGAATTAGATGTCCAACTGCCCAGATAGGGGTGGAGTAGCCTGCTTGCTGCAGTGACACACACAGATGTGGTGGGTTGATGTGATGATATGATTGATTGGTTTTATTCAAGGCTGGAGCTGAGCTCCTTATATACATTTTAGTCTGATACATTTAGAAGATTCTAGAAGATTTAATGATGTCATTCTGGGAGGAGTGATGTCATTTAGAATTTTCTAGAATTTTCTAGAGCATTGTGGAAGGTTCTAACTACTTCTAAGACACTATAGAATATTCTTGGCATAATGGAACATTGTAGAATTTTATAGAATATTCTACAATATTCTATCTAATATTAGTACCTATTAACTAATGTTCCATTGGAAGCCACTGGAATGTTCCAGAGAGTTTCCTGTTTTTGTTGCAGTAGCATATATGATGACATAATGCTCTCGCGCCTGTGCGCGCGCATGACACCCTTCGCGTCTTGTGACTGTCACGCGTTGTGACCGTCGCGCGCCTTTGTGACCGTCGCGCGCCTCTGTGACCGTCGCGCGCCCTTGTGACAACTGTCACCTGTTATGACGGTTGTCACTCGTTGTGACGATTTTCCCGCGCGCCGTGTAATAAACGCCAGGCCGGTTTTATATTATTATATAATTATTATATTTACTTTTAATTAGTTATAAATATAATATTTTATTATAATAATATAAAAATATATATATTTCACCTTGATAATGCGCGAGTATTTCAAATCGCGTTTTGTCAGCGTCGGAGTTTGAAATATCATGTGAATGTCACATGATTACTCGCGCGTTGTGAATAAGCGCTGAGTCGCCGACATATTAATCAAAAAAGAATAAAAAGTAGAAATTCAATAATTTGCTCAATTTATTAGATAAAAATACAAAGTAAATTGTATAAATTCAAGATAAATCAAACAAATATTGTACAATTTAATCGTCGCAATATAATTACATTTGAATATTTGTTTTCGCAATTTGTTAGGGGAAATTGTTTAAAAATTGGAAAAAACTTAGAAATACATAACACCCAGCACTGGAGCTGATCCTAATGCAGTTTTAACATCCTCATAAGCTCGGACATGTTCAGCAGTCCACGTCCAAGGTGTTCCCTTTTTTAGGAGCGAGAATAAAGGGGACACCATCCATGAATAGAACGGTATATATGCTGAAAAGTAAAGGACCATTCCAAGGAACCGTTGTAGATCAGAAACCTTAGTGGGTGGGGCCAATTCCAATATAACGCGAACTTTTTCTTGGTGGGTTGAAAAACCCAGCCTAGATACCTTATAACCCAATAACAATATCGAATTATATCCGATAAAACATTTCTTGGGAGAGAGAGTGATACCGGCCGAAGCGATAGCGCCAAGTACCTGATTCAGGTGAAGCAAATGATCATCCCAGTTCTTAGAGAATATGACTATGTCATCGATGTAGACTAAACAAAAAATCCACAAGTAGGGTGCTAAAACTGTTTGCATGACGCGCTGAAATGTGGAGGGGCCGTTTCTGAGCCCAAATGGCATCCTTTTAAATTTCCACAGCCCTCTATGGGATCTAAAGGCTGTTTTGGGCTTATCGTCCTCCAACATTTCTAATTGAGTAAACCCAGCTAGCGCATCGAAAGAAGAAAGAACATTTGACCCCGACAGCGCCTGCATAATCTCTGATTGATGTGGTAAAGGGAATTCGTCTGGGACAGTGAGATGATTAAGTTTCCGATAGTCGATGACCACCCGCGGTTTACCATTGCTGTGAAGAGTCAATAGATTCTGACCGTTCGATATATGAAGAATAGTGTCTATTCAACTACTATTAGCAGATATTGACCGTACAGTACAATACCGTAGATTACCAGACAAGCTGTGCTAGTAAGAAGACACACTATGCGTCACAAGAGCAACTGTACAGTTGCTCTTGACGGCTAGAATGAACGAATGAAAGAGTCGACCTTCACGGTACAACTCGTAGCTAGATGTAGAATAGATAATCAACGCGAAGCTGAATATCTAGAGTAAAGAAATAATAGCGCGAGTCGACTATAATGTCGACTAGCGCAAAGACCTTAGATTGGAACTCGACCTTCGCGGTTTGAGTCCAAAGTACATTAGTATGCAAGAGAATACTACCTTTAAGGGTAGTTGAAACGTTACCCTTGACACCTCTCGCTATTCGACATCTGGGTCGTTTACGAGGTGGTGTCTGCTGGGTAAAAGTTGTCTGAGTTCTAATTGGTGCTGAGTGCACCCACAAGTATACACAATGCTTCGAACTAATGAAATATGCAATATTCGAAGAATATGAAAGATAGAAAAATATGAATAGAATATGTAAAATATAAATGAAATAAAAGGAGTGTTTTACCACAATGATACTGTGGTAAAAGCATACTCCTCACAATTGCGATATACTACAAAGGCTGGCGCTCCCCAGGGGCTTTTAGATGGCTCAATGACACCCTGTTCGAACCAGGTATCCATTTGCTCATCTATAACTCTCCTATTGGCAGGGGACGAAGGGAACATAGGCATGGATATGGGCTGGGCTCCCTCTTTCAAGGGGACAGGGACTCTACATTCCACTTGCCCTAACCGTCCGTCGACTCCAAAAGCCTTACCGTTCTCAGTCAAAACTGATCTGAGACGTGGCAGGACCTCCGTTGGTATATCCGGTCCCAAATTGACTAACTTGTGAAGATCCTCTGAGGCAAATTTCTCATTATCAGCCACTGCAGCCATCTTAGGACCAGGCGGTTCGAAATCGTCTGCAATCTCTGGTTCAACAGGTGGTTTAGGCCTTTCTGAGGCGACTTGACGGTCCTCCTCAAGTTGAGAGAGACTTTTGATAAGGTGTGCGATCTTGGTCGCGCCTGCCACCATTAAACCTTTCTCCTCGAGTGACCTGGGCTTGTGAGCCCAACGAGCGGGGTCATGAATTATCCCTATTGTCTCCCCTCGTCAGATAGTCTTAGGGGTTAGCGATGGATTGGCTAAAGGTACTGCCGCACTATTCCTTGAAATTGCCGTGATTGGTGTGGCTAATATAGAACCGTCCTCGTTTTGCAGTACAATTCCTTCAACAATCCATTCCTCACCCTTTAGATCTTCAACAAAAATAGGCACTAATCTGGCTGACTCTGGATCGATAGTGCAATCCTCCAAGGCTCGCGCGACTCTTTCAGTACGCACACCTTTATCAGGGAGAGAGGTGAGTTTGGATGACTCCTTCTCATGCTTCCCGAAAGGGGCCTTATTGACGGTGAAGGTCAAAGGTTGAGGTTCCTTAGAAGAACTGGCTGGAATAAAACCCTGTCGTCCCGGGAGAATAAGTCTAGATCCCAACAGCTGATCTCTTAGAGTACCAATTTCATAATTAATATGGAAGTCTTCTCCTAAAAGAACTGGCACCATCATTCCTCTAACGACATAAGTTTCTGCCGCGAACTTCAGTAACGTTCCACTGTCGTCCTCCAGGTAAATGGGAATATTAACATATCCGATAACCTTAGCATTACCCGTGAGCTGGATTAGATGTAACTTGAGTCCTTGTTTCAACTTATATATGCCCTGCAGCTCCTTGTAGAATTCCTCCGATATAAGGGAAAGATCCACTCCCGTGTCCATTCAAATTTTAACGTGTTCGGGTGAATTGGGAGTTCCTACATGACCGAAAACATGGAGCGCTGCAACTCCTATGCTAGAGTAACCACTGGGAGGATCCCGTTTTCGATAAAGGATCGTAGTATCCTCCTTCATCAGACGACTGGGATGAGGGGATTGGATTTGAGGCCTCTTACTTTCCTTGTGCAGGGACAAGATTACGTTCCTGCGTTCACTTCGGCAAGGAACATGCTTCGAAGGGGAATCCAATACTGGATCATTGTCGCTGTCCTCTGAATCCGAGTTCTCGTATGGTAGTAAATTGGGGGGGTTCCCGGGATCAAACGGGAATGTGTCAACATCAGCTCCAGGCGAACGGAGCGAATTCGAACTGATTTGTTCGTGAGAATCTCCAGTCTGACAGTAGTCCTCGGTCAGGCCTTCAAGGCCCTGCCGATGAGCACTCAGCCGGTCTCCTTTTTCGAAGAAATCTGCGGTGAGTATGGATACGTAAGCTTCAGACAGAAGAGCTTCACCAGTCGTTCGATTTTCCTCCCTCACTAATTTGTCTTCGACATGGGGCGAATAAATGGAAACAAAAGTCAATTCGTCATCAGAGTTATTTACTTGTCCTTGTATAGATAGTCCATGAACTGCTTCATATAACCTTTGCTCCTCAGCTTCCTCCGACATATCCTGTGCGGAGCATTTGTTGATAGAGACATAATGAGACATTTTGCCAGCTTGAGGGCAGTCTATCTTAAAATGCTTTGGACTTCCGCATATCCAACATTCCTTGGTGGGTTTGACCGAACTCCTCTTGTTACTCCTCTCGAAGAACATTTTTCTGTGACGCTTTCCCTGCTTTGGATCAGCGACGTCCGGAACGGTCCTTCTCGTCGAGCCTCTCTCGTTAGTCTCACTAACGAGAATATGGTTAGGTGAAGAGGAGTCGCCGGTGACTCTAAAATCCAATTCTTGACCCTCCGATAACATTACGCGCGGTTTCTGGAACCTGTAACGTTCCCGGCGTGTTTGGACCCAAGCGTTAATCAGAGCTTCTTGCAGGTTATTAGCATAAGTCTGTAAACTCATGATATCATCGACGGGTTGTCCTTGAAGAAGGTAGAGCCATTCCGTAGGCAGTGTGTCTGCGTGTCTCATCCCCTCTGTCCTGGTGGAACCCGTACAGGAAATGATAAAGTTTAACTCTCCGTTGGATAAAGTGGACGGGTGTCTCACGATCGTGACCAGCCTGTCAAAATTTCATAGCTTCCCATTCTAAGGCTAAGGATTCACGCCAACGAGTTCCGAGCAATCCTTCGACGATACCCCAAAGAAACGACCCATGAGATTGACTGAATTCAGTACGATGCTCACGGTCTAAGGTGCTCCACCAGACCTTAGCGTGCCCCTTGAGTCGTCTTGGCAGAGTGACTCCTAAGATCGCACTCATAGAGTCTGATATCTCCGCGAGACTCATGATATCCATGATATAGTCCAGGGCTTCGGATTGAGCTCCATCGTATTCAGGGAGATCAGACCATTTGATCTTAAGGTCATTGGTGTTAAGAGTGACCTTCTTGTCCTTAGGTAAGTCATCAATAAGCGCGCTAGCTCGAGACCGTGTGATGTATTAGCCTTATTTTAATACTATTTTCCGAAAAAGGAGTCCAATGCTCTATCAAAATGTGCAAATACTCAATTCACTGCAAGGTAAAATAATTTAAGTATTTGATATTAATCAGTGGCAGCCTAAATAGACTTAGAACCCCTGAAGTCAAGAGTTTACTTGAATATATGCACCCTACTTCGCAAAGAAGGTTTTGAGAGCTGCTTGTGCAAGCTTGTTCTTTTTCTGTAAAAACACTACTAAAATATGAATAACAATTCACTGATTCCGAAACTAGATTCGACTTCGATTCTAGCTAGTTTATATATATTTTATACTATTTATCAAACAGTAAAAATATTTATAAACAGGTCAAAAGATTAGATATAGAATAAAACACTATTTGGCTAATATATGCTTTATTTACACTAACCTACAGGGTCTACTGTGATACTAACTTATCAGGATCTTAATGTAGTCTTAAGGATTCTGCAAGAATATTCTCAGTATTTGTTTATGCCAAAAACCGGGTAGAAATTAGAATATATGTATTTCTAATCTCAATATAACCTAAAATATTTATTACTTTAATTTATAGCCAACAACTCAACTAGAGGTGGATTAGTAATAAAGGATAGCCAGCTACTCAACTAAGAGGTGGCAAAAAGAGAACAAGTTGTTTGTCAGAAGCTCAACTAGAGGTGACAAGGGGGTAGGATTATTACCAGAAGCTCAACTAGAGGTGGCAAAGGGATCCTGAGATAGCTTAGGTCAGCAGCTCAACTAGAGGTGACTAAGTGTTTGTATATATTTATCCAACAGCCCAACTAGGGGTGGAATATAACTGCTGATGCAGTGGCACACTGATGTGGTGTAGTAAATGGGTTAAAATAAGTTATATTTCAGTGGTGGAGCAGAGCTCCTTATATACAGTAAAATCTGAGACATGGGAGAATGTTCTAGCTACTTGTTTTACCTATTTTTAGCTATTTTACCTGGAATCTGCTGGAATATTCCAGGAGTTTCTGCTACTTTCCATTGTAGCATATATGCTGATGTAATGTTCTCGCGCGTCGCGAAGTTGCTGATTTCGTGCGCGCGCTGATTACATAATTTTCCCGCGCGTGTCGCGTTTGTGACAAGTCGTCGCATTTTGTGACGACGGTCACTTGTTGTGACGACAGTCACCGTTGTGACGACAGTCACCGTTGTGACGACAGTCACTTGTTGTGACGACAGTCACCGTTGTGACGAAGGTCACCATTGTGACGAATGTCACCGTTGTGACGAATGTCACCGTTGTGACGAATGTCACCGTTGTGACGAATGTCACCGTTGTGACGAATGTCACCGTTGTGACGAATGTCACCGTTGTGACGAATGTCACCGTTGTGACGAATGTCACCGTTGTGACGAATATTCCCGCGCGTTGTGCAATAAGCGCCAGAAGGCCGACTTCGAAGATTTTTAGTTAAAAAAGAATAAACAGTAGAATTTCGATAGTTCTCCCAAATTAAATCATAAAAATATGAAATAAATTGTAAAAATCAGGTTAAATTCAGGAGAATATTGTACAATAATTTCGTCGCAATATAAGTACATTTGAACTTGTTTTTATCAATTTGTTTAGGGGGAGATTGGTTAAAAATCGGAAAAACCTAAAAATACATAACAGACCGCCTCGGAGTTCGAAAAGGGGTATTAGGCACTCCATTGTGGCGTTCCCCACGTCCTGAGTTCCCTCCCCGGTCTGAAGTATTCGAACTCCCAGATGAATCGCTAGGGGGTCCTCCTGATGGCAAGAAAGGGTTTGAAGTGATCGGTAGAGAATGGCCGGGACCGTCTGGATTAAGCGATCCTCGACCAGCAACTGGGCCAGCTATGCCCTCAGTGAATGCTGTGGAGAAGGACGGTCGACCCTTGTTGGTGACTGATCGGTTTCTGAGAGTGGTCACTTCATTCCTGAAGTTAGGACTGTTGGAGACTCCCTCAAATGCGATGCGAGAGCGGTGATCTCCCTGGAGAGACGTTAGGCCCGGTTCCATCGCGATTTGTCTCTCGATCTCCGTCGCGTTCAGAAGTCGACACGGCTGGGGTTGATGGAAGGGAGTGCAGACCTCAATCCTCTTCTCCTGAAGGCGTTCTATCACTTGCGTCCTCAAGTCCGGTGGAAAATCCTCCAATATTACGGGACAGTTGAGAGAATGCAGAAAACGAGTATCAGGGGACCCGTTTAAGTTGCGAACGAACGAATTGGTTGTGGAGATAGGCGAATCAGGGACCTGGATCGAGTCGTTATAGGGGAGGAGTACCTCTAAAACCATCTTATCAAGTCTTCTTTGGTTTCGCTTCAACCGACCTCTTAAAGTGAGGTATGCCAGCGATAGATTTGGCGTGACTCCATTGAGAGACTCCTCCAACATACGGATGTACATGTACTGGTAGTCAACCTTAGGCACAACATGATCTCCACTAAGCAGGACATGCAGGATCTGCAACACATCATCATGCGTACGAAGTGCTTCAAGGAACAGAGAAAACACCTCCTGCTTGAGAATTCTTCTTCCTCCTTCCATAGTGGTCGTCACCTCGTTCGACCATTCAGGAATCGATTGGGTCAAATCCTCAACACTGGAGGCACCCCAAGATTTTTGGAGTTAGAAAACCTTTTGAAAATCCTAATATTTGGCCAAATTTTCTAAGAATTCTTTGAAATGATAAATTGTTTGAAATTTTTTAATTTTAATAGGATTTTTCAAAGTGGAAAATCATATCTGAAAACTTTAAATTTTTGTCTTAGGAAATCTAAGGAAACATCAATTAGTCAGAGTTTCTTGATACAAATATTTAAAGTTTTCAGATATGATTTTCCACTTTGGAAAATCCTATTAAAACTTAAAAATTTCAAACAATTTATCATTTCAAAGAATTCTTTGAAAATTTGGCCAAATATTAGGATTTTCAGAAGGTTTTCAGACTCCAAAAACCTTGGGGTGCCTCCAGTGCAAGGTTCCCTGGTCGCGTGAATAAATCCCACGCCGATAGAATCGCTTGATAACACCCTAACCAGACTGCTACAGTCTCCAGTAGAATAGGGTAATCCGTACTGTACTCCTCCACGAAGGGGGTAACCTGATCCTCGGGGATTCGATTGGTGTAGTACATATCCCATTTGTAGTTGATGGGCTGGGCGTAAACCATATGACCTCCGAGGAACTGCTTAAGGATGACCTGTCTCGGAGGGAATCTGAGAACGGGCATGGGTGCGAGATTAGGCTCAACGTTAACTCCAGGGGTGTCTAACTGCTCGAGTAATGAGCGTTCCTCAGGTGGATCGGGGGGAATGTTCATTGACGATCCAGCTACTACTTCGGGGGAATCCTCTGGAGGAGGTGATCCTGGAGGAAGTTGGGGAATGTTCGTAGACGATCCAGCTACTACTCCGGGGGAATCCTCCGGAGGAGCTGATCCTTGAAAAGTCGATGAAGACTTCCTCAGGGTGACGTTACGGGGTGGTTCTAGGTTAAAAGATTTTTGACGAGGCATGGAGCTACCCGGCGTTGATGAAGGCCTAGATGTTTGATTCTTGCCCGTAGTCATTCGCGTGTTCAGGTCTTAGTAGTCAAATAATAAGTTTTTCCTCATAGGAAAAGAACGGTCTGGCCCGGATCACCACTGTGAAGAGTGGTAGAAGTTCAGACCGTTCTATATACGAAGAAATGAGTAGAAGAGGAGGATATTGACCTATTCGGTGCAATATAAGAGAAAGTGAGAGAAAGAGCACAAGATGACGAAGGAGTCAACGAGTGCGATGGTTCGAGTGGAGGCCTCGACTATTACAGTTCGAGGCCAGAAGTATTCAGTAGTTCAGATAATGCTACCTATGTGGTAGCTGACACGTTACCCTGATCACTGCTCGTAGTAGACCTAGTTTGTGTTTTACAAGTGGTGGTTCTTGGGTTAAAGTGTGTCTGTCTCTTTTGGCGCCGAGAGTGCCCATACGTATACACAAAGCTTCGAACTACAAAATCAAGGTGTGCTCGAAATATAGAAAGAATATAAAGAAAGAAAATAAAAGGTAAATAATAAAGTACTATAATCTGGCTATTATTCCTTAGTCCAGGTATGCATATATGCATACCCTTTACAAGTTTTGACTGAGAACGTTAAGGCTTTCGGAGTCGATGGACGTTTAGGGCAAGTGGAATGCAGAGTCCCTATCCCTTTGAAAGAGGGCGCCCAGCCCATTTCCATGCCTATGTTCCCCTCTTCCCCTGCCAATCGGAGAGTTATAGATGAGCAAATGGATACCTGGTTTGAACAGGGTGTCATCGAGCCATCTAAAAGTCCATGGGGGGCACCAGCTTTCGTAGTTTACCACAATGGTAAACCACGAGTGGTTATCGATTACCGGAAACTCAATCATCTTACTGTTCCAGATGAATTTCCTTTACCACGTCAATTGGAGATCATGCAAGCGTTGTCGGGGTCAAACGTCCTATCTTCTTTCGACGCGTTAGCTGGATTTACTCAATTAGAAATGTTAGAGGATGATAAGCCCAAAACAGCCTTCAGATCTCACAGAGGGCTGTGGCAATTTAAAAGGATGCCGTTCGGGCTTAGAAACAGTCCCTCCACGTTTCAGTGCGTTATGCAAACAGTTTTAGCACCCTATTTATGGATCTTTTGTTTGGTTTACATCGACAACATAGTAATATTCTCTAAAAATTGGGACGATCATCTGCTTCACCTAAATCAGGTGCTCGGTGCTATTGCTTCGGCCAGCATCACTCTCTCCCCCAAGAAATGTTTTATCGGATATAATTCGATCTTGTTGTTGGGTCATAAGGTATCCAGGTTGGGTTTCTCGACTCATCAAGAGAAAGTTCGCGCTATATTGGAACTGGCCCCACCTACTAAGGTTTCCAAACTGCAACGGTTCCTTGGGATGGTCCTATATTTTTCGGCATACATACCATTCTATTCTTGGCTGGTGTCTCCTTTATTCTCACTCCTGAAGAAGGGAACACCCTGGGCGTGGACCGCTGAACATGTCAGAGCTTATGAGGATGTTAAAGCCACGCTAGGATCAGCACCAGTGCTGGGACATCCAGTAAGCGGGATGCCCTATTGGCTATATACGGATGCTTCGGATTTTGCCTTAGGCTGTTGTCTCCAACAAGTCCAGAAAATGGCTTTAGGAGACTTAATAGACACTAAGATCCACGCCCAAGCCAAACTGGCTTTCGACCGTGCGCAGGACGTGCCATCCTTTGTTCATCGGTATAAAACCAAACAGCCCGAGATTGAGTGGTCAGACTCATGGGGATCCACTTTCGAGGAGACCGAGGTTACCGTTGAGCGAGTCATTGCATACTGGAGTCGCACGCTGAAAAACGCTGAACGTAACTATTCCACTACTGAACGGGAAGCGTTAGCAGCAAAGGAAGGACTAGTTCATTTTCAACCCTTCATTGAAGGTGAACATGTTCTACTCATTACGGACCATGCAGCTCTGCAATGGGCTAGATCGTACGAGAACACTAATCGTCGACTAGCCACATGGGGGGTGATATATGCTGCATTTCCAGGTCTCGAGATCTTACACCGAGCAGGAAGAGTTCACAGCAACGTGGACCCACTGTCCAGACTCCCTCGAGTACCAGCTTTTGTGAGCCCCATTAGAGATGATTTACAAGCTATCACCTCAACCTCTTTGGACAAGAGTACTGAGGAAAATCTATGGAAGGACGAACCTGCTAAGAAGGCGGTCTTCTCTACCATACACGACTCTATGGAACCTTTCGGAGCGACTCAAAAGGTCCGACAGTCAGAATGGGATTCCCATAACACAGTAAGAAACGATCAGGAAGACGAGTCGAACTTCGCATTGCGTCATCCTCAGTTGCTAATCAGTATCGAGGAAGGATACATAAATAAACTTCTAGAGGGATACGCGAAAGATCCTGTTTTCAGGAATCTCTACGCTCTAGATACCCCTTCACCCAATGCGGTGGTTACTCCTTCTCACTACTTTGTGGGAGCAAACAGACTCCTGTACGTTCATGACTCGGACTGGAAAGGTCGAGTCTGTGTGCCCAGTACCATGACTAACTCTATCTTAAGGTTGGTACATGATAACCCTTTTGAGGGAGCGCACGCCGCCGAAGGCCAACGGTTCTTCAACCTGATGAAAGACCAGTTCTTTTGGCCAAAAATGCTACAAGATTGCTTGTCATACGCACGTACCTGTGACATTTGCCAAAAAACCAAAGTTGATCGCACCGGTCGTCAAGGAGCCCTCAGACCTGCCGACGTACCTTTTAGGCCTTTCGAAGTAATTTCTATGGACTTAATCACAGGACTACCCGACTCAGGGAAGGATTCTTATTCTGCAGTCTTCGTCGCCATTGATAAATTGACGCGTTTCGCTATTACCATACATACTTTCTCGAACCTTACAGCTGAAGGATTCGGACGAATATTTGTCAAACAAGTGGCCAGCCCCTTCGGACTGCCCTTTCGAATAATCTGTGATTGGGACAAGAGATGGACCTGCAGGTTCTGGCGGGAAGTCTGTAAGATTTATGGTACTACCCTCGTGGTATCTTCAGCTCATCATCCCCAGATGGATGGACAAACGGAGAATATGAATGCGACCATAGAACAGATGCTTCGAGCCTATTGTGCTTCTGCTAAGGAGAGCTGGTCCCAATGGATTGAAGTGGTTGTCCACACGTACAACTCAACCTGTGAAGAGTGGTAGAAGTTCAGACCGTTCTATATACGAAGAAATGAGTAGAAAGGAAGAATATTGACCTATTCGGTGCAATATAAGAGAAGGTGAGAGAAAGAGCACGAGATGACAAAGGAGTCAACGAGTGCAATGGTTCGAGTGGAGGCCTCGACTGTTATAGTTCGAGGCCAGAAGTGTTCAGTAGTTCAGATACTGCTACTTATGTAGTAGCTGACACGTTACCCTGATCACCGCTCGTAGTAGACCTAGTTTGTGTCTTACGAGTGGTGGTTCCTGGGTTAAAGTGTGTCTGAGTTTTAATTGGTGCTGAGTGCACCCACAAGTATACACAATGCTTCGAACTAATGAAATATGCAAGTTTCGAAGAATATAAAGATAGAAAAATATGAATAAAATATGTAAAATATAAATGAAATAAAAGGAGTGTTTTACCACAATGATACTGTGGTAAAAGCATACTCCTCACACAACCGTTCACAGTTCCACGAACTACGCTCCGGCCTTCTTATTAATGGGATATCTCCCGAGAGGAATGTCTCGAGTTCTAGGAGGTGACGAACCCCTAGTTCCTAGAGAACTATCAGATAGCCCTATGGCCGATCAATGGATTCTTGAACTAGAAAATCATCAGCAGATGGTGCAAGATTCGATCGCTCGAGCTCAGGAGATTCAAGCACGAGTGTATAACAAGAAGCAAAGACCTGTAGAAGATATCTCCGAGGGAGACCTCGTATTGGTAAACCCCCACTCCCTCGAACTGGTGGAAGTCAAGGGAACTGGGAAGAAACTAATACAAAGACGGATTGGACCGTTTGAGGTGCTTGAGAAACTGAACCCTCAAGTATTTAGGCTTAAGATCCCCTCGGAGTATCCGATGCATCCAGTCATTAACCAGGACCATCTCCGAAAATATCAACCCTCTCCTCCCAATCTCGGTCCAAGACCCCAACTTGAGAACCTAAGAGAGTTGAAACTGGATCATGAAGAATATGAGGTCGAAGCTATCGTTGGGCACAGAAAACAGCGAAATCGCCTGCTATTTAGGGTACGCTGGAAAGGTTATGGACCTGAGGAGGATTCGTGGCTAAACAGTACTAACCTCAGAAACACTCCGGCACTTCTGAGGGCGTACAAGGCACTGTTCAAAATCTAATGACATATATGCGCTCGAGGAAGCATCTATTCTATCAATTATTCCGTTTCTTTCGTAACTTCCTTCCAGAAACATTTCAGCCGTTCAGTGAGCCGTCTCATTGGCATCTATTCTCTTTCATTTTTACTCTCCTTCTGATCGGTTGGGACAACCCCTCGTTGACGGTGGAAATATTTTATTCAAAACCCGGCCACAATTACTGAACCTCGTTTAACGACCAACCGAGTGGAGTTTCAATTTAATATATATATAAAAAGTACATGTAAAATCGCATAAATTTTCTTTATCTTTCATACCACGTCCTTCACCTATCTACAGCTCTTCCATCTACCTTCCACTTCATCACCTTGCCGCGCTACAATGTTCCCATTCCAGCAGAACAAGCAAGTCCTCCCTAAGTTCAAGAAGGTCCCGCGGGCCCCGATAGCCAGTACATCCACGACTGGTGGGGCATTCATTACCCACATGCCTCGTACAGACAATGTCGAGAGCAATCGGGGTACCTTAGGACCTACCCCCTCGTCGACTTTCTCCTTTGATGCTGAGCCAAGGGGAGATAGTGGTACTGATTGGAGTAAGCCATTAGGGCACTCTTTCGGACCGTCATCAGAAGAAGTTGCTGCTACCATGCGGAGGCAGGAAATGTTTATGGAGGAACATAACGCAAGGAGGCTCACCCGCAAGAGAGAAAGATGCGCTGAGTATAGAAGTGAGCAGGAAGCAAGGGGAGCAAGAGAAGGAGTCCCCTCCAAGTGTGAGGAGTATGCTTTTACCACAGTATCATTGTGGTAAAACACTCCTTTTATTTCATTTATATTTTACATATTTTATTCATATTTTTCTATCTTTCATATTCTTCGAATATTGCATATTTCATTAGTTCGAAGCATTGTGTATACTTGTGGGTGCACTCAGCACCAATTAGAACTCAGACACACTTTAACCCAAGAACCACCACTCGAAAGACACAAACTAGGTCTACTACGAGCGGTGATCAGGGTAACGTGTCAGCTACTACATAAGTAGCAATATCTGAACTACTAAACACTTCTGGCCTTGAACTGTAATAGTCGAGGCCTCCACTCGAACCATTGCACTCGTTGACTCATTCGTCATCTCGTGCTCCTTCTCTCACTTTCTCTTATATTGCACCGAATAGGTCAATATCCTTCCTTTCTACTCATTTCTTCGTATATAGAACGGTCTGAACTTCCACCACTCTTCACACCAAGAGGCAGCGGCGCGAGGACAGAATACATTTCGGAAACAGAGCTTCCGCACCGATCCTTCCCCCCCCGGGAGAGAAATGGGCCGACTTTGCAGAGACAGATGATAGCGAGGGTGGAACACCTTGCGTTAGAACGACAGGAGCCAAGAGCTGGAAGGAAAAGGAGGGTACCATCTTCTATGACTGGGAATTACTCCGGCGTATTAAGTTGCGACAAATAATCCTTACCCGAGGGGACGGTCAAGCATTGCCCCCACGAGAAAAGGGACATCATAGGGGACCAATCGATTTTTCCTCGGATGAGGATGAGGAGGGAGACAAGGATAGGGATGATGCGTATAGCGTCTGATATCTGGGAGAGGACTGTCACGAAGGGTTCCTCCTCCCCTCGAAAGTTCGCTTCGTAACCAGCGACCCCAACCAACGACAAATGTGGAGACCGTCATCCAAGGTATGGAGGGGTCATCGCCCTAGCCAACCGTCGCAGGAACGCGAACCTTCCCCGATTCCAGTCCCACATCTTTCACCGATGTCGAGGCCCCCTCCCATCCTCCATCCTGCACACCCTCCCTCAGCCCCGATTCTAGCGCCTGGTCCACCCCCTTCTCCTAAGACTATACCAGTCTCTACTGCACTTCCGCTGTCACCGGCTATCCCTCCCAACTCTCCTTATTCATATTGCGTGTCCTTAGGTAGCCCTATCCACGAGCTTTCACAAGAGCGAATGGACATCAATTTGGACCCTCTTACACTGGACATCACCGTTCCAGCGACGAGCGGAAAAGCCAAGGAGATACAGAAGGCCACCACCCCTCTCCCAGAGTGATCCCCTATCCCTATCCCCATCTCTGACAGCCCACCTTCCCCCACTGATCCCATCTCCACCACCTTCTGGACGCGAGTAGCTGTCAATTACCCTTCCGAACAGTTCCCCACCGATCCCATCTCCACCACCTTCTGGACGCGAGTAGCTGTCAATTACCCTTCCGAACAGTTCCCCATCGGAAGGGTACTATCACAGCTAGTGCTGGTACTCCAGCAACTGGTCCTTCAAGGGAGCCTTAAGGGTTGTCGTGGTCTCACTCCATTGTCTGAGATAATGAAGGACTTCTATCTCTCCTTCGAGGATCCTGCAGAGGGGGAGAACTTTGCGCGAGCAGCTCGGGGGGTTAAACTCTCTATGTTCCGGCATATCATAGTGGAACCCCACTGTCTGCCCCCAGACTCAGCAAGCGTCCTCTCTATTGCTGGCCTTGTAGATCTACTCGAGGCCCTCATCCTGACGCCTCCCATAGAGACCCCTATGCAGCCACAGGTTCCTGCCCCATTACCCGCGTCTTCGTCTCCCCTCCCCAATGCTCCTCTTCTTGTGCGAATTTCCGCTCCCCCGATTAGTGTGTGCGCAGTCGTTCGTTGCAGGGAGAAGGCTTACAGACGCTGGGCCGACTCCTTGCACAGGGATTCTAGTGATTTGGCTCGAGCGAGAATAGCCGAGTCCTTCAGAGTAAAACGGGAACAATGGGGAAACATCATTTTGGACCTAGGGGGATCCTCACAGGCAGCTTGGGGCGGCGTCCCAGATGCTCTTCAACACCTTGTATAGCACATCCCTTCAAACTGGGGGGCACTGTGAAGGGTATGCATATATCATGATTGGACTGTGGAATAATACATATATTATAGTATTTTATTATTTAGTTCTTACTCTTTTTCCCTAACTCTCTATATCTTTCGAGCATACCCATATTTCTTAGTTCGAAGTCTTGTGTATATCTATGGGTGCTCTCGGCGCTAAATCTCAGACATCTTTTACCCAGCAGACACCACCTTGTAAATGACCCAGACGTCAAATAGCGAGAGGTGTCAAGGGTAACATCTAAGCTACCTATAAGGGTAGCGTTCTCTAGTCTCCTAACATACTTTGGACTCGAACCGCGAAGGTCGAGTTCCACTCTAAGGTCTTTGCGCTCGTCGACGCTATAGTCGACTTGCGCTATTATCTCTTTACTTCAGATATTCGGCTTCTCGTTGATTATCTATTTACATTTAGCTACGAGTTGCACCGTAAAGGTCAACTCTTCGTTCTCTCATTCTAGCCATCAAGAGCAACTGTACAGTTGCTCTTGTGACGTGTAGCGTGTCTCCTTGCTAGTACTGTCAGTCTAGCAATCTACAGTATTGTACTGAACGGTCAATACTTTCTAATAGTAGTTGAATAAACACTATTCTTCGTATATTGAGCGGTAAGAATCTAACGACTCTTCACAGTAGGGTAGAGAGCTAAAATGAATAAAGGGAATCAACTGTTAAGTACGATTCTGAATGACTGCTCAAGTGTAGAAGAGAGTAATGAGAGAGTCGAATAATAGAGTAGTGCAGATGTAGTCCGCATGGATTGAGATATAGATGGAGTTTCAACTGATACAGTTCGAAACTCTGATTGCGTAGATAGTTAAAGCCCATCTGTGACGGTGAGACGATACCCCAATCACAACTTACAGGACACTAATGGGTGTCTGGGTAAGTTGTGGTTGTGGGGTAAAAAGTGTCTGAGTTCTAACTACGGGCGCTAGAATACATAAGCCTGGCGTGTATGCGCCCACAAGAGTCGATGTACCGCATACATAGGTCGTTGAACTAAATATAAGTGTATAATAAAATAGAGAGAAAGTAGAAATAATAATGGAAATATAGTATGAGCTCATCCAGACTATATTTCCTGAGTATATTTCGCCATACCTCTCACAGTGTGTGAAGAGTGGTGGAAGTTCTAACCATTCTATATACGAAGAATATCGACCGTTTAGGTATGACACGTAGATGTATTGACTGTCTAAGTCTAATACAGACCAAATGGGTATTGACTACTTAGTTCAATACAATTGAGTGAAGTAGCGATCTAAAGTAGAGTAGAGAGCTAAAATGGATAAAGGGAATCAACTGTTAAGTGCGATTCTGAATGACTGCTCGAGTGTAGAAAAGAGTAACGAGAGAGTCAAATAATAGAGTAGTGTTACGACCGGACAATCCCGCTGGACTCCGGGCACTAACTGTAAAGAGTAGTGGAAGTTCTAACCGTTCTATATACAAAGAATATCGACCGTTTAGGTACGACACTAAGATGTATTGACTACTTAGTTCAATACGGCAGAAGGAAGTAGCTATCTAGAATAAGGTAGAGAGCTAAATGAATAAGTAGAATCGACTGTCAAGTGCGATTCTGAACGACTGCTCGAGAGTAAAGTAGAGTACTAGAGAGTCGAATAATAGAATAGCGTGGATGTGGTCCACGCGAGTTGCGATAAGGATTGAGTTTCAACTGGTACAGTTTGAAACTCTGATAGAGTAGATAGCTAAAGCCCGTCTGTGACGGTCGAGATGATACACCAATCACAACTTACAGGACACTAATGGGTGTCTGGGTAAGTCATGGTTGCGGTGTAAAAAGTGTCTGAGTTCTAAACTACGGGCGCTAGAATACATAAGTCTGGCATGTGTGCGCCCACAAGAGTCGATGTACCGCATACATAGGTCGTCGAACTAATTATAGATATAATAGAAGAGAGAAAATAGAAATAATAAAGGAAATATAGTAAGAGCTCATCCGACTATATTTCCTGAGTGTATTTCGCCATACCTCTCACAGTGCCCCCCAGGTTGAAGAGCTATGTCAAAGAAGATGTCGAAGGACGCTTGGAACTCCTCCCCATGCGTCCTGCGATGAACCCCCAAGGTGTAGGATAGCATTGCCCCAGGCGAGATGCTTGGCACGAAAGGAAAGAGCGATGTCCTCCCACCTCAAAGCGTCATTGGCGGATGTCAACCCATCCAGTTTTTGGATCGACAAGACCCAACGACCGTAGGCCTTCTGGCGCATTCGAATTATGGCGCGAACGCGATCAGCGGAAGCGTTATGGGGAATGAGAGGGGGTCGAGGGTGTAGTGATGTGAGAGGTATGGCGAAATACACTCAGGAAATATAGTCGGATGAGCTCTTACTATATTTCCTTTACTATCTCTATTTTCTCTCTTTCATTATATCTATAATTAGTTCGACGACCTATGTATGCGGTACATCGACTCTTGTGGGTGCACACACGCCAGACTTATGTATTCTAGCGCCCGTAGTTTAGAACTCAGACACTTTTTACACCGCAACCACGACTTACCCAGACACCCGTTAGTGTCCTGTAAGTTGTGATTGGTGTATCGTCTCGACCGTCACAGATGGGCTTTAGCTACTCATTCAAACTGAGTTTCGAACTGTATCAGTCGAAACTCAATCCTTATCTCAACTCGCATGGACTACATCCACGCTACTCTATTATTCGACTCTCTAACTACTCTACTTGCACTCGAGCAGTTGTCCAGAATCGCACTTAACCAGTCGATTCTGCTTATTCGTTCTAGCTATCTACCTTACTTTAGATAGCTACTTCTCTCTACCGTATTGAACTAAGTAGTCAATATGCGTTCGGTCCATATTAGACTTAGACAGTCAATACATTGTGGTATCGTACTTCAACGGTCGATATTCTTCGTATATAGAACGGTTAGAACTTCCACTACTCTTCACAGTGGTGATCCAGGCCAGACTGCTCTTTCCCTACGAAGAAAAACATTTATTTCAACTATCAAATTTTAAGCATGTAAATGACCACTGGCAAGAACCAAACGCCGAAATCTTCGATGACCCCGAGTAGTTCAAAACCTCGTCAAAGACCTGCAAGTCTGGAACCACCCCGTAACATCACCATGAGGAAGTCTTCGTTGACTTTTCAAAAACCAGCTCCTCCCGGAAGTTCCGTCGAAGCAGTAGCTGGACCGTCAACAGATGCCCCTCCAAGTCCACAAGAAGAACATCCGTCAACTGAGCAGTTGAACATCCCCGGAGCTAATGTTGAAACTACCCGTGCTCCTGAACCCGTTCTCTCATTCCCGCCTGTGAAGAGTGGTAGAAGTTCTAACCGTTCTATATACAAAGAATATTGACCGTTGAAGTACGATACCACAATATATTGACTGTCTAAGTCTAATACGGACCGAACACGTATTGACTACTTAGTTCAATACGGTAGAGAGAAGTAGCTATCTAAAGTAAGGTAGATAGCTAGAATGGATAAGCAGAATCGACTGGTTAAGTGCGATTCTGGACAACTGCTCGAATGCAAGTAGAGTAGCTAGAGAGTCGAATAATAGAGTAGCATGGATGTAGTCCACGCGAGTTGAGATAAGGA
The DNA here is from genome assembly GCA_015178975.1 of Hysterangium stoloniferum. NCBI lineage: Eukaryota > Fungi > Basidiomycota > Agaricomycetes > Hysterangiales > Hysterangiaceae > Hysterangium > Hysterangium stoloniferum. The sequence goes on along the minus strand of WHVD01000097.1, from coordinate 182,686 downwards.
TTGAGTTTCGACTGATACAGTTCGAAACTCAGGTTGAATGAGTAGCTAAAGCCCGTCTGTGACGGTCGAGACGATACACCAATCACAACTTACAGGACACTACGGGTGTCTGGGTAAGTCATGGTTGCGGTGTAAAAAGTGTCTGAGTTCTAAACTACGGGCGCTAGAATACATAAGTCTGGCATGTGTGTGCCCACAAGAGTCGATGTACCGCATACATAGGTCGTCGAACTAATTATAGATATAATGAAAGAGAGAAAATAGAAATAGTAAAGGAAATATAGTAAGAGCACATCCGACTATATTTCCTGAGTGTATTTCGCCATACCTCTCACACCGCCTAAACAGGTCATCCTTAAGCAATTCTTTAGGGGTCATATGATTTACACCCAGCCCATCGACTTACAATGGGATGTGTACTACGCCGACTGAATTTCTACGGATCAGGTTACTCCCTTTGTGGAGGAGTACAATACGGACTACCCCCTCTTACCAGTGACTGTAGCAGTCTGGTTAGGTCGTTATCAGGCTATTTTATCAGTGCAGGATCTATTCTTACAACCTGGAACCCTTGAGGATTTGACTCGCTCGATTCCCGAATGGTCAAGTGAAGTTACTTCTGTTATGGAAGGAGGGAGGATGGTTCTTAAACAAGAAGTGTTCTCTTCATTCCTCGAAGCGCTCCGTACACATGATGACGTGTTACAAATCCTTCACGTCCTACTCGGTGGGGATCACATCATCCCCAAAGTCAACTACCAGTATATATACATTCGGATGCTGGAGGAGTCTCTTAATGGGATTACTCGGAATTCTTCGTTTGCGTATTTTACCTTAAGGGGTCAGTTAAGGCGAAATCAGAGAAGACTCGATAAGATGGTTTTGGGGGTGCTTTACCCTTATGGTGATTCCATCCAGGTACCCGATTCGCCCATCTCCACAACCAGTTTGTTTGTTTGTACCCTGAATGGATCTCCCGACACTCGTTTCCTTCATTCGCTCAATCCTCCCATTATTTTGCAAGACTTCCTGTGAAGGGTATGCATATATGCATAATTGGACTAAGGAATAATAGTTGGATTATAGTACTTCATTATTTACCTTTTATTTTCTTCATTTACATTCTTTCTATATTTCGAGCATACCCTTATTTTGTAGTTCGAAGCTTTGTGTATACGTATGGGCGCTCTCGGCGCCAAATGATAGACAGTTTTCACCCAACAGACACCACCTCGTAAACGACCCAGACGTCGAATAGCGAGAGGTGTCAAGGGTAAAGTCTCAACTACCTAAAGGGGTAGTGTTCTCTCGCATACTAACGTACTTTGAACTCGAACCGTGAAGGTCGAGTTCCCCTCTAAGGTCTTTGCGCTCGTCGACACCATAGTCGATTCACGCTACTATATCTTTACTTTAGATATTCAGCTTCTCGTTGATTATCTATCTTACGTCTAGCTACGAGTTGTACCGTGAAGGTCAACTCTTTCCTTCTCTCATTCTAGCCATCAAGAGCAACTGTACAGTTGCTCTTGTGATGCATAGCGTGTCTCCTTACTAGTACTGCCAGTCTAGTAATCTACGGTATTGTACTGTACGGTCAATACCTACTAATAGTAGTTGAATAAACACTATTCTTCGTATATAGAACGGTCAGAATCTATTGACTCTTCACACTTCCCGTCGGACATGAGGATGCAAGTTGCGGAATGTCTTCAGGAAAAAGGAATGGAAATATGCATCTATCAACCTCAACCTCGTTGACCTTTGAATACGGTCGAAATTGAGAGAGGGATCGCGACGGAACCTAGTCCTACCCCCCATCAGGAAATTCACCGCTCTCGCGTCACGTTCAAACGAATCCCTGGTAATACGAACATAGGTGATGAACCAACTACGACTAGGAATCGATCAGTTGCCAACAGGGGTCGACTGTCCTTCTCCACTGCATTCACCGAGGGTATAGCTGGTCAGGTTGCTGGTTGAGGATCGCTGAATCCAGTCGATCCTCGCCATTCCCTGCCGATCTCCTCCAATCCCTTTCTGCTATCGGGAGGACCTCCTAGTAATTCATCTGGGAGTTCTAGTACCTCAAGCTATGGAGGGAATTCGGGACGTGGGGGGGTCACGGTAGAGTACCTAACTCTCCCTTTCAAACTCCGATGCAGCCTCAAGCCAGCGCGCCTATCGATGACTTACCTAAGGATAAAAGGATCACTCTTAACACCAACGACATCAAGATCAAATGGTCAGACCTTCCCAAATACGATGGGACTCAATCCAAGGCGTTGGATTACATCATGGATATTATGAGTCTCTCGGAGATCTCTGACTCCATGAGTACATTGTTGGGAGTCGCTCTGCCAAGACGACTCACCGGCGGTGCTAAGATCTGGTGGAGCACCCTAGACTGTGAACATCGCACTGAATTTAGTCGATCTCACGGATCGTTTCTTTGGGGCATCGTAGAAGGATTACTTGGAACTCGTTGGCGCGAATCCTTGGCTCTAGAATGGGAAGCCATGAAATTTCGACAGGCCGGTCACAATCATGAGACACCCGTTCATTACATTCAGCGAAGGGTCAAGCTCTATCGATTCTTGTACGGGTTCCACCAAAACCGGAAGGACGAAACGCACAGACTTATCCTAACACTGCCCACGGAATGGCTTTATCTTCTACAGGGACAACCTATCGACGACATCATGAGCCTACAGACTTATGCGAACAATTTACAAGAGGCTCTGATTAACACTTGGGTTCAAACACATCGAGAACGTTATTGGTTTCAGAAACCCAGAGTCATGATCGCCAAGCAAGACGAGTCGGATCCCTGGCATGGGGAGGAGCACTCTGGAAAAATCGACCCCACTAATCGAGGCCACGTCCTCCTCGGCAAACTCGAGGATAAAACTGTCCCTAGGAGATCGAATGCTAAGCAGGGTAAGAAACACGGCAAGTTCTTTTTCGAACGAAGTGACAAGAAAAGCATCGCCAAACCTCCGAAGGAGTGTTGGATTTGTGGGAGCTTAGAGCATTTCAAGATCGACTGCCCCCATGCGGGCAGGATGTTGCACTATGTCTCTATTAACAAGTGCTCCACGCAGAACCCAATGGAGGAGGCGGAGGATCAAAAGGCTTATGAAATGGTTTATGGATTAAGTGTACAGGGACAAGTACATAACATTGATGAGGAATTGATTTTCATTTCTGTCTACCTTCCTCAGCCAGAAGACAACATCGTTTCAGATGTGAAAGCATCCTCGAATGAGAACGAGACATCGCAAGTTTATGTTTCTATATCAGACCATGATTTTCTCGAGAAAGGAGACTGGCTAGACGCTCATCGTCAGAACTGTGAAGGTCTGACTGAGACGAGAGTTTTATCGTGACCTGAACCTCCCACCATTGAGGAAATCATCAACGAGGACACATTTGCGAACCGATCTAAGGAAATAAGTCAGACCTACGTTATAGAAGACCCCTCTGAGTCAGAGGGATTGGAGGAGGAGAGCTTCCCCTTCGACCCAGGGCAATTACCCGACTTAATTCCTTGCGATGAGTCAGACTCTGAAGTGGACAACTCTATTTCGAACACCACTCCCAAGGTACCTAACAGTAGACGTATCAGGAGGAACGTCAAACTGGCTGCAAGAAAAGAAAGCAAAAGACCTAGAGTTCAATACCCCCGATCCAGTTGACTTATGAAAGAGGATTCGACTATTATCTATCGCAGAAGGGACCCTCTGGGTGGATATTCCAGTATTGGGATTTCAGCATTACACATCTACAGACGCGTAGGGAATTCAGAAGCCTCAAATCCTATTAAAATCAGGCTGGATGCTGGAGCTGACCTCTCCTTAATCTCAGAGGATTTCTATAAGGAACTAGAGGACCGCCCTAAACTCAAGCAAGGACTCAAGCTGCGCCTCGTACAACTTACCAGTAATGCCAAAGTATTAGGATACGTCAACGTCCCCATTTATCTCGAGGACGACACCGGTATACTCCTTAAATTTACCGCCGAGACGTACGTTGTCCGAGGTATGACCGTCCCAATCCTTCTTGGAGAAGACTTTCACGTGAACTATGAGATCGGGACACTGCAAGACCAACCGCTGGGTTCCAGATTGATTTTGCCTGGGAGAGCAGGATCTATTCCAGCCAGTTCTTCCAAGGAGCTGCAGCCTTTAACCTTTTCGATTAGCAAGATCCCCTTTGAGGAATTAGCCAATGACTCGTCTGAATTGACTTCCAAACCAGACAAAGGAGTGCGTACTGAAAGAGTCACACGGGCCTTACAAGATTGTACTATAGAACCGGAATCAGCTCGATTAGTACCAATCTTCGTAGAAGATCTTATTGGTGACCAATGGATAGTTGAGGGAGTTGTCTTGCAGAACGACGATGGGAGTATACTAGTTGCTCCCACCACCACCATCTCTAGGGAACGTGTCGCGATACCTCTCGCTAATCCCTCTCTGATGCCAAGAATCATCAGACGAGGGGAAACCGTTGGATTAATTCACGACGCGAACAAATGGGCCCAGACTCCTAGATCTCCGACTGAGAAAGCATCGATGCAGTCAACGGCAACCAAGATCGCCCATCTCGTCGAGAGTCTATCAAAAATAGAAGAGGAGCGTGTCCTTAATCCTCAATCCTCCGGATTGCTCCCAGAATGGGAACTCGCAGACGATTTCGACCCGGCAGGTCCTAAAATGTCAGAGGTTGCCACCACGGAAACGTTTCGTGTGGAAGATCTGCATAAGCTGGTTAACTTAGGACCTGACATCCCTACCGATGTCTCCTCCCACTTGGAGTCGGTATTAACTAAGAATGTCCTAGCCTTCAGAGTAGACGGGTGACTGGGACAAGTGGATGTCAAGGTCAATGTCCCATTGAAAGAGGGCGCGCAACCTATTTCAATGTCAATGTTCCCAACCTCCCCAGCTAATAGGAAAGTCATTGATGAACAAATGGATACTTGGTGTGAAGAGTGGTATAAGTTCTGACCGTTCTATATATGAAGAAATAAGTAGAATGGGAGAATATTGACCTATTCGGTGCAATATAAGAGAAAGTGAGAGAGAGTGCATGAGATGATGCAGTAGTCAAAGAGTGCAATGGATCGAGTGGAGGCCTCGACTGTTATAGTTCGAGGCCTGAAGTGTTCAGTAGTTCAGATAATGCTACCTATGTAGTAGCTGACACGTTACCCTGATCACCGCTCGTAGTAGACCTAGTTTGTGTCTTACAAGTGGTGGTGCTTGGGTTAAAGTGTGTCTGAGTTCTAATTGGTGCTGAGTGCACCCACAAGTATACACAATGCTTCGAACTAATGAAATATGCGATATTTGAAGAATATGAAAGATAGTAAAATATGAATAGAATATGTAAAATATAAATGAAATAAAAGGAGTGTTTTACCACAATGAAACTGTGGTAAAAGCATACTCCTCACACTTGGTTCCAACAGGGAGTAATCGAACCGTCCAAGAGTCCTTGGGGGGTGCCAGCCTTTGTCGTCTATCGCAATGGGAAACCATGAGTAGTGATTGACTATAGAAAGTTGAACAGTCTAACAGTTCCCGACGAATTCCCACTGCCATGCCAGTCGGAAATCATGCAAGCGCTTTCGGGCTCCAACATCTTATCTTCCTTCGATGCACTAGCCGGTTTTACCCAACTTGAAATGTTAGAGGAAGACAAGCCGAAGACCACCTTCAGATCCCATCAAGGACTGTGGCAATTCAGGAGAATGCCCTTTGGACTTCGTAATGGACCTTCTATATTCCAAAGGTTTATGCAAACTGTACTTGCACCTTACTTATGGATATTCTGCCTGGTTTATATTGACGACATCGTGATCTTTTCTAAGACATGGGACGATCATCTAGAACATTTAGATCAGGTTTTACAAGCCATAATTGCTGCAGGAATCACTCTCTTGCCCAAAACGTGCTATGTGGGGTATAATTCAATTCTACTACTAGGACATAAGGTGTCTAGACTTGGCTTTTCGACCCATCAAGAAAAGGTCGCCGCTATATTAGAATTGGCGACGCCCTCTAAGATAGCAGATCTTCAACGTTTTCTAGGAATGGTTCTGTACTTCTCCGCGTACATACCATTTTACTCCTGGACAGTCACTCCACTTTTCAACCTCTTGAAGAAAGGAGTTCGTTGGAATTGGGATTCTGAACACGCCTGAGCTTTTGAGGACATCAAGGTTGCGTTGAGCTCAGCTCCAGTACTCCGACACCCCGCGAGCGGTATGCCTTATCGGTTATACACAGACGCTTCGGACTTTGCACTAGGATGTTGTCTCCAACAAATACAGAAAATGACACTTAAAGACCTTAAGGATACTAAAATTTATGCCCAAGCACGAGCAGCCTTCGATCAATCACGAGACGTGCCCATCTTCGTTACTCGTTATAAAACCAAGGAGCCGGAATTCACCTGGATGGATTCCTGGGCCGCAGATTTTGACGACACCAGTGTCACGGTAGAACGTGTTATCGCTTATTGGAGCTGTACGCTCAAGAAAGCAGAATGAAACTATTCAGCCACAGAGTGAGAAGTGTTAGCTGCTAAAGGAGGATTAGTCCATTTTCAGCCCTTTTTCGAAGGCGAACATATCCTTCTGATCACTGACCATGCGGTGTTACAATGGGCCAGATCTTATGAGAATACTAATCGTCGACTGGCTGCATGGGGGGCGGTATATGCTGCATACCCCGGTCTGGAAATCCTACATAGAGCAGGACGAATATATAGCAATGTTGACCCACTGTCCAGACTTCCTTGAGTACCGGACTATGTTAGCCCCGCGAGAGACGACCTTTTACCGATCGTAGCGGATTCTTATAACTGGAATGACAATGAGACGTTATGGGAGAACAAACCAGCAGAAAAAGCTGTCTTTCTCACTCATCACGAGTTAGTCGAACCAGTCAGAACCATGGAAGAGGTCCCCCAAACGAAATGGGACTTGCACAATCTCCCCAGAAATGATGAAACCGATGAAGCAAATTTTACTCTCTCGAATCCACAATTGCTTATAGAGATCAACGAAAATTACGCTAAGGAACTTCGCGATGGATACCAGAAGGATCCCGCCTTCAGAAATCATTACGCCACCGATCCCATTTCTCCAAACATGGTAACTACTCCTTCGCATTATTTCATCGGCAAGAATAAGTTATTGTTCTTTCGAGATTCGGACTGGAAAAGTCGAATCTGCATTCCTAGCAGCATGACGACAACCATACTCAAGCTGATACATGATAATCCTTTCGAAGGAGCTCATGCAGGCGGCCACAGGCTCTTTAATCTGATAAAAGACCATTTCTTCTGGCCGAGGATGTTGCATGACTGCGTGGCGTACGCTCGCAGCTGCAACATATGCCAGAAAACTAAAATTGATCATTCCGCTCGACAAGGAGCTCTTTGACCCGCGGATGTACCCCTAAGGCTGTTTGAGGTTGTCTCGATGGACCTGATTACTGGATTGCCTCCTTCTACAGAGGGTGGTTATTCCGCCATCTTTGTCGCCGTGGATAAACTCACGCATTTCTTAATCTGTGAACCCACCACTTCAGATCTATCCGCAGAAGGATTCGCGCAAATCTTCGTGAATAAAGTAGCCACTCTTTTCGGCCTGCCTTCAAGGATAATCTGTGATCGAGACAAGAGATGGACCTGTAGGTTCTGGAGAGAAGTCTGCAAAGTATACGGAAGTGCCCTTGCAGTATCCTTGTCCCACCATCCTCAGACCGACGGTCAAATGGAGAACGCTAATGCTATTGTGGAGCAAATACTCAGAGTGTACTGCACCTCTTCAAAGGAGGAATGGTCTAAATGGACTCAAGTAGTGGCTCATACCTACAATTCGACAGTTCAAAGCTCAACAAGCTATGCGCCAGCCTTTTTGCTGATGGGCTACTTACCAAGAGGAATGTCTAGCTGTCTGGGAGGGGATGACCCTGTGGTTCCCAGAGAATTATCGGATAGCCCTGTAGCCGACCAATGGATCTTAGAATTGGAAAATCACTGACAAGTGGTGTGGGATTCGATTGTGCGAGCACAAGAAACCCAAGCTCGCAGTTACAACAAGAGACGGAGATTAGTGGAAGATATCTCAGAGGGAGATTATGTTCTGATTAATCCCCATTCTCTTGAGCTCGTCGAAGCCAAGGGACCCGGAAGAAAACTTATACAAAGACGGATAGGGCCATTTGAGGTCTTGGAAAAGATCAATCCTCAAGTCTTCTGACTCCGCATTCCCTCAGAATATCAATTACATCCAGTGATTAATCGAGACCATCTTAAAAAGTACCACCTCTCCCCTAAGGAATTCGGATCCAGAGAGCTACTCGAGAACCCTCGAGAACTCAATCATAACGACGAGGAGTACGAAGTAGAAGCTATAGTAGGGCACAAAAAGCATCGAAATCGACTCCTTTTCCAGGTTCGATGGAAAGGATATGGACCGGAGGAGGACACTTGGTTAAACGGCAATGACCTTCGTAACGCTCCCACTCTTCTTAGAGCTTACAAGACTATTTATCAAATTTAATGATCATTTCACATCCTTACGACGACAACACTGTTTATCTACTTCTAGCTCTACCCCCCACTTTCTTCCCCCTCGGCCTTTCACTTCAATAACCGAGCGGAGCTTGAAATTAATATAAAATACGTAAATTCGCTAAAGAAAAATTTATTCCCCCTATCTCTTTCCTCCACGTCAACCTCTCTAATCAGTACACTATGTCGCAGGAGCAACAACCCAAACCCAAGTTCCCCAACTTCAAAAGAATACCACAACCTCAACCTATTAATACCTCTACCATGCCGTCTCGCACTGAACAAGTCGAGCACTCCACGAGTAATTCTGGAACGCCTTTGCCAATACCCTCCGCTGTGCAGGGTGACATTGTGGGAACGTCCACCAACTCGGGGAACGGAACCGCCTTTACTCCATACGCTCCTCTTCCCAGACCCCGATTTCCCAATTTTAAAAGAATACCTCGATCTCAAACTACAGTTCCTTCTGCCCCATCACCTCGAACAGAAACTGTCAAGCGCATGGAGGAGACCTCATCATCCACGAATCCTATGCGGACGGACTCCGTTTCAAAAGCTGCACCATGGTCCTCTAATACTTGGGGGGCTGCCTTGGGAACATGGAGTGAAACCCCACCACCTTCTCGTAGTATTTTCCCTTCTACCGAAGAGGAGATCAAAAGGAGACAGCAGTCTGAGGCTTTCTCTGTGCAGGTTCAGGAGGAATTGAAAATGCTTAAATGGAAGAGGAGAGAGGAGTACTTGGAAGGACAGCGGAGGATGGGGGCTAGGGATAATGTCCCTTCAAGGCGGACATGGCAGGAATGGAGGAGAATGGAAGGGCACGATAATCCTTCAATCATCACTCCCCCTTCAGGTCATAAATGGATGGATTTTGCTGAAACATATTGCAGCGACGGGGGCACGCCATGTGTTCGGAGTGTAGGACAAAAAAGTAGGAAAGGAAAAGATGGGGTCACCTTCTACAATTGGGACAAAGTACGAAGGATCAAATTACAAAGCATTGCATTGCGACGTGGAGATGGAGTTGCACTACCTCCCAGACCCCCTTCACAACGTGGACCTCAGGAACGGACCTACCGGATGGGGCCCGGTGATCTTTCATCTGACTCGGAGGACGACCAATCACGCTACCCCACCTACGACAGCAAGTACCTCGGTGCTGACTGCCATGAAGGTTTCCTACTCCCTGACAACATTCACTTCTTCACGAGTGATCCTAACCAACGACGAAAGCTACCAACTTCCATCAGAGTTTGGAGAGGGTATCATCCAGCAGACTCTGCGACCCCATCCAGTTCCTCTCATCTCCCTCCACCTCCGCCGGTCTCTTCTGTACCCTCATTACAGCACTTTACACCCTTTTCGGAGTTACTGGGAAGTCTTGTACCATCCTCCGAGCTGCCTTCTCTTCCCCCTATACCACTACCCCTCCCCTTCGCAGGACATTCTCTTATATCACCATCCTCATCCATACCCAAGCCTCCTCCAGCACCACAGCCAATCTCACCCCTCCACACGTCACCTGACCCTCTCGTCGCCTCCCACTCTACTCTGACGCCTTTGGTCCCTGCGGTGTGTAACATTCCCCTCACTTCCTTGACAACGCGGAGTCCACCGCCCGCCTCTCCCTACTCCTCTTGCATTTCTCTGGGAAGCCCCATCCAGCATCCTAATGATACATTAATGGATATTGATCACCCTATCCCGGAAGTTCTCGCAACGCCTATGGAGGAAGTCCTCGAAGTGCCTCTCTCAGCCACAGACGTCTCCAAGGAACCCCCCCTGGCAATGGAAGCCTTCGAGGAGCCTCCCCCCTTAAGCGAAAAAGCAAAAGGGAAACAAAGAACCGATACTCAGGCCGACGAGCCCCTTGTCATGGACCCCCCCCCGGCCCACCCCATTCGCAGCCCCCCGCCGCAGCCGTCCTCTCCCCTCCACTCTGAGGATACGGCTGGCCCCTCCCATCCCTTCCAGTCAAGTTGGATGTGCATGTCCATTAATTACCCCTCCGACATCTTCACTGTGGGACGCACATTAATGCGACTGGGACCAACCCTGTGGCACCCCCTTCTTAAAGGGCATATCCAGGGGTATAGCGGGTCTCTCACATTGTCGGACCGCATGAGTGCATTTTATTTATGCGTCAATGACCCTAAGGAACAGCTGCGTTTAGCGGAGGATATCGAACGGGTGGAACTCTCCATGTTTTGGTCCTTACTTGTCAACTCTTCTTGTGTTCTTCCTGACCACACACCAACCCACTCTGCAGTGGACCTTGTTGACTTGTTGGAGCAACTGTTGCCGGATTCGGACACCTCGAGAGGAATCCCCCCTGGGGGAGACATGAGCTCCACACCGCTCATCACTCCTACCCCGCCATCACTACACCCTCGACCCCCTCTCATTGCCCGTATTACTGACACTTCCGCTGATCACGTTCGCGCCATAATTCGAACGCGCCAGAAGGCCTACGGTCGTTGGGTCTTGTCGATCCAAAAACTGGATGGGTTGACATCCACCAATGACGCTTTGAGGCGGGAGGACATCGCTCTTTCCTTTCGTGCCAAGTGTCTCGCCTGGGGCAACACTATCCTACACCTTAGGGGTTCATCACAGGACGCATGGGGAGGAGTTCCAAGCGTCCTTCGACATCTTCTTTGACATAGCTCTTCAACCTGGGGGGCACTGTGAGAGGTATGGCGAAATACACTCAGGAAATATAGTCGGATGAGCTCTTACTATATTTCCTTTATTATTTCTATTTTCTCTCTTCTATTATATCTATAATTAGTTCGACGACCTATGTATGCGGTACATCGACTCTTGTGGGCGCACACATGCCAGACTTATGTATTCTAGCGCCGTAGTTTAGAACTCAGACACTTTTTACACCGCAACCATGACTTACCCAGACACCCATTAGTGTCCTGTAAGTTGTGATTGGTGTATTGTCTCGACCATCACAGATGGGCTTTAGCTATCTACTCTATCAGAGTTTCGAACTGTACCAGTTGAAACTCAATCCTTATCGCAACTCGCGTGGACCACATCCACACTATTCTATTATTCGACTCTCTAGTACTCTACTTTACTCTCGAGCAGTCATTCAGAATCGCACTTGACAGTCGATTCTACTTATTCATTTAGCTCTCTACCTTATTCTAGATAGCTACTTCCTTCTACCATATTGAACTAAGTAGTCAATACACGTTCATTCTGTATTAGACTTTGACATTCAATACATCTTAGTGTCGTACCTAAACAGTCGATATTCTTTGTATATAGAACGGTTAGAACTTCCACTACTCTTTACACATAGAAGGTGACCCCATCCTTTCCTTTCCTGCTCTTCTGTCCTATACTACGAACACATGGCATGCCCCCATCACTGCAATCTGTCTCAGCAAAATCCATCCATTTATGGCCCAGGGGGGGGAGCGATAGTTGAAGGGTTGTTGTTTCCTTCCATTCTCCTCCATTCCTGTCACATCCACCTTGAGGGGATATGATCCCTAGCACCCCTTTTTCGCTGTCCCTCTAAGTACTCCTCCCTCCTCTTCCTCTTGAGCATTTTCAATTCCTCCTGAACCTGCGTGGAGAAAGCCTCAGACTACCATTTTTTCCTGGTCTCTTCCTCGGTGGAAGGGAACATACTATGAGGGTGGGGGGGGTTTTGCTCCATGTCCCCGAGGGAGCCTCCCAAGTACCAGAGGGCAGGGGTGCAGCTTCTGGAACAGGGTCCGTCTGCGTAGAGTATGTGGATGAAGAGGCTTCTCCCAGGTGCTCGACAATTTCTGTTTGAGGTGGTTGGGGAGGAGGAACCGTTGTTTGGGGTTGAGGTATCCTTTTGAAGTTGGGGAGTCGGGGTCTGGGGGAAGGAGTATATGGAGTGAAAGCAGTGCCGCTCCCCAAGTGTGAGAGGTATGGCGAAATATACTCAGGAAATATAGTCCAGATGAGCTCATACTATATTTCCTTTATTATTTCTACTCTCTCTATTTTATTATACACTTATAATTATTTCGACGACCTATGTATGCGGTACATCGACTTTTGTGGGTGCATACACACAGACTTATGTATTCTAGCACCCATAGTTTAAAACTCAGACACTTTTTACCCCACAACCACGACTTACCCAGACACCCAGTTAGTGTCCTGTAAGTTGTGATTGGGGTATCATCTCGACCGTTACAGATGGTGTGAAGAGTCGATAGATTCTGACCGTTCAATATACGAAGTATAGCGTTTATTCAACTACTACTAGCAGGTATCGACCGTTCAGTACAATACCGTAGATTACTAGACTGACCGTACTAGTAAGGACCACACAACGCGTCACAAGAGCAACTGTACAGTTGCTCTTGACGGCTAGAATGAAGAATGAAAGAGTTGACCTTCACGGTACAACTCGTAGCTAGACGTAAGATAGATAATCAACGAGAGGCCGAATATCTAAAGTAAAGGGATAATAGTGCGAGTCGACTATAATGTGGACGAGTGCAAAGACCTTAGAGTGGAACTCGACCTTCGCGGTTCGAGTCCAAAGTCTGTGAGTATGCGAGAGAACACTACCTTTATAGGTAGTTGAGACGTTACCCTTGACACCTCTCCCTCGCCCATACGTACACACAAAGCTTCGAACTACAAAATAAGGGTATGCTCGAAATATAGAAAGAATGTAAATGAAGAAAATAAAAAGTAAATAATAAAGTACTATAATCCAACTATTATTCCTTAGTCCAATTATGCATATATGCATACCCTTCACAGTGCCCCCCAGTTCGAAGGGATGTGCTATACAAGGTGTCGAAGAGCATCTGGGACGCCGCCCCAAGCTTCCTGTGAGGATCCCCCAAGGTCCAAAATGATGTTTCCCCATCATTCCCTTTTTACTCTGAAGGATTCGGCTATTCTTGCCCAAGCCAAATCACTAGAATTCCTGTACAAGGAGTCGGCCCATCGTCTGTAGGCTTTCTCTCTGCAATGAATGACTGCGCGGACACTAACTGGCAGAGTGGAAATCCGCACGAGAAGAGGAGCATTGGGGAGGGGAAACAAAGACGCGGGTAGTGGGGCAGGAACGTGTGGCTGCATGGTGGTCTCTGTGGGAGGCGTCAGGACAAGGGCCTCGAGTAAATCTACTAAGCCAGCAATAGAGAGGACACTCACTGAGTCTGGGGGCAGACGGTGAAGCTCCACTATGATGTGCCGGAACATAGAGAGTTTAATCTCCTGTGCTGCTCGCGCAAAGTTCTTCCCCTCTGCGAGATCCTCGAATGAGAGATAGAAATCCTCCATTATCTCTGACAACGGAGCCAGACCACGACAACCCTTAAGGCTCCCTTGAAGGACCGGTTGCTGAAGTACCGGCACAAGCTGTGATAGCACCCTTCTGACAGGAAACTGTTCGGAAGGGTAGTTAACAGCTACTCGCATCCAGAGAGTTGTGGATACGGGCTCAGTGGGGGGAAGCGGGCTGTCGAGGACGGGAATAGGAAATCGCTCTCGGAGAGGAGTGGTGGCTTTCTGCATCTCCTTTGCCTTTCTGCTTGCCATAGGAACGATGACGTCCAGTGTAGGGGGGTCCAAATCGACATCCATTCGCTCTGGTGGAAGGTCCTGGATAGGGCTACCTAAGGACACGCAATATGAATACAGAGAGTCGGGAGGGATACCCGGTGACGGCAGAAGTGGGGTCGGGACCGGTATAGCTTTTGGGGAGGGAGAGAGACAAGGCGCCAGAATTGAGGCTGAGGGAGTGTGTGCCGGAAGGAGGATGGGAAGGGGCCTCGACGTTGGTGAAAGGCGTGAGACTGGAATCGGGGAAGGTTCACGTTGGGCTGAGGGAGTGTGTGCCGGGTGAAGGATGGGAGGGGGCCTCGACATCCTAAGTGAGGTTGGGACCGGTACAGCTTTTGGGGAGGGAGGTAGATGAGGCGTTAGAATCGGGGCTGAGGGAGTATGTGCTGAGTGAATGATGGGAAGGGGCCTCGACATTGGCGAAAGACGTGGGACCGGAATCTTGGAAGGTTCACATTCCGGTGACTGTTGACTAGGGCGGTGACCCCTCCATACTCTGGATGACGGTCTCTGTGTTTGTCTTTGGTTGGGGTCGCTGGTTACGAAGCGAACTTTCGACGGGAGAAGGAACCTTTCATGGCAATCCTCTCCCAGATATCGGATGCTATACGCACCATTCCTGTTCTCGTCTTCCTCCTCATCCTCATCCGAGGAAAAATCAATTGGTCCCCTACGGTATCCCTTTTCTCGCTGGGGCAATGTTTGACCGTCCCCTTGGGTAAGAACTATTCGTTGCAACTTAATGCGTCAAAGTAGTTCCCAGTCATAAAAGATGGTACCCTCCTTCTCCTTCCAGCTCTTGGTTCCCGTCGTCCTAATGCAAGGCGTCCCACCCTCACTATCATCGGTCTCCGCGAAGTCGGCCCATTTCTCTCCCGGGGGGGGAAGGATCGGCGCGGAAGCTCTGTTTCTGAATTGCGCTCTGTACTCATGCCGCTGTCGCTTGGAGGGGACTCCTTCTCTTGCTCCCCTCGCCTCCTGTTGACTTCTGTACTCAGCGCGCCTTTCTCTTTTGCGGGTGAGCCTCCTTGCGTTGTGTTCTTCCATAAACGTTTCCTGCCTCCACATAGTAGCAGCGACTTCCTCTGATGACAGTCTGACGGAAGGCCCTAACGGCTTGCTCCAATCCGTACCGGTATTTCCCCCCGGCTCATCACCAAAGGAGAAAGTCAACAGGGGGGCTGATTCTTGGGTACCCCGATTGCTCTCGACATTGTCTGTACGAGGCATGCAGGTGATGAATCCCCCGCCGGTCATGGATGTACTGGCTGTCGAGGCCCGCGGGACCTTTTTGAACTTAGGGAGGACTTGCTTGTTTTGTTGGAATGGGAGCATTGTAGCACGATAAAGTGGTGAAGTTGAAGGTAGAGGGAAGGGCTGTAGATAGGTGAAGGACGTGGTATGAAAGATAAAGAAAATTTATGCGAATTTACGTGTACTTTGTTTTATTATATATATTGAATTGAAACTCCGCTCAGTTGGTCGTTAAATAAAATTCATTAATTGTGGCTGAGTTTTGGGTAAATGTGTCTGCCGCCAATTAGTGGTTGTCCCAATTGACCGGAGGGATAGAAAAATGAAAGAGAATAAAAGCCAATGAGATGGCTCATTGAATGATATTTCTGAAAGGAAGTTATGAAAGAAATGGAAGAAATGATAGAATAGATAATTCCTTGAGCGCATATATCCCGTTAAATTTTGAACAGCACCTTGTATGCCCTCAGAAGTGCCGGAGCATTTCTGAGGTTAGTGCTGCTTAACCACGAATCCTCTTCGGGTCCATAATCTTTCCAGCGCACCCTAAATAGCAGACAATTTCGCTGTTTTCTATGTCCAACAATAGCTTCGACTTCATATTCTTCATGATCTGATTTCAACTCTCTTAGGTTCTCAAGTTGGGGTCTTGGACCTAGGTTGGGAGGAGAGGGTTGATATTTCCGCAGATGATCCCGATTAATGACTGGATGCATCGGATACTCGGGGGAATCTTAAGCCTAAATACTTGAGAGTTCAATTTCTCAAGGACCTCGAATGGTCCAATCCGTCTTTGTATTAGTTTCTTCCCCATTCCCTTGACTTCCACCAGTTTGAGGGAGTGGGGGTTCACCAATACGAAGTCTCCCTCGGAGATATCTTCTACGGGTCTTTGCTTCTTGTTATACACTCGTGCTTGAATCTCTTGGGCTCGAGCAATGGAATCCTGAGCCATCTGTCGATGATTCTCTAGTTCGAGAATCCATTGGTCAGCCATAGGGCTGTCTGATAGTTCTCTAGGAACTAGGGGTTCGTCACCTCCTAGAACTCGAGACATCCCTCTCGGGAGGTATCCCATTAATAAGAAGGCCGGAGCATAGTTCGTTGAACTGTGAACGGTTGAGTTGTACGCGTGGACTACCACCTCAATCCATTGGGACCAGCTCTCCTTAGCAGAAGCACAATAGGCTCGAAGCATTTGTTCTATGGTCGCATTCATATTCTCCGTCTGTCCATCCGTTTGGGGATGATGGGCAGAAGATACCGCAAGGGTGGTGCCATAAATCTTACAGACTTCCTGCCAGAACCTGCAGGTCCATCTCTTGTCCTGATCGCAGATTATTCGAGAGGATAGTCCAAAGGGGCTGGCCACCTGTTTAACAAACATTCGTGCAAATCCTTCAGCCGTAAGGTTCGAGAAAGTAGGTATTGTAATAGCGAAACGTGTTAATTTATCAACGGCGATGAAAACTGCTGAATACAAATCCTTTCCTGAGTCAGGTAGTCCAGTGATCAGGTCCATAGAAACTACTTCGAAAGGCCTAAAAGGTATGTCGGCAGGTCTGAGAGCTCCTTGACGAGCGGTGCGATCAATTTTGGTCTTTTGGCAGATGTCGCAGGTATGCGCGTATGACACACAATCTTGCAGCATTTTTGGCCAAAAGAACCGGTCTTTCATTAGGTTGAACAACCGCTGACCTCCGGCGTGCGCTCCCTCAAAAGGATTATCATGTACCAATCTTAAAATAGAGCTAGTCATGGTTCTGGGCACGCAAACTCGACTTTTCCAGTCCGAGTCACGAAAGTACAGGAGTCTGTTTGCTCCTACAAAGTAGTGAGAAGGAGTAACAACCGCATTGGGTGAGGGGGTATCTAGAGCGTAGAGGTTTCTGAAGACTGGGTCCTTCGAGTATCCTTCTAGAAATTTCTTTATATATCCCTCCTCGATACTGATTAGCAGCTGAGGATGACGCAGTGCAAAGTCGGACTCGTCCTCCTGATTGTCCCTCACTGCATTATGAAAATCCCATTCCGACTGTCGAACCTTCTGAGTTACTCCAAAAGGTTCCATGGAATCGTTTATGATCGAGAAGACTGCCTTCTTAGCAGGTTCGTCCTTCCATAGTTTTTCCTCAGTGCTTTTGTCCATAGAGGTCGAGGTGATAGCTTGTAAATCATCTCTAATAGGGCTCACGAAGGCTGGTACCTGAGGGAGTCTGGACAATGGGTCCACGTTACTGTGAACTCTTCCTGCTCGATGTAAAATTTTGAGACCTGGAAATGCAGCATATATCGCCCCCCATGCGGCTAGTCGACGATTAGTGTTCTCGTACGATCTAGCCCATTGCAGAGCTGCATGGTCCGTAATGAGTAGAATGTGTTCACCTTCAATAAAGGGTTGGAAGTGGACTAGTCCCTCCTTTGCTGCTAATGCTTCCCGTTCAGTGGCAGAATAGTTACGTTCAGCACTTTTCAGCATGCAACTCCAGTATGCAATGACTCGTTCAACGGTAACTTCGGTCGCCTCAAAAGTGGGTCCCCATGAATCCAACCACTCAATCTCGGGCTGTTTAGTTTTGTACGGATGAACAAAGGATGGCACATCCTGCACACGGTCAAAGGCTAACTTGGCTTGGGCATAGATTTTAGTGTCCATCAAGTCTCCTAAAGCCATTTTCTGGACTTGTTGGAGACAACAACCTAAGGCAAAATCCGAAGCGTCTGTATACAATCGATAGGGCATCCCACTAACTGGATGTCCCAGCACTTGTGCTGATCCTAGTGCGGTTTTAACATCCTCATAAGCTCGGACGTGTTCAGCGGTCCACGCCCAGGGTGTTCCCTTTTTTAGGAGCGAGAATAAAGGGGATACCATCCATGAATAGAATGGTATATACGCCAAAAAGTAAAGGACCATTCCAAGGAACCGTTGTAGATCAGAGACCTTAGTGGGTGGGGCCAGTTCCAATATAGCGCAAACTTTCTCTTGATGGGTCGAAAAACCCAACCTGGATACTTTATGACCCAACAACAAGATCGAATTATATCCGATAAAACATTTCTTGGGAGAGAGAGTGATACCGGCCAAAGCGATAGCGCCAAGCACCTGATTCAGGTGGAGCAAATTATCATCCCAGTTCTTAGAGAATATGACTATGTCATCGATGTAGACTAGACAAAAAATCCACAAGTAGGGTGCTAAGACTGTTTGCATGACGCGCTGAAATGTGGAGGGCATTTCTGAATCCGAACAGCATCCTTTTAAATTGCCACAGCCCTCTATGAGATCTAAAGGCTGTTTTGGGCTTATCGTCCTCCAACATTTCTAATTGAGTAAACCCAGCTAGCGCGTCGAAAGAAGAAAGAACATTTGATCCCGACAGCGCTTGCATGATCTCCGATTGACGTGGTAAAGGGAATTCATCTGGAACAGTGAGATGATTAAGTTTCCGATAGTCGATGACCACCCG
Organism: Hysterangium stoloniferum; assembly: GCA_015178975.1. NCBI lineage: Eukaryota > Fungi > Basidiomycota > Agaricomycetes > Hysterangiales > Hysterangiaceae > Hysterangium > Hysterangium stoloniferum. The sequence continues at coordinate 163,784 of WHVD01000097.1, read as the reverse complement.
CGGTTTACCATTGCGATATACTACAAAGGCTGGTGCCCCCCAGGGGCTTTTAGATGGCTCAATGACACCCTGTTCGAACCAGGTATCCATTTGCTCATCTATAACTCTCCTATTGGCAGGGGACGAAGGGAACATAGGCATGGATATGGGCTGGGCTCCCTCTTTCAAGGGGACAGGGACTCTACATTCCACTTGCCCTAACCGTCCGTCGACTCCGAAAGCCTTAACATTCTCAGTCAAAACTGACCTGAGACGTGGCAGGACCTCCGTTGGTATATCTGGTCCCAAGTTGACTAGCTTGTGAAGATCCTCTGAGGCAAATTTCTCATTATCAGCCACTGCAGCCGTCTTAGGACCAGGCGGTTCGAAATCGTCTGCAATCTCTGGTTCAACAGGTGGCCTAGGCCTCTCTGAGGCGACTTGACGGTCCTCCTCAAGTTGAGAGAGACTTTCGATAAGGTGTGTGATCTTGGTCGCGCCTGCTGCCATTAAACCTTTCTCCTCAAGTGACCTGGGCTTGTGAGCCCAACGAGCGGGGTCATGAATTATCCCTATTGTCTCCCCTCGTCAGATAGTCTTAGGAGTTAGCGATGGATTGGCTAAGGGTACTGCCACACTATTCCTTGAAATTGCCGTGATTGTTGTGGCTAATATCAAACTGTTCTCGTTTTGCAATACAATTCCTTCAACAATCCATTCCTCGCCCTTTAGATCTGCAACAAAAATAGGCATTAGTCTGGCTGACTCTGGATTGATAGTGCAATCCTCCAAGGCTCGCGCGACTCTTTCAGTATGCACACCTTTATCGGGGAGAGGGGTGAGCTTGGGTTGCTCCTTCTCGTGCTTCCCGAAAGGGGCCTTATTGACGGTGAAGGTCAAAGGTTGAGGTTCCTTAGAAGAACTGGCTGGAATAAAACCCTGCCATCCCGGGAGAATAAGTCTAGATCCTAACAGCTGATCTCTTAGAGTACCGATTTCGTAATTAATATGGAAATCCTCTCCTAAAAGAATTGGCACCATCATTCCTCTAACGACATACGTTTCTGCCACGAACTTCAGTAACATTCTGCTGTCATCCTCCAGGTAAATAGGAATATTAACATATCCGATAACCTTAGTGTTACCCGTGAGCTGGATTAGACACAACTTGAGTCCTTGTTTCAACTTATATATGCCCTGCAGCCCCTTGTAGAATTCCTCCGATATAAGGGAAAGATCCGCTCCCGTGTCCGTTCGGACTTTGGTGTGTTCGGGTGAATCGGGAGTTCCTACATGACTGAAAACATGGAGCACTGCAACTCCTATGCTAGAGTAACCACTGGGAGGATCCCGTTTTCGATAAAGAATCGTAGTATCCTCCTTCATCAGTCGACTGGGATGAGGGTATTGGATTCTAGGCCTCTTACTTTCTGTGAAGAGTGGTGGAAGTTCTGACCGTTCTATATACGAAGAAATGAGTAGAAAGGAAGGATATTGACCTATTCGGTGCAATATAAGAGAAAGTGAGAGAAAGAGCACGAGATGACGAAGGAGTCAACGAGTGCGATGGTTTGAGTGGAGGCCTCGACTATTACAGTTCGAGGCCAGAAGTGTTTAGCAGTTCAAATATTGCTACTTATGTAGTAGCTGACACGTTACCCTGATCACCGCTCGTAGTAGACCTAGTTTGTGTCTTACGAGTGGTGGTTCTTGGGTTAAAGTGTGTCTGAGTTCTAATTGGTGCTGAGTGCACCCACAAGTATACACAATGCTTCGAACTAATGAAATATGCAATATTCGAAGAATATGAAAGATAGAAAAATATGAATAGAATATGTAAAATATAAATAAAATAAAAGGAGTGTTTTACCACAATGAAACTGTGGTAAAAGCATACCCTTCACACTTACCTAAGGACAAGAAGATCACTCTTAACACCAGCGACCTCAAGATCAAGTGGTCTGACCTCCCCGAATACGATGGAGCCCAATCCAAGGCCTTGGACTATATCATGGACATCATGAGTCTTGCGGAGATATCAGACTCTTTGAGTGTGATGTTAGGAGTCGCTCTGCCAAGACGACTCACGGGAAATGCTAAGGTCTGGTGGAGCACCCTAGACCGTGAGCATCGTACTGAATTCAGTCAATCTCATGGGTCATTTCTCTGGGGCATCGTGGAAGGATTGCTTGGAACTCGCTGGCATGAATCCTTGGCCTTAGAATGGGAAGCCATGAAATTTCGACAAGTTGGTCATGATCGCGAGACACCCGTCCACTATATCCAACGGAGAGTTAAACTCTATTGCTTTCTGTACGGGTTCCATCAGGACAGAGGAGATGAGACACGCAGACTCATTCTCACGCTGCCTACGGAATGGCTCTACCTTCTTCAAGGACAACCCATCGACGATATCATGAGTTTGCAGACTTATGCTAATAACCTGAAAGAAGCTCTGATTAACGCTTGGGTCCAAACACACCGGGAACATTACAGGTTCCAGAAACTGTGCGTAATGTTAGCAGAGGGTCAGGAAGTGGATTTTAGAGTCACCGACGACTTCTCTTCACCTAACCAGGTTCTCATTAGTCTCACTAACGAGAGAGGCTCGACGAGAAGGATCGTCCCTGACGTCGCTAATCCAACGCAGGGAAAGCGTCATGGAAAAATGTTCTTCGAGAGGAGTAACAAGAGGAGCTCGGTCAAACCCACCAAGGAATGTTGGATATGCGGAAGTCCAGAGCATTTCAAGATAGATTGCCCCCACGCTGGCAAAATGTCTCATTATGTCTCTATCAACAAATGCTCCACACAGGATATGTCGGAGGAAGCTGAGGAGCAAAGGTTATATGAAGCGGTTCATGGACTATCTATACAAGGACAAGTAAATAGGTCTGATGATGAATTGACTTTTGTTTCCATTTATACGCCCCGAGTCGGAGACACATTAGTAAGGGAGGAAAATCGAACAACTAGTGAAGCTCTTCTGTCTGAAGTTTATGTATCCATACTCACCACAGATTTCTTCAAAAAGGGAGACCAATTGAGTGCTCATCGGCAGGACCTTGAAGGCCTGACCGAGAAGTATGGGCAGACTGGAGATTCTCACGAACAAATCAGCTCAAACTCACTCTGTTCGCCTGGAACTGATGTTGACACATTCCCGTTTGATCCTGGAAACCCCCCCAACTTACTACCGTACGAGGACTCGGATTCGGAGGACAGCGACATTGACACGGTATTGGATTCCCCTTCGAAGCATATTCCTTGTCAAAGTGAGCGCAGGAACGTAATCTTGTCCCTGCACAAGGAAAGTGTGAAGGGTATGCTTTTACCACAGTTTCATTGTGGTAAAACACTCCTTTTATTTTATTTATATTTTACATATTCTATTCATATTTTTCTATCTTTCATATTCTTCGAATATTGCATATTTCATTAGTTCGAAGCATTGTGTATACTTGTGGGTGCACTCAGCACCAATTAGAACTCAGACACACTTTAACCCAAGAACCACCACTCGTAAGACACAAACTAGGTCTACTACGAGCGGTGATCAGGGTAACGTGTCAGCTACTACATAAGTAGCAATATTTGAACTGCTAAACACTTCTGGCCTCGAACTGTAATAGTCGAGGCCTTCACTCAAACCATCGCACTCGTTGACTCCTTCGTCATCTCGTGCTCTTTCTCTCACTTTCTCTTATATTGCACCGAATAGGTCAATATCCTTCCTTTCTACTCATTTCTTCGTATATAGAATGGTCAGAACTTCCACCACTCTTCACAGTGGTGATCCGGGCCGGACCGTACTTTCCCTACGAAGAAAATCTCTTTTTATATTCAATACGAAATTCTAACTACACAGCTGCGAAGTGTCAACATTCGCAACTTCACAAAACGCTGTCTGGAACTTCTCGCACGCTGAGCATTGCAAATCTGGTCAAATGGAAGGTAACTCGAACTTCGAGCAGTCGAGTCCCTTGGAAAGGCAAAATGCTCGCATCTTCATGAAGGATACACTGGTCTTCCCGCCGAGACAAGTTATGCTCGAGCATCACAGTCAATTACTTTATTCGGAGCCTGTCAATGTGAAGTGGAGCTCCTATTATGCTTCTCGAGTTTCAAGGGATAAGGTCATTGCTGCCACGAAGGATTACAGGACTAGATACCCATCCATGCCTGCAACAGTAGCAGTTTGGCTAGGTCGGTATCATGGCATCATATCAGCACACAATTTATTCACTCAGCCTGGAACTCTCGACGAGGTAACAAAGTTGATCCCGAAGTGGTCAAACGAAGTGATGTTCTTCCGAGAAAAGGGAATAGCGGGTATCAAGATGGAACTGTTCATTCTGCTCTCCGATTTGCTTTGTGTACATGATGATCTGCTACAGATTATGCATGTATTGCTCGGAGGGAACCACATCATGCCAAGGGTCGATACAGATTTCAGATACATTCAAATGTTGAAGGAATCCATATACGGTAAACCCTCGAATGTGTGTTTCGCCTACTTCACTCTCAGGTCGAGATTGATGCACAACCTGGAGAGATGTAACAAGATGATGGCGGAATTGCTCAGTAGATTTGATGAGCCAGAACGAACATCTTCATCCTCCAGCTCTGGTCCCTTTGTCGAAGAATGTCCTGGAATCTATGCCAGATCAACTGCCGAAAAAGGACAGTCATCTTTCTCGAATGTGTCTGCAGAAAAGATCACAGTCAAGGTCGTCTCCAGTTCCCCATCATCCTCAGGTCGAGATTCGCAGTGTCCTGACGAATCTCGCCATCCATCACCTATCCATCCTATCCCATTTACTTCCCCGAGTGGACCCTCCAACAAGTCGTCCAATAGCTCGAATGATTGGGATTGCAGTAGAGGCCTGGGAACTGGGGAGCAGAAATCAGATTATGGTATTGATGATAGAAAAGGCCCGGGACAGGACTCACCAACCAAAAGCCTTCCCATGCAGATACCACTGGGAATTCATCGACATAAACCCCTAATCCCAGAATGGGGGGCACTGACAAAGTTTCTGCGAATGGAAGGCAATCATGGACACACCACAAAGGATACCCCTCGACAGACCAAGCCAAGGACAGATACATTTCCATTCGACCCAGGACGCTCCCTCAAAAATTGTGTCGCATGGGGGACAATCATGATGTTGTGAGATTGTTCTGGAATAACAATGTCGCAACAGGGGGGCAGTATAGGGTATAGGAGAAGGCACATACAGGATCGTCACCTATTGCCAGCAAAAGCATGCAAATGACTTCGTCACCTGTCTCGCCGATGGAACAGTCGAGAGCTGGGTGCAGTGCGTGAGCATGTAGCTGCGTAGGTGTGCTGCGTAGGTGCAAGCGTATGGGTGTGGCATGTGGAAGTGGAGTGCGGCACATGGATGCAGGTGTGGCAGTGTGCAAATGACTGTATCACCAGTCTCGCCAAGGAAACGGTCAAGAGCCGGGTGCAGTGCATGAGCTCATAGCTGCGCAGGTGTGAAAACACACTGCATGGGCACACAAACACGTTGCGTGGGCGTGCAAATGAGTCGCGCGGTGCACAAGCACGCTGTGCGGGCGCGCGAACACACCGTGCAGGTGCGTGAGTACGATGCGCGGGCACACAAGGACACCACACGAGTGCATGACGGCGCGACTACACAAGTGTGCCACGGCACGACTATGCAAGTGCGGTCCATGTGCGTGGATGTGAAGCGTGTGTGTGGGGTGTAGATGTGGTGTGCGCGACGCATGGATGGGGGGAGTGCGCATGGCGCGTGGACAGGGAGCGTTCGCGCGGCGCGTGGAGGCGTGTGGACGAGGAGCGTTCGCGCGGCGTGTGGAGGCATGTGGACAGGGAGCGTTCGCGCAGCGCATGGAGGCGCGTGGACGTGGAGCGTGCGCGCAGCATGTGGAGGCATGTGGACATGGAGCGTGCGTGCGGCGTGTGAAGGCGCGAATGCGCGGGTGTGCAGGTGCGGCACGTTGGCGTGGTTTGAAGGTGCAAATGCGCGGGTGCGCAGGTGCGGCACGTTGGCGTGGTTTGAAGGCGCAAATGCGCAGGTGCGCAGGTGCGGCGCGTGGGCGTGGTTTGAAGACGCGGGTGTGCAGGTGTGGTGCGTGGGCGCGGTTTGAGAGCGCGCAACCGCACTACAAGTGCGCACAATGGCACTGCACAAGTGCGCGCAACCGCACTGCACGAGTGCACACAATGGCGCTGCACAAGTGCGCGCAACCACGCTGCACGAGTACGCACAAGTGTGCGCAACAGCGCTGCACGAGTACACACAACAGCACTGCACAAGTGCACGCAAGTGGACTGCGCAGGTGTGCAAGTGCACCGTGTGGGTACACAAGTATGCGACTGCGCTGCACGAGTGCGCACAACCATGCCATTGTGGTCAGTTCGGACATATTGTTTGGAGGTATTGGGGATAGCTGGAAAAGCAGGGCAGACGATGAGGATACTGCTGTTGAGAACTCACCACCTGGGGTGCAAAAGCACATTGTGCTGCATAAGTGCACTGTGCGGGTGCATAGTGCATGCTAGGGTTCAAAAGGCGACTGGAACAATACATGTCAGTGCTAGGACTTACCTTACCCAGTCCTTTCAAACAATGAGGATATGAGGTCGACAGTGGAACACGAAACAGACTAGGGGACTGACTTCCAAAACTTGTGGGCGTATGTGGACACAAGGCCGTATCACCTCACAACGAAGCCTTCATACCGCCTTCTACTCTTAGCCTTTCCCTCTGCTAAGGCTTCGTACTGAAATAGTCGAAGCCCTGTTCTTCTAAGGTTTTCAACTTACAGGTTCAGCACTCACTGTTCAACAAGGCCTTTCCTCATGGTTGAAGCTTCGCACTGAAATAGTCGAAGCTTTGCCTTTCTGACCTTCGCAACTTATGGGTTTAGTGCACACTTCAACAAGTGTGGCTAACGGTTCAGTTCAGCTTGGGTTCAGCGTGCAATGTTTTTTAACAAGGTATCCATGGGTTCAGCAGATCTTCAATTTTACCTCTGCCTGGTGCTCTTAGCATCTTCGATGCCTACAAAATGCACTCGTTGCTCACAGTCAAATTTGCGAGTCATGTCAATTTGCTTGTCACAGTCGAATCCACGAGCATCCTTCCCACACATATCGACACACACGGACCCTTTCCTCTCCACCCCTCCACTTTACCTTTGTCAGTGGTCGACTAGCTACAAAAGGTTCAATAACTTGCAGGGCAACACCTAGGTCAGATACGTCTGGACAGAACTATGCGACCCAACCTCAGTGCTGTATTTGGGTCCATCATCACAATTGTACTGAACTCAGTCAATTTCGTGATTTTTTCTTTTTCCTCCGGACTCGCCTACCTACTTGAAGCATTCCTGGACACTTTCTAGACCTGCCATGGGCTAGACCTTTTGGGAACACAGACTGCAACCTAACTGTGCACGATAATGGGTAATTTGCGAGATCGTGGTGGAATCACAATATCGCAAAGTGGGGGGCGGTATAGGGGGTATAGGGTATACATCCTGGCATGCTGCTAGGTCCCATAGACTAGCAGCATGGAAAGATCCTAATCCCGAGTCTTACACTATCTTGCCACAGCAAAGCATCATAAACCTCCTCCGGTACTCATTTAAGGAGGAGGAGATTCCGATGGACTCTAATGATAGCTTACCCTCCTAACCCCAAGATGCACTGCCCAACGAGTTACATGACAGTCTGTCTGCCTACAGAACATCTACTATGAGGAATGCCTCGTGTCCTGGAAGGAGACAATGTGGCAGTGTCTAGAAGGCTATCAAGTAGTCCATTTGCTGTTCGAGGACTGAAGGAGTGCTCGACTAGGGACTGAAGGAAAAGAATGGATCTATTTTTTTCCCCTTCCCTTCCCTCCCTTTTTCTACATCGACATTTTCCCTTACTGCTCCTAAACCCACCAACCTCTCTTCGAATACTGGGGTCTTGGCACCTTGTAGTTTGGGGGGCTCCACACAAAATACCTGGGGGGCATCCCCAAAGCTTTCCAGAACTTCGTATAGCACATCCCTTCGAACTGGGGGGCACTGTGAAGGGTATGCTTTTACCACAGTTTCATTGTGGTAAAACACTCCTTTTATTTTATTTATATTTTACATATTCTATTCATATTTTTCTATCTTTCATATTCTTCGAATATTGCATATTTCATTAGTTCGAAGCATTGTGTATACTTGTGGGTGCACTCAGCACCAATTAGAACTCAGACACACTTTAACCCAAGAACCACCACTCGTAAGACACAAACTAGGTCTACTACGAGCGGTGATCAGGGTAACGTGTCAGCTACTACATAAGTAGCAATATTTGAACTGCTAAACACTTCTGGCCTTGAACTGTAATAGTCGAGGCCTCCACTCAAACCATCGCACTCGTTGACTCCTTCGTCATCTCGTGCTCTTTCTCTCACTTTCTCTTATATTGCACCGAATAGGTCAATATCCTTCCTTTCTACTCATTTCTTCGTATATAGAACGGTCAGAACTTCCACCACTCTTCACAGTAAGTCATCAATAAGCGCGCTAGCTTGAGACCGCATCGGAGTTCAAAAAGGGGTATTAGGCACTCTATTGTGGTGTTCCCCACGTCCCGAGTTCCCTCCTCGGTCTGAAGTATTCGAACTCCCAGATGAATCACTAGGGGGTCCTCCTGATGGCAAGAAAGGATTTGAAGTGATCGGCAGAGAATGGCGGGGACCGTCTGGGTTCAGCGATCCTCGACCAGCAACTGGGCCAGCTATACCCTCAGTGAATGCTGTAGAGAAGGACGGTCAACCCTTGCTGGCGACCGATTGGTTTCTGACAGTGGTCACCTCGTTCCCGACGTTAGGGCTGTTGGAAACTCCCTCAAATGCGACGTGAGAGCGGGGATCTCCCTGAATAGGCGTGGGACCAGATTCCATCGCAATTTGTCTCTCCATCTCCATTGTGTTCAGGAGTCGACACGGCTGAGGTTGATGAAAGGGAGCACAGACCTCAATCCTCTTTTCTTGAAGGTGTTCTATCACCTGTGTCCTCAAGTCCAGCGGAAAGTCCTCCATTATCACAGGACGGTTGAGAGAACGTAGGAAACGAGTATCTGGAGACCCATTTAGGTTGCGAACGAACGAATTAGTCGTGGAGATAGGTGAATCGGGGACCTGTATTGAGTCATTATAGGGGAGGAGTACCTCTAAAACCATCTTATCAAGTCTTCTTTGATTTCATTTCAGCCGACCCCTTAAAGTGAAGTACGCAAACGGCAGATTTGGTGTGACTCCATTGAGAGACTCCTCCAACATGCGGATATACATGTACTGGTAGTCACCCTTAGGCACGACATGGTCTCCGCCGAGCAGGATGTGCAGGATCTGCAATGCATCATCATGCGTACGAAGTGCTTCAAGGAATAGAGAAAACACCTCCTGCTTGAGAATCCTTCTTCCACCTTCTGTAGCGGTAGTCACCTCATTCAACCATTCAGGAATCGATCGGGTCAAGTCCTCAAGGTTCCCTGGTCGTGTGAATAAATCTCGCGCCGAGAAGATCACCTGGTAATGACCTAACCACACTGCTACAGTCACTGGTAAAATGGGGTAATCCGTATTGTACTCCTCTACAAAGGGGGTAACCAGATCCTCAGAGATTCGATCGGTGTAGTACATATCCCATTGTAAGTCGATGGGCTGAGCATAAATCATATGACCTCCAAGGAACTGCTTGAGAATAACCTGTCTCGGAGGGAACCTGAGAACAGGTGAGGGTGCTCGACCAGCCTCAACGTTGGCTCCAGGGGCGTTCGACTGCCCGAGTGACGAGCATTTTTCAGGTGGGTCGGGTGGAATGTTCGTTGACGAATCCGCTACTACTCCGGAAGGATCCTCCAGAGGAGTTGATCCTTGGAGAGTCGACGAAGACTTCCTCAAAGTGACATTACGGGGTGGTTCCAAATTAGCGGATTTTTGACGAGGCAAAGAGCTACTCGGACCTGATGAAGACCTAGGTGTTTGGTTCTTGCCCATAGTCATTCACGTGTTCGAATTTTAGTAGTCCAATAATAAGATCTTTCTTCGTAGGAAAAGAACGGTCCGGCCCGGATCACCACTGTGAAGAGTCGATAGATTCTGACCGTTCAATATACGAAGTATAGCGTTTATTCAACTACTACTAGCAGGTATCGACCGTTCAGTACAATACCGTAGATTACTAGACTGACCATACTAGTAAGGACCACGCAATGCGTCACAAGAGCAACTGCACAGTTGCTCTTGACGGCTAGAATGAAGAATGAAAGAGTTGACCTTCACGGTACAACTCATAGCTAGATGTAAGATAGATAATCAACGAGAGGCTGAATATCTAAAGTAAAGGGATAATAGCGCGAGTCGACTATAATGTCGACGAGCGCAAAGACCTTAGAGTGGAACTCGACCTTCACGGTTCGAGTCCAAAGTCTGTGAGTATGCGAGAGAACACTACCTTTATAGGTAGTTGAGATGTTACCCTTGACACCTCTCGCTATTTGACGTCTGGGTCGTTTACGAGGTGGTGTCTGTTGGGTAAAAATTGTCTATTGTTTAGCGCCGAGAGCGCCCATACGTATACACAAAGCTTCGAACTACAAAATAAGGGTATGCTCAAAATATAGAAAGAATGTAAATGAAGAAAATAAAAAGTAAATAATAAAGTACTATAATCCAACTATTATTCCTTAGTCCAATTATGCATATATGCATGCCCTTCACAGATGGGCTTCAACTATTCATGCAATCAGAGTTTCGAACTGTACCAGTTGAAACTCCATCTATATCTCCATCCGCGCAGACTACATCTGCACTACTCCACTATTCAACTCTCTCGTTACTCTTTTCTACACTCAAACAGTCGTTCGGAATCGCACTTAACAGTTGATTCCCTTTATTCATTTTAGCTCTCTACTTTACTTTAGATATGTAGCTACTTCACTCAGTCATATTGAACTCAGTAGTCAATACCTGTTCAGTCTGTATTAGACTTAGACAGTCAATACATCCACGTGTCGTACCTAAACAGTCGATATTTTTCGTATATAGAATGGTTAGAACTTCCACCACTCTTCACAGTCAGGTGATCTTTTGTAGAGGGAACATTCTAAAATCCGAATGTAAATGTATCGATAGTCGACCTTGGGGACAGGGTGAAGACGTGTGAAGAGTCGATAGATTCTGACCACTTGATGTACAAAGAATAGTATTAATTCAACTACTATTATTAAGTATTGACCATCCTGTACAATACTGTAGATTACTAGACTGATAGTACTAGTAAAGAGACACACTACATGTCACAAGAGCAACTGTACAACAGGAGAAAAGGAGAGTTGACCTTTTTACGGTACAACTTATAGCTAGAAGTAAGAAAGATATTCAGCGAAAGACTGAATTTCAGAGGTAGAGATGTAGCAGCGCGAATCGACTAGAGTGTCGATGAGCGCAAAGACTTGAGAGTGGAACTCGACCTTCGCGGTTCGAGTCCAAGGATTATTAGTATGCAAGAAGTTACTACCTTTATAAGTAGCTGAGACGTTACCCTTGACACTTCTCGCTATTCGACGTCAGGGTCGTTACAAGGTGGTGTCTGCTGGGTAAAAAGGTGTCTGTCTTTTGGCGCCGAGAGCATCCATAGGTATACACAAGACTTCGAACTAAGAAATACGGGTATGCTCGAAAGATATAGAGAATTAAGGAAAAGGAATAGAAACTAGATAATAAAGTACTATAATATGTATATTATTCCATGGTCCAAATCATGCATATATGCATACCCTTCACACTTGTACTGCTAACACTATCCGGGATCGCATGCAATCTCCACCTCCTCCAGTCATTATTGACAGAGAACCCAAGTTTGAAATCTCACAGATTTTAGATTCAAAAATTGACAAGCGTCGATGCACTTGTAAACTGCTTTACTTGGTCAAGTGGGCAGGTTATGAGGGCACTGATTGTGAGGAGTATGCTTTTACCACAGTTTCATTATGGTAAAACACTCCTTTTATTTTATTTATATTTTACATATTCTATTCATATTTTTCTATCTTTCATATTCTTCAAATATTGCATATTTCATTAGTTCGAAGCATTGTGTATACTTGTGGGTGCACTCAGCACCAATTAGAACTCAGACACACTTTAACCCAAGAACCACCACTCATAAGACACAAACTAGGTCTACTACGAGCGGTGATCAGGGTAACGTGTCAGCTACCACATAGGTAGCATTATCTGAACTATTGAATACCTCTGGCCTCAAACTGTAAAAGTCGAGGCCTCCACTCGAACCATCGCACTCTTTGACTACTGTGTCATCTCGTGCTCTCTCTCTCACTTTCTCTTATATTGCACCGAATAGGTCAATATTCTCCCATTCTACTCATTTCTTCATATATAGAACGGTCAGAACTTATACCACTCTTCACACCGATGAAGAAACCTCATGGATTTTGGCCACGGAACTCGGTAATGCCATGGAAATCATTACTGAGTTTCATACAGCTTACCCACTCAAACCTGGACCATTATCTTCTCTCTGACCGCACTCCGTGGACCCCATGTCACGTTTGGACTCATTTTCATTAATCTCTGTCGCCCTATGTCTCTCTTTGCTTTTACAGGTTCTGACATGTCTTGTCAAGTCCTTAAGCGGACTCTCCGCAGACTTTGACTTTGACTTTTATTCTTATGTTTTTTCACACTTTACTTTTATGTTCAAAATTATTATCAAGTTTTATTTTTATTCTTCATCTACATTTGTGAAGAGTCGATAGATTCTGACCGTTCGATATATGAAGAATAGTGTTTATTCAACTACTATTAGCAGGTATTGACCGTACAGTACAATACCATAGATTACTAGACAAGCTGTACTAGTAAGAAGACACGCTACGTGTCACAAGAGCAACTGTACAGTTGCTCTTGACGGCTAGAATGAAAGAATGAAAGACTTGACCTTCACGGTACAACTTGTAGCTAGATGTAAAATAGATAATCAACGCGAAGCTGAATATCTAGAGTAAAGAAATAATAGCGCGAGTCGACTATAATGTCGACTAGCGCAAAGACCTTAGATTGGAACTCGACCTTCGCAGTTCGAGTCCAAAGTACGTTAGTATGCAAGAGAATACTACCTTTAAAGGTAGTTGAGACGTTACCCTTGACACCTTTCGCTATTCGACGTCTGGGTCGTTTACGAGGTGGTGTCTGCTGGGTAAAAGTTGTCTATCCTTTTGGCACTGACAGCGCCCATACGTATACACAAAGCTTCGAACTACAAAATAAAGGTGTGCTCGAAATATAGAAAGAATATAAAGAAAGAAAATAAAAGATAAATAATAAAGTACTATAATCCAACTATTATTCCTTAGTCCAATTATGCATATATGCATACCCTTTACAGTGCCCCCCAGTTCGAAGGGATGTGCTATACTAGGTGTCAAAGAGCATCTGGGACGCCGCCCCAAGCTTCCTGTGAGGATCCCCCAAGGTCCAAAATGATGTTTCCCCATCGTTCCCTTTTTACTCTGAAGGATTCGGCTATTCTCGCCCGAGCCAAATCACTAGAATTCCTGTACAAGGAGTCGGCCCATCATCTGTAGGCTTTCTCTCTGCAATGAACGACTGCGCAGACACTAACCGGTGGAGCGGAAATCCGCACGAGAAGAGGAGCATTGGGGAGGGGAAACGAAGACGCGGGCAGCGGGGCAGGAACGTGTGGCTGCATGGTGGTCTCTGTGGGAGGCGTCAGGACGAGGGCCTCGAGTAAATCTACTAAGCCAGCAATAGAGAGGACATTCGCTGAGTCTGGGGGCAGACGGTGAAGCTCCACTATGATGTGCCGGAACATAGAGAGTTTAATCTCCTGTGCTGCTCGTGCAAAGTTCTTCCCCTCTGCGAGATCCTCGAAGGAGAGATAGAAATCCTCCATTATCTCCGACAACGGAGCCAGACCGCGACAACCCTTGAGGCTCCCTTGAAGGACCGGTTGCTGAAGTACTGGCACGAGCTGTGATAGCACCCTTCTGACAGGAAACTGTTCGGAAGGGTAGTTGACAGCTACTCGCATCCAGAGAGTTGTGGATACGGGCTCAGTGAGGGGAAGCGGGCTGTCGAGGACGGGAATAGGGGATTGTTCTCGGAGAGGAGTGGTGGCTTTCTGCATCTCCTTCGCCTTTCTGCTTGCCATGGGATCGATGACGTCCGGTGTAGGGGGGTCCAAATCGACATCCATTCGCTCTGGTGGAAGGTCCTGGATAGGGCTACCCAAGAACACACAATATGAATACAGAGAGTCGGGAGGGATACCCGGTGACGGCGGAAGTTGGGTTGGTACCAGTATAGCTTTCGGGGAGGGAGAGAGACGAGGCGCCAGAATCGGGGAAGGTTCACGTTGGGCTGAGGGAGTGTGTGGAGGATGGGAGGGGGCCTCGACATCCTAAGTGAGGTTGGGACCGGTACAGCTTTTGAAGAGGGAGGTAAATGAGGCGTTAGAATCGGGGCTGAGGGAGTGTGTGTAGGGTGAATGATGGGAAGGGGCCTCGACGTTGGCAAAAGATGTGGGACCGGAATTGTGGAAGGTTCATGTTCCAGTGACTGTTGACTAGGGCGGTGACCCCTCCATACTCTGGATGACGGTCTCCGCGTTTGTCTTTGGTTGGGGTCACTGGTTATGAAGCGAACTTTAGATGGGAGAAGGAACCCTTCATGGCAATCCTCTCCCAGAGATCGGATGCTATACACGCCATTCCTGTTCTCGTCTTCCTCCTCATCCTCATCCGAGGAAAAATCAATTGGTCCCCTACGGTATTCTTTTTCTCGTTGGGGCAACGTTTGACCGTCCCCTCGGGTAAGAACTATTCATTGCAACTTAATGCGTCGAAGTAGCTCCCAGTCGTAAAAGATGGTACCCTCCTTCTCCTTCCAGCTCTTGGTTCCCGTCGTCCTAATGCAAGGCGTCCCACCCTCACTATCATCGGTCTCTGCGAAGTCGGCCCATTTCTCTCCCATGGGGGGAAGGATCGGCGCGGAAGCTCTGTTTCCAAATTGCGCTCTGTACTCACGCCGCTGCCGCTTGGAGGGGACTCCTTCTCTTGCTCCCCTCACCTCCTGTTGACTTCTATACTCAGCATGCCTTTCTCTTTTGCGGGTGAGCCTCCTTGCGTTGTGTTCTTCCATAAACATTTCCTGCTTCCGCATGATAGCAGTGACTTCCTCAGATGACGGTCTGACGGAGGGGCCTAATGGCTTGCTCCAATCCGTACCAGTATTTCCCCCCGGCTCATCACCAAAGGAGAAAGTCGACAGGGGGGTTGATTCTTGGGTACCCGAATTGCTCTCGACATTGTCTGTACAAGGCACGCGGGTGATGAATCCCCCGCCGGTCGTGGATGTACTGGCTGTCGGGGCTCGCAGGACCTTTTTGAACTTAGGGAGGACTTGCTTGTTTTGTTGGAAAGGGAGCATTATAGCACGATAAAGTGGTGAAGTTGAAGATAGAGGGAAGGGCTGTAGATAGGTGAAGGACGTGGTGTGAAAGATAAAGAAAGTTTATGCGAATTTACGTGTACTTTTTTTATATATATTGAATTGAAACTCCGCTTGTTTGGTCATTAAATAAAATTCATTAATTGTGGCCGGGTTTTGGGGAAATGTGTCCGCCGCCAATTAGTGGTTGTCCCAATTGACTGGAGGGATAGAAAAATGAACAAGAATAAAAGCCAATGAGATGGCTCACTGAATAACTGAGGTATTTCTGAAAGGAAGTTACGAAAGAGATGGAATAGATGATTCCTTGAGCGCACATATCCCATTAAATGTTGAACAGCGCCTTGTACGCCCTCAGAAGTGCCGGAGCATTTCTGAGGTCAGTGCTGCTTAACCATGAATCCTCTTCGGGTCCATAACCTTTCCAGCGCACCCTAAATAGCAGACGATTTCGCTGTGTCCTATGTCCAACAATAGCTTCGACTTCATATTCTTCATGATCTGATTTCAACTCTCTTAGGTTCTCAAGTTGGGGTCTCGGACCTAGCTTGGAAGGAGAGGGTTGATATTTCTGCAGATGATCCCGATTAATGACTGGATGCATCGGATACTCCGGGGGGATCTTAAGCCTAAATACTTGAGAGTTCAATTTCTCAAGGACCTCAAATGGTCCAATCCGTCTTTGTATTAGTTTCTTCCCCATTCCCTTGACTTCCACCAGTTCGAGGGAGTGGGGGTTCACCAATACAAAGTCTCCCTCAGAGATATCTTCTACAGGTCTTTGCTTCTTGTTATACGCTCGTGCTTGAATCTCTTGGGCTCGAGCGATTGAATCCCGCGCCATCTGCCGATGATTTTCTAGCTTGAGGATCCATTGGTCGGCCATAGGGCTGTCTGATAGTTCTCTAGGAACTAGGGGTTCGTCACCTCCTAGGACTCGAGACATTCCTCTTGGAAGGTATCCCATTAATAAGAAGGCCGGGGCGTAGTTTGTGGAACTGTGAACAGTCGAGTTGTATGCGTGAACAACTACCTCAATCCACTGGGACCAGCTTTCCTTAGCAGAGGCACAATAGGCTCGAAGCATCTGTTCTATGGTCGCATTCATATTCTCCGTTTGCCCATCCGTTTGAGGATGATGAGCCGAAGATACTGCAAGGGTGGTACCATAGATCTTACAGACTTCCCGCCAAAACCTGCAGGTCCATCTCTTATCCCGGTCACAGATTATTCGAGAGGGCAGTCCGAAGGGGCTTGCTACCTGTTTGACAAATATTCGTGCGAATCCTTCAGCCGTAAGGTTCGAAAAGGTAGGTATTGTAATAGCATAATGCGTCAATTTATCAACGGCGACATGAAGACTGCGGAATACGAATCCTTTCCTGAATCGGGTAGTCCAGTGATTAAGTCCATAGAAACTACCTTGAATGGCCTAAAAGGTACGTCAGCCGGTCTGAGGACTCCTTGATGAGCAGGTGCGATCGACTTTGGTTTTTTGGCAGATAGTCGCAGGTATGCGTGTACGACACGCAATCTTGTAGCATTCTTGGCCAAAAGAACCGGTCTTTCATCAGGTTGAACAACCGCTGGCCTCCGGCGTGTGCTCCCTCAAAAGGGTTATCATGCACCAACCTTAGAATCGAGTTAATCATGGTTCTGGGTACACAGACTCGACTTTTCCAGTCCGAGTCGCGAAAGTACAGGAGTCGGTTTGCTCCCACGAAGTAGTGAGAAGGAGTAACAACCGCGTTGGGTGAAGGGGTATCTAAAGCGTAGAGATTCCTGAAAACTGGGTCCTTTGAATAACCCTCTAGAAATTTCTTTATATATCCCTCCTCGATGCTGATTAGTAGCTGAGAATGACGCAATGCGAAGTCAGACTCGTCTTCCTGGTCGTTCCTTATTGCGTTATGAGAATCCCATTCTGACCGTCGGACCTTTTGAGTTACTCTGAAAGGCTCCATAGAATCGAGTATGGTAGAGAAGACCACTTTCTTAGCTGGTTCGTCCTTCCATAGTTTTTCCTCAGTACTCTTGTCCAGAGAGGTCGAGGTGATAGCCTGCAAATCATCTCTAATAGGGCTCACGAAGGCTGGTACCCGAGGGAGTCTGGACAGTGGATACACGTTGCTGTGAACTCTCCCTGCTCGATGCAAAATCTCGAGACCTGGAAATGCAGCGTATATCGCCCCCCATGCGGCTAGTCAACGATTAGTGTTCTCGTAAGATCTAGCCCATTGCAGAGCTGCATGGTCTGTAATGAGCAGGACATGTTCACCTTCAATGAAAGGTTGAAAGTGGACTAGTCCCTCCTTTGCTGCTAATGCTTCCTGTTCAGTAGCAGAATAGTTACGCTCAGCGCTTTTCAGCGTGCGACTCCAATATGCAATGACTCGTTCAACAGTAACTTCGGTCACCTCAAAAGTGGATCCCCACGAATCCGACCACTCAATCTCGGGCTGTTTGGTTTTGTACCGATGAACAAAGGATGGCACGTCCTGCGCACGGTCAAAAGCCAATTTGGCTTGGGCATAGATTTTTGTGTCCACTAAATCTCCTAAAGCCATCTTCTGGACTTGTTGGAGGCAACAACCCAAGGCAAAATCCGAAGCGTCCGTATACAATCAGTAGGGCATCCCACTAACTGGATGTCCCAGCACTGGAGCTGATCCTAATGTGGTTTTAACATCCTCATAAGCTCAGACATGTTCAGCAGTCCACGTCCAGGGTGTTCCCTTTTTTAGGAGCGAAAATAAAGGGGACACCATCCATGAATAGAATGGTATATATGCTGAAAAGTAAAGGACCATTCCAAGGAACCGTTGTAGGTCAGAAACCTTAGTGGGTGGGGCCAATTCCAATATAGCGTGAACTTTTTCTTGGTGGGGTGAAAAGCCCAGCCTAGATACTTTATGACCCAATAACAATATCGAATTATATCCGATAAAACATTTCTTGGGAGACAGAGTGATACCAGCCGAAGCGATAGCGCCAAGCACCTGATTCAGGTGAAGCAAATGATCATCCCAGTTCTTAGAGAATACGACTATGTCATCGATGTAGACTAAACAAAAAATCCACAAGTAGGGTGCTAAAACTGTTTGCATGACGCGCTGAAATGTGGAGGGGCCGTTTCTGAGCCCAAATGGCATCCTTTTAAATTGCCACAGCCCTCTATGGGATCTAAAGGCTGTTTTGGGCTTATCGTCCTCCAACATTTCTAATTGAGTAAACCCGGCTAGCGCATCGAAAGAAGAAAGAACATTTGACCCCGACAGCGCCTGCATAATCTCCGATTGACGTGGTAAAGGGAATTCGTCTGGAACAGTGAGATGATTAAGTTTCCGATAGTCGATGACCACCCGCAGTTTACCATTGCGATATACTACCAAGGCTGGCGCTCCCCAGGGGCTTTTAGATGGTTCAATGACACCCTGTTCGAACCAGGTATCCATTTGCTCATCTATAACTCTCCTATTGGCAGGGGAAGAAGGGAACATAGGCATGGATATGGGCTGGGCTCCCTCTTTCAAGGGGACAGGGACTCTACATTCCACTTGCCCTAACCGTCCGTCGACTCCGAAAGCCTTAACGTTCTCAGTCAAAACTGATCTGAGATGTGGCAGGACCTCTTTTGGTATATCTGGTCCCAAATTGACTAACTTGTGAAGATCCTCTGAGGCAAATTTCTCATTATCAGCCACTGCAGCCGTCTTAGGACCAGGCGGTTCGAAATCGTCTGCAATCTCTGGTTCAACAGATGGCTTAGGCCTTTCTGAGATGACTTGACGGTCCTCCTCAAGTTGAGAGAGACTTTCGATAAGGTGTGCGATCTTGGTCGCACCTGCTACCATTAAACCTTTCTCCTCGAGTGACCTGGGCTTGTGAGCCCAACGAGCAGGGTCATGAATTATCCCTATTGTCTCCCCTCATCGGATAGTCTTAGGGGTTAGCGATGGATTGGCTAAAGGTACTGCTGCACTATTCCTTGAAATTGCCGTGATTGGTGTGGCTAATATAGAACCGTCCTCGTTTTGCAGTACAATTCCTTCAACAATCCATTCCTCGCCCTTTAGATCTTCAACAAAAATAGGCACTAGTCTGGCTGACTCTGAATCGATAGTGCAATCCTCCAAGGCTCACGCGACTCTTTCAGTATGCACACCTTTATCGGGGAGAGAGGTGAGTTTGGATGACTCCTTCTCATGCTTCCCGAAAGGGGCCTTATTGACGGTGAAGGTCAAAGGTTGAGGTTCCTTAGAAGAACTGGCTGGAATAAAACCCTGTCGTCCCGGGAGAATAAGTCTAGATCCCAACGGCTGATCTCTTAGAGTACCAATTTCATAATTAATATGGAAGTCTTCTCCTAAAAGAATTGGCACCGTCATTCCTCTAACGACATAAGTTTCTGCCGCGAACTTCAGTAACGTTCCACTGTCGTCCTCCAGGTAAATGGGAATATTAACATATCCGATAACCTTAGCATTACCCGTGAGCTGGATTAGACGTAACTTGAGTCCTTGTTTCAACTTATATATGCCCTGCAGCTCCTTGGAGAATTCCTCCGATATAAGGGAAAGATCCGCTCCAGTGTCCATTCGAATTTTAACGTGTTCGGGTGAATCGGGAGTTCCTACATGACCGAAAACATGGAGCGCTGCAACTCCTATGCTAGAGTAACCACTGGGAGGATCCCGTTTTCAATAAAGGATCGTAGTATCCTCCTTCATCAGACGACTGGGACGAGGGTATTGGATTCGAGGCCTCTTACTTTCTTTGTGCAGGGACAAGATTAAGTTCCTGCGTTCACTTCGGCAAGGAACATGCTTCGAAGGGAAATCCAATACTGGATCATCGTCGCTGTCCTCCGAATCCGAGTTCTCATACGGTAGTAAATCGGGGGGGTTCCCGGGATCAAACGGGAAAGTGTCAACATCAGCTCCAGGTGAACAGAGTGAATTTGAACTGATTTGTTCGTGAGAATCTCCAGTCTGACAGTAGTCCTCGGTCAGGCCTTCAAGGTCCTGCCGATGAGCACTCAGCCGGTCTCCTTTTTCGAAGAAATCTGCAGCGAGTATGGATACATAAGCTTCAGACAGAAGAGCTTCACCAGTCGTTCGATTTTCCTCCCTCACTAATTTGTCTCCGACATGGGGCAAATAAATGGAAAGAAAAGTCAATTTGTCATCAGAGTTATTTACTTGTCCTTGTATAGATAGTCCATGAACCGCTTCATATAACCTTTGCTCCTCAGCTTCCTCCAACATATCCTGTGCAGAGCATTTGTTGATAGAGACATAATGAGACATTTTGCCAGCTTGAGGGCAGTCTATCTTAAAATGCTCCGGACTTCCGCATATCCAACATTCCTTGGTGGGTTTGACCGAACTCCTCTTGTTACTCCTCTCGAAGAACATTTTTCCGTGACGCTTTCCCTGTTTTGGATCAGCGACGTCCGGAATGGTCCTTCTCGTCGAGCCTCTCTCGTTAGTCTCACTAACAAGAATATGGTTAGGTGAAGAGGAGTCACCGGTGACTCTAAAATACAATTCTTGACCCTCTGATAACATTACGCGCGGTTTCTGGAACCTGTAACGTTCCCGGTGTGTTTGGACCCAAGCGTTAATCAGAGCTTCTTGCAGGTTATTAGCATAAGTCTGTAAACTCATGATATCATCGATGGGTTGTCCTTGAAGAAGGTAGAGCCATTCCGTAGGCAGCGTGAGAATGAGTCTGCGTGTCTCATCCCCTCTGTCCTGGTGGAACCCGTACAGGAAATGATAAAGTTTAACTCTCCGTTGGATATAGTGGACGTGTGTCTCACGATCGTGACCAGCCTGTCAAAATTTCATAGCTTCCCATTCTAAGGCTAAGGATTCATGCCAACGGGTTCCAAGCAATCCTTCGACGATACCCCAAAGAAACGACCCATGAGATTGACTGAATTCAGTACGATGCTCACGGTCTAAGGTGCTCCACCAGACCTTAGCGTGCCCCTTGAGTCGTCTTGGCAGAGCAACTCCTAAGATCGCACTCATAGAGTCTGATATCTCCGCGAGACTCATGATGTCCATGATATAGTCCAGGGCTTCGGATTGAGCTCCATCGTATTCAGGGAGATCAGACCATTTGATCTTAAGGTCATTGGTGTTAAGAGTGACCTTCTTGTCCTTAGGTAAGTCATCAATAAGCGCGCTAGCTCGAGACCGCATCGGAGTTCGAAAAGGGGTATTAGGCACTCCATTGTGGCGCTCCCCACGTCCTGAGTTCCCTCCCCCGGTCTGAAGTATTCGAACTCCCGGATGAATCGCTAGGGGGTCCTCCTGATGGCAAGAAAGGGTTTGAAGCGATCGGTAGAGAATGGCGGGGACTGTCTGGATTAAGCGATCCTCGACCAGCAACTGGGCCAGCTATGCCCTCAGTGAATGCCGTGGAGAAGGACGGTCGACCCTTGTTGGCGACTGATCGGTTTCTGAGAGTGGTCACTTCATTCCTGAAGTTAGGGCTGTTGGAGACTCCCTCAAATGCAACGCGAGAGCGGTGATCTCCCTGGAGAGACGTTAGGCCCGGTTCCATCGCGATTTGTCTCTCAATCTCCGTCGCGTTCAGAAGTCGACACGGCTGGGGTTGATGGAAGGGAGCGCAGACCTCAATCCTCTTCTCCTGAAGGCGTTCTATCACTTGCGTCCTCAAGTCCAGTGGAAAATCCTCCAATATTACGGGACGGTTGAGAGAATGCAGAAAACGAGTATCAGGGGACCCATTTAAGTTGCGAACGAACGAATTGGTCGTGGAGATAGGTGAATCAGGGACCTGGATTGAGTCGTTATAGGGGAGGAGTACCTCTAAAACCATCTTATCAAGTCTTCTTTGGTTTCGCTTCAACCGACCCCTTAAAGTGAGGTATGCCAGTGATAGATTTGGCATGACTCCATTGAGAGACTCCTCCAACATACGGATGTACATGTACTGGTAGTCAACCTTAGGCACAACATGATCTCCGCTAAGCAGGACATGCAGGATCTGCAACACATCATCATGCGTACGAAGTGCTTCAAGGAACAGAGAAAACACCTCCCGCTTGAGAATTCTTCTTCCTCCTTCCATAGTGGTCGTCACCTCATTCGACCATTCAGGAATCAATTGGGTCAAATCCTCAAGGTTCCCTGGTCGCATGAATAAATCCCGTGCCAATAAAATCGCTTGATAATGCCCTAACCAGACTGCTACAGTCTCCGGTAAAATAGGGTAATCCGTACTGTACTCCTCCACAAAGGGGGTAACCTGATCCTCGGGGATTCGATCGGTGTAGTACATATCCCATTTGTAGTCGATGGGCTGGGCGTAAACCATATGGCCTCCGAGGAACTGCTTAAGGATGACCTGTCTCGGAGGGGATCTGAGAACAGGTGTGGGTGCTCGATTAGGCTCAACGTTAACTCCAGGGGTGTCCAACTGCTCGAGTGATGAGCGTTCCTCAGGTGGATTGGGGGGAATGTTCATTGACGATCCAGCTACTCCGGGGGAATCCTCTGGAGGAGGTGATCCTTGAGGAAGCTGGGGAATGTTTGTAGACGATCCAGCTACTACTCCAGGGGAATCCTCCGGAGGAGCTGATCCTTGAAAAGTCGACGAAGACTTCCTCAGGGTGACGTTACAGGGTGGTTCTAGGTTAGAAGATTTTTGACGAGGCATGGAGCTACTCGGCATTGATGAAGGCCTAGGTGTTTGATTCTTGCCCGTAGTCATTTGCGTGTTCAGGTCTTAGTAGTCAAATAATAAGTTTTTCCTCGTAGGAAAAGAACGGTCCGGCTCGGATCACCACTGTGAAGAGTCGATAGATTCTGACCGTTCGATATACGAAGAATAGTGTTTATTCAACTACTATTAGCAGGTATTGACCGTACAGTACAATACCGTAGATTACTAGACAAGCTGTACTAGTAAGAAGACACGCTACGCATCACAAGAGCAACTGTACAGTTGCTCTTGATGGCTAGAATGAAAGAATGAAAGAGTTGACCTTCACGGTACAACTTGTAGCTAGATGTAAAATAGATAATCAACGCGAAGCTGAATATCTAGAGTAAAGAAATAATAGCGCGAGTCGACTATAATAGCACGAGTCGACTATAATAGCGCGAGTCGACTATAATAGCGCGAGTCGACTATAATAGCGCGAGTCCACTATAATAGCGCGAGTCGACTATAATAGCGCGAGTCGACTATAATAGCGTGAGTCGACTATAATAGCGTGAGTCGACTATAATAGCGCGAGTCGACTATAATAGCGCGAGTCGACTATAATAGCGCGAGTCGACTATAATGTCGACTAGCGCAAAGACCTTAGATTGGAACTCGACCTTCGCGGTTCGAGTCCAAAGTACGTTAGTATGCAAGAGAATACTACCTTTAAAGGTAGTTGAGACGTTACCCTTGACACCTCTCACTATTCGACGTCTGGGTCGTTTACGAGGTGGTGTCTGCTGGGTAAAAGTTGTCTATCCTTTTGGTGCCGAGAGCGCCCATACGTATACACAAAGCTTCGAACTACAAAATAAAGGTGTGCTCGAAATATAGAAAGAATATAAAGAAAGAAAATAAAAGATAAATAATAAAGTACTATAATCCAACTATTATTCCTTAGTCCAATTATGCATATATGCATACCCTTTACAATTATGATCTCACTAATGACCTCATAAACTAAATAGTTAGCTAATCATTGAGTTATCAAAATGTATATAAGGAGGGCCAAGTTTCCAATAAAACCAATCTATCTCACACATATTTGCAGCACAGCACCAGCTTATCTAATCATCCTAAGGACAATAATAGCCTTAGTCTGATACACTCACTGCAAGCACCTACACTTGCAGCATCTTGAATCTTTGTCAGCAACTCTTGGACTTAGCTAATCATCTAAGTTCCCCAGCCTCACAGCTACCCTTTAGGCTTATTAATTAGATAATAAACCTAATAAGTATCTACGTATCCTTACTGAAATCCCTGCCAATACTAGATTACTCAAGGCCCAGCCCTAAGTTTATTGAATTAATCAAGTACAAGCACTCAGATAATCCAATACAATTTATTTTCTCTATTAATAAATTATTTAACACCTTGTTAAATAACTATTAATAGTTACAAATAAGCATACAAGAATCCAAAGCTCTTATATCAAGTCTCTGCCAAGTTACTGCGCATATATTCAGCTTCCAGCCCCTATTCTCAAGGAATAGTTCTTGTATTTGCTAAAAGAGTCATACACAGTTCTATTGAACCTTTCAATAATCAAAATAAGCATTGATTTGAGTTGTTTAAGCTTCATAGCGCAGCTCATTAATCTATCAGTATTTAAATTACTGGACCTTTGCTTGTTTTATTGTTGAAGCTCTGTAACACTATAGCATATATTGAGCTATCTAAGAGAATCCCCTGAATACATTACAAAGTCTCAGCTGCTTATAAAGGTAGCAACTTCTTGTGTAATAGTAATCTTTGGACTCGAACCGTGAAGGTCAAGTCCCATTCTCAAGTCTTTGCGCTCATCAACACTCTAGTCGATTCACGCTGCTATATCTCTACCTTTGATATTCAGTCTTTTGCTGACTATCTTTCTTACTTCTAGTTACAAGTTGTACCGTAAAGGTCAACTCTTCTTTCCTCCAGTCCTTATCGTCATGAGCAACTGTGCAGTTGCTCTTGTGACGTGTAATGTGTCTCTTTACTAGTACTATCAGTCTAGTAATCTACAGTATTGTACAGGACGGTCAATACTTAACAATAGTAGTTGAATAAAACACTATACTTCATATATTGAACGGTCAGAATCTACTGACTCATCACACCAGACTAAACACATCCAGGAAGTCCAAAATCCATCAAAGGAGGCACTGGTAGTGCTCAGGAATGACCATTAGGGAAAGAAATGTTGTTAGACTTGTTGAATATAGTATATTGTGGAGGATGAAGATGCCAGGAATGTATGGGATGACACATTGACAAGACCATGACCAAAAATGATCCAAAAAGAGATTATTTAATTGGTCAGAAAGGTGGATGGAGATGAAAAGTAGTCATGCTCATCAAAAATTCCATCAGAAACTAGTTGTGGCTCTCTCCACAATGTCTACAAAACTCTGGATGTTGACTGTCACAATGGTGTCACAATGGTGTCACATTGGTGTCACAGGTATCTGCTGGCAGATGGTGGGGGCTGCACAGAGACAACAACAGCTCATGGTGATATGAAACATGAATGAGTTGTGGATGGATGTTGCAAGAAGGTGCTGTGAGCAGAAAAAAGGAATTGGTGAAGTGGATCCCACAGAGATCAAAGAATAATGGAGGATGTTGCCAGGGCATTGCTGGGGCCCATAACCTATTAAAAGGATAGAATAGATGGGGATTGGGGCACATAATAGTGACCCTAGTGGACAAATAGACCACCACTCAGACACAGATACAGACTGGTTACCAGAAGTAACCAAACTCAGATGACCGCATACTGGACAGAGTCACTGTGAGGTATGGCGAAATACACTCAGGAAATATAGTCGGATGAGCTCTTACTATATTCCCTTTATTTCTGTTTTCCCTCTCTTGTATTATATATCTATAATTAGCTCAACAACCTATGTATGCAGTACATCAACTCTTGTGAGCGCATACACACCAGACTTATGTATTCTAGCACCTGTAGTTTAAAACTCAGACACTTTTACACTGCAACCACGACTTACCCAGACACCTGTTAGTGTCCTTGTCACGAACGTACAAACTCAAATTTCGATAATATTCAATTTAATATTTCTTCGACATTTCTTCGACTTTCCTTCGACTTTCCGACTCGATTTCCGACTCGACTTCTGATTCGACTATTCTTCGACAATATCTGCGACAATCTCGAATATCTTCGACAGGTTGACGTCATTGATGATTTCACTTTGATATCATATTATCATCATAGGTAAATGATATATAGTATATAAGGGCAATGATAGGAACAAAGGAAGTCAGTCAGAAAACCTGTATTATATTGTATTATTACTGTATTACATAATCATCGAACTTTTCCGAGTCCTTCTTTGACTTATTTATTCGTGAGCCTCTGTGTCCTATCTTTGCCTCGTGCTTTATCAACAGGACGAATTAATACTTCGTCGAATGAGGCATCTTTATTCAATATTGTTGAATATTCTTCGATTGTTTATTCGACTTTATTGAGTAAAATTCGATTCGTGACAGTCCTGTAAGTTGTGATTGGTGTATCGTCTCGACTGTCACAGATGGGCTTTAGCTATCTACTCAATCAGAGTTTCAAACTGTACCAGTCGAAACTCAATCCTTATCTCAACCCGCATGGACTACATCCACGCTACTCTATTATTCAACTCTCTAGTTACTCTACTTTGCACTCGAACAGTCATTCAGAATTGCACTTAACAGTCGATTCTACTTATTCGTTCTAGCTCTCTACCTTACTCTAGATAGCTACTTCTCTCTATCATATTGAACTAAGTAGTCAATACGCGTCCAGTCTGTATTAGACTTAGACAGTCAATACATCTTAGTGTCATACCTAAACGGTCGATATTCTTCATATATAGAACAGTTAGAACTTCCACCACTCTTCACAGTCACAGACATGGATAGGGACTATTATGGATACATGTGGGTACTTAGGGTTCTGAACCACAAATTCCAACAAGAACATGCCACTGAGGTCACCGAAATCCTTCAAAATATGACTGAGAGTCTATTTCTATAGAGTACTCAAGAAGGCTGGTGTGAAGAGTGGTAGAAGTTCTAACCGTTCTATATACAAAGAATATCGACCGTTGAAGTACGATACCACTATGTATTGACTGTCTAAGTCTAATACAGACCGAACGCGTATTGACTATGTAGTTCAATACGGTAGAGAGAAATAGCTATCTAAAGGTAGATAGCTAGAACGAATAAGCAGAATTGACTGGTTAAGTGCGATTCTGGATAACTGCTCAAGTGCAAGTAGAGTAGTTAGAGAGTCGAATAATAGAGTAGCATGGATGTAGTCCACGCGAGTTGAGATAGGGATTGAGTTTCGACTGATATAGTTCGAAACTCAGTTTGAATGAGTAGCTAAAGCCCATCTGTGACGGTCGAGATGATACACCAATCACAACTTACAGGACACTAACGGGTGTCTGGGTAAGTCGTGGTTGCGGTGTAAAAAGTGTCTGAGTTCTAAACTACTGGTGCTAGAATACATAAGTCTGGCGTGTGTGTGCCCACAAGAGTCGATGTACCGCATACATAGGTCGTCGAACTAATTATAGGTATAATGAAAGAGAGAAAATAGAAATAATAAAGGAAATATAGTAAGAGCACATCCAGCTATATTTCCTGAGTGTATTTCGCCATACCTCTCACAGCTGGAATGAGGGCTGTGGTGAAGAGAAAAAGGCCTTTACTCACTAAGAGCCATAGGAGGCAAGGATGGACCTTGCTCTGGCACACAAGGACTGGACTGTGGATGATTGGAAGAGGATTGTTTGGTCAGATGAGACAAAAATCAATCATTTGGGGTCAGATGGGAGGAAGTAAGTGTGGAAAAGGGCAGGAGAGAGACTGGTTGAGGGTACAGTCAGGTTTGGAGGAGGAAATCTGATGTTGTGGGGCTGTATGTTATGGGAAGGACCAGGATATTCCATCAAGATTGGTGGATGGATGGATGCTGACCTTTATGTTAGCATTCTGGAAGATGAACTTCAAGCAACCATGGAGTATTATGACAAGAACACAGAAGATGTGGTCTTTCAGCAAGACAATGACCCCAAACACAAGAGCAAGAAGGCCACCAATTGGTTTAAAGACAATGGATTATCCTAAACCCTCAGTCTACTGACCTTAATCCAATTGAAGATCTCTGGTACCACCTCAAAAAGAGGCTGGGAGAATATGAAGTGGCACCTAAGAGTATTCATGAGTTGTGGGAGAGGGTTCAGACAGAGTGGGAGAAGATCCCTGCCTCTACTTGTCAGAACTTGACAGAGAGTATGCCTAGAAGGGTTGAGGCTGTTTTGGAGGCCAAGGGAGGCCAAGGGAGGCTATACCAAGTACTAGATTGTTTGATTTGTGTTCTTTTTATACCAGGGACAAAACCCTTCCAATGTGATTTTATTAGTGCTTTGTTTATAGCATAGGAAATACTAATGCTTATGTCATAATATTTTAAGGGCATATAGATAACATATAAACCTAACCATCCACAAAATTTCAGGTCTGTATCTACAGTGGTTCTTGAGTTATTCAAGAATCCTTGCACAACTAAAAATCATTGGAAGGGTTTTGTCCCTCACCGTATCATACCTAGTGGGACAATATTCTTCATATATTGAGTGGTCAGAATTTCTACCACTCTTCACAGGAAGCTTCTGAACTATGTAGTTCTTTGCCATGTCCCTGAGTGTGAAGAGTGGTGGAAGTTCTAACCGTTCTATATACGAAGAATATCGACCATTTAGGTATGACACAAAGATGTATTGTGTAATCCCGTCGTCAATTGGGATCACTGGCGGTCACACGAGTTGACAGGACCACGGTGTATTGTCCAGAACAAGACAGGATACAGGCAAGTGCAGCGTATGGTAAGGAAAGAGAAGGAAAACTACCTAGGCTTTATATGCTGTGATCACATGGTAGAACAAAGGGAGTGGAACAAGGGAGTGGAACAAAAGGACAATGAGAACAAAGGAGTGGAACAAAAGGACAATGAGTAAGACTGGGGTGCCAGGCTTACACCCCTCCCCACACAAAAACAAACCAACTACTCCAAATAACTAGAACTAAACAATTTCATGCACGCAAGGCTGGATTGTCACACTCACGACCCTCCCCACACAAAAGCCAACCCACTACCCCAAATTCAACCCTGTTGGACCTCCTCTGTCAATGTGGAGCCTCAGGCGGCGGAGTCCGTGAATCCGGTCCAGAAAAATGCGCGATGATGACGGAAATTTGACACGGCGATTAAAAGGTGAGCTAACATTAAAAAAAACCCAATTTGCGATCACATTGGCACTAGTGAGGCCAGTCAGGTGCGTCCACGACTGACATGCGTGGTCCAACCCGCATCGGTGAGGACCTTCCAGCCCATCCAATTTGCATTCTGGGTTGGCGGTGCTTGCGCGCGAGTGTACTCAGAGGCGCTCGACGACGGTGCGGGGGCGTGCGGGAGCGCACGTACGTGTGCAAGGGTGCGCAGCGGCGGGGCGGCGCGGTGGCGCATACGTGTGGGGTGCGCGTGCGAGGGTGCGGGGGCGTGCGGGAGCGCGCGTACATCTGCAAGGGTGTGCAGCGGCGGGGCGGTGCGGTGGCGCGTACGTGTGGGGGGTGCGCGTGCGAGGGTGCGCGGCGGTGCATATGTGCACGGGGAGCACGTGCAAGGGTGCGCAGCGGCACGGTATACGCGAGGTTGCAGGGCGTGTACGGGACAAGGGAGTGTGGAACGCTAGGGAATGTGAACAAGCGGTCTGACGAGTGAACTGAGTTACAGCGGTGTCGTCCAGAATGCAGAGTAAAATAAAAGAATGGCCGATGTCAAAAAAAAAGTGTAATCCCGTCGTCAATTGGGATCACTGGCGGTCACACGAGTTGACAGGACCACGGTGTATTGTCCAGAACAAGACAGGATACAGGCAAGTGCAGCATACAGTAAGGAAAGAGAAGGAAAACTACCTAGGCTTTATATGCTGTGATCACATGGTAGAACAAAGGGAGTGGAACAAGGGAGTGGAACAAGGGAGTGGAACAAAAGGACAATGAGAACAAAGGAGTGGAACAAAAGGACAATGAGTAAGACTGGGGCGCCAGGCTTACATATTGACTGTCTAAGTCTAATATAGACCAAACGGGTATTGACTACTTAGTTCAACATGGTTGAGTGAAATAGCTATCTAAAGTAGAGTAGAGAGCTAAAACAAATAAAGGGAATCGACTGTTAAGTGCGATTCCAAATGACTGCTGTAGAAGAGAGTAATGAGAGAGTCAAATAATAGAGTAGTGCAGATGTAGTGTTAGGATACACACACAGGCCGGGTCTCCAGAGAAACCCGCAGGATATCCGGTAGGACTTGGCTTCAGCTTATAGGCTGCGCCCTCGCTAGATTGTGTTGTCCAATTTCAAACGGACGGATGGGGATCCCAGGGAGTCCGGACGGGGTTCGTGGGTTGTAGGTCGTAAGTCAGGTCGTGGGTCGTAAGTCGGAGGTCGTGGGTTGTGAGTCGAGTTGGTTGAGAGAGATATGTAGATGCGCCGGAGCCCGTGGGCTCCGACTAGTGCGAGCGATGTGGATCGAGTAAGGTTTTAGAGCAGAAAATATTATTAGATTACTGGGGGGAATCTAAGCTAATTTTCTGACTGGATTGTATGTACAACATCTGCCAGTTTATATAGACTGTGGAATGCATGACATACCAAATCCAGTAATAATGAAACGAAACTAACAAAACATAAAACGGGAATAGTAAACACCAAATTGGTGTTAGGAACGGGATGGAAGGGAGCGGAGTCCGAATCGTGACAAAGCATAACCCATAATGGGAAATGGAGCGGGAGCGGAGTCCTAAATCGTGACAGGTCATTTGACTAAAACGGGAATGGGGCTCGATTAGAGTGGTGACGGGATTCTAAGTGGGGACCGGTGACTGATGCGTGGGACGAAGATGGACATAGACAGAGACAGAGTCCGGGGGAAGTCCAGTGACTGATATGTGTTGTAATGAGGTCGAACGTAACGAGTCTTGACGTAACGGAGTCTGGGCAGGAAATCCTATAAACAGACGATTGGTGCTTGTAGCGCGTGGGGGTGTACGGGTTAGTGCCCGGAGTCTGGCGGGATTGTCCGGTTGTAACACTAGAATACATAAGTCTGGCTTGTGTGCACCCACAAGAGTCAATGTACCACATACATAGGTCATCAAACTAAATATAAGTGTATAATAAAATAGAGAGAAAGTAGAAATAATAATGGAAATATAGTATGAGCTCATCCAGACTATATTTCCTGAGTATATTTCACCGTACCTCTCACACTGAGTGAGAGGGATTTCCTTTGATTTGAAGCACTTGGTGAATTCCTAATCATGAAAAGTAGTTCTCTCAATCTTCTTCCTCCTTATATCCCAATGGCTTGTATGGATGGGGTGCCTCCATCACTGCAATCCATCTCTGTGAAATCCTGCCATTTCCTACCCTTAGATGGTATGATAGTGCTAGGACCTGTCAGCCCAGGCTCTTCTGTAATGCTTAGAAGGCACCCCTTCCATTCCCTTGCTTCTTCATCCATTCCTCTCTCTTCTGTTTCTTTTCTGCCTTGAATTCTACTTGCACTCATGAAATTATTTGTCCTGTTGTCTACAGGCTTCCATTTCTTCCAGGTCAGAGAAGGGAACAAGGGCTCATGGAAACTGTCCCAGTCACCTTCTATTACTCCCCAACTTAGCAGAGGAACAGTGAGGTTCTGGCCTGGCAATGTCTGAGATGATGGGTGGGCCCTCAACATTCATCCCATGAGGGCCAAGCTTATCGTCACGGTTGGAGAATGGGGAACAATCCAAGGCCGCTTAACCTTCTTGAAGTTGGGAAGTCTAGTTTGTGTATATAAGTTCCAAATCTGGCTTTGTTCTGGATTGAATAACATATTAATGGTCGGCCTGTAAACTGAAGCGCACATTGGCAGTCGATCGTTCCGAAACTGCAGAAATTTCGGAGGATGAGTGACGTTAATTACTGAAGGTTGTGCACGATAGGATTATCAGAAAAATAGTGTCGAAGATTTTTAGCAGTGGGTATTTGCATACATCCCAACGTCTGGCGCATGGCCAGCCAAAACAAAATTACAAATAGACCACATCCTCGAGGCATTCTGAATATACCTTTGATCCAACTAAATAAATATATAGTCATTTAGGTGCGTTAACCTTGCGTGCACCTAAGTTTCCCCACTTCTCCGTCAGGAACGAGGTCAGAAACTCGTAGACTTCACGATTGGCACCACGTGTGTTAATAGAGTGATCGCTATAGGCCTAGGGGTCAGACTTCATTCTTCCAAATCGAGGGAAAGACTCTTACCTATCTGTGAACATGCGGAAGCTATAGCCACGGACTTGGGACGCTGTGAACATGTCCAACAGATGCGCAGTGTTCGCAAAGTGGACTATACAGAAATTAGATATATTCATCGAGCAGTGTCAGAGGAGAGACCATTATCATCACCGCTGCCATGTGCCAACAAGTAATCAACGTGATTAAAAGCGGTAACGTTGCTGATCGATGCGTTCACATAACCACCCTCATTCGTTTGTGGAAGTCCCATATACCGTTCTGTATAGATAGTATCTACTCATTGTCATGTTCGCATTAATACGGGGGATGAGTCGCCAAAGACAATACATAGATGTACGCACCATATAAAAGCCAACTCGTCACCGGCTGTTACGAACATAAGTACAGGCAAAAGTTCGAATGAAAATGAAATCCATACAGCAACCGACATGGCAAGACTATGGACACCTGCATCTGCCTCCACGACTT
The DNA here is from genome assembly GCA_015178975.1 of Hysterangium stoloniferum. Classification (NCBI taxonomy): domain Eukaryota; kingdom Fungi; phylum Basidiomycota; class Agaricomycetes; order Hysterangiales; family Hysterangiaceae; genus Hysterangium; species Hysterangium stoloniferum. The sequence goes on along the minus strand of WHVD01000097.1, from coordinate 130,679 downwards.
TAGCAGCCATAAAGCCACCATACGACTAAATGTACATATTAGCATACATCACATAATATTACGAAAAAGGCCGGCTTGGGCTCACCCAACCCCAAACGCCAATCCGCTTGGCATCAACGTAACCCTTTGCTGCCCATACCCTGTTCTCAAACTGTGAGAATGAAAGAAGAATAAAGGCATAAAACTACTTCGCCGCGTATATCTGATCTCTGGTTTCCCAAAACCCTAGATTTCCTTTTACTGGGTTGCGTAGCTGTCGCCCCTTGTATCCAGTCCCTCTGCCGTCAACAACAACAACGATGTACTGTAAGGTACACGCTAGGAAGTGATGCCAATCCCGGTTGAATTGGGTATCCACTGTTTGCGACCCTGGGCCGCCATAACTATACATGCCTGTGAGGTATTATCCTAACAGGTTAGGGAGTTCATGACTTACACACGAAATAGGACGGGATATTGAGTCCGCCCCGAGATATCCATATGAGGAGGGCGAATTTCGACGGTATTAAATTCTATCGGCGACAATAAATTTTAACACGAGATAATCGAGAAAGATGGCCAACCATAACCATCATTTTCTATAGTCGAATAGATGATATCTGGGGCAAAATATTCTGCCACAGTAGTATTTAAACGTGCATTATCCGTGAGTATATTGTCATAACCTATTTTAATGCCATATGGTTAGAACGCGCCGAGGGTATGAATCAAAGATGTACTTGGATCACCAACTTTGACCAGTCGCTGCCATGGTACATGTGGTCCATTATAACTGAGTAAGTAAAAGCCGGCCTCTGGGGAAAAATCAGCTGAGTAATACGGCGGATTTTTTGCGTCATCCCCCGTCGTAAGCGCAATTGGGCTGGTGGGGGTTGTGTCCCCCGTATTTGCTGGGAGGGATGCTGAAAGAAGTTTTCTTCCCGTCCCAGTTTGACCTGCAGTTAAATAATAGCTGGCATAATAAAGATAAATTTCATGACCATTTTACAAGATATACTGTTGACGGACAGTAGTTTACGATTTGTGTCCACCGTAAGAAGTTGAGTGACTTCTTCTTGACCCGAAGTCAACCACGTTGGAGTAGAGGAGCTAGCAGGATTAAATAGAGCAATGTGATTGAATCCATCCTTCGTTGGTACTATGTCTAAATACGCGCCATCATCAAGTCCCACAGATGCAGATAAGCGGTACACAGTTTGGGACTGGAAATATATTGAATATTACCAATCCTGTAAAGAGAATCACATTAAAATAAATATGACTTACAGCTTCAATCCATCCCTCGTCACCTTCCTCGCCATCCTTTCCTAACCGTCGAACAACTGTCCCAGAAGCCAGTAGACCGGCCTCTTGTGTAGCCAAGTTACAAACAACGACACTTCCAGCATCGGCAGCACGGCTAACCTCTTTTATAAGGAGAGTTGTGTCAGTCAGCCAGGTCACTTCTTGGATTATGCTATCCGTAGGATCTCGTCGCCCGATCCATGTCACTTCCTGTGTGAAGTTATTGGGAGGGCCTGCCAGTGTTGCAATCTGATTTTGATATGCATGCAGATCGAAAACATGGACAGAGACCAGGGGATTGGGATAGCCGGGCTTCGGATATTTCATAGTGACGAAATCCGTATAGGGGTTTACCTTAAAAGCGTCTGTGGTAGGGTTATAAATCGGGAAGGTATATTCGTTTACTTCAGTTTCGTCCGAGCGAAGGAATGCGATGCGACTAGAATCAGGACTCCACCATAGCGCCGAATCAGCGCTGAAGACTTCTTCTTCGTAAACCCAATCAGGAACTCCATTGAAAAGCGAAGTGTTACCAGTGGAGGTGACACGAATTGGGGCAGTAGACACACTGTTGAGAAATGTCAGCGAGTTAAACGATAAAAAGTACAATGATTATTGACTCTGCAGAAGGCAGTACGTAAAGATCATTCTCAGAGACAAAGGCAATCGCATCTCCTGTTGGGGACCAAGTGGCATACGCTATTTTTGAGGGGTCAGAAGGTGGAACCATAGGGTAGGTCGAGTGATCCGACAGCCTATGAATGTAATAATTCCCAAAACTTGACCAGCGCCATTGCTGGATAGGGTAGAACATCAAGTCAACATCTCAACTTTTGAAAAAGAGGACCATCCTACCTTCCTATAGTTCGCCTTGAATAGAATGTAATTCATATCAGGTGACAGCTTCCAATCTGACCAGTACAAAACGAGACCATTCGCCTGCAGTACAGCAATCAGGTACCCCGTCAAAACTTATGTGGCTGGCACTTACGTCTCGCACATCTCTATTTCTAAGAAGTACCGTTGTTGAATTTGTCTTCAAATCAACCAACTTGATGAGTCCAAATTCATTTATGGAAAACACGCCGTCTCCAGCTGGTAGAACAAAGCCATGCGTGAAAAATCGTCGGATCTGGCGGGCCGTTTCTTCATACCTTCTGGTACCCAATTTAAGGATTTCTTATCGGTACGAAACGTACCATTAAAAATATGGTCCATTGTGATATGCCGTAAACCCCGTGTCTTCGTTTTGCCCGAGAATGAAGAGGCAGAGAACAGGGCAATCGCTACACCTAACCCAAGAATGGTTGCTAAACATATCAAAAGGTATCGTATAGGGGAAGAATGCTGAATAAATACAACACGGGTAAATGGAGGGAGCTGAATGCAATTTGAGAAACGTACATACCTTGTGATTGGATTCATATCCTTTGCCAAAGCTTTCCTCATCTTGGATATCATTATCACCTCTGCCAAACACTGCATTGTGATTTTCGTCTTGATCTAGCAAAGTTTCCTCGCTTTCTTCCACAGAGCTCGGGGGAGAGAAACGGCCGTCATTGTAGTATACTAGCGGACGAACAAAAACGGGATCGTCTTTAGCAGCATTCACACCATCCCTGGGCAAGCCTTGGTGGGCACTCTCGGTGTCGTCTTCCCGAGGAAGTGGCTGATAGTTTGAGCCCACCATGGTCGCCTATAGTGAGAACTGCAGGATGACTGCTACCGTCTTACGGAAATGGTCGCTAATTCCTTCACGGTCCGCGGGCGCTTTACGTCATTCGTACTCTTTCTCCTCGTTATGCTGCCGTTCAAACCGCGCAACTCGGGTTGGGATCCATGCTTGATTATATCTCAGGTAGACTTTACCTAGAAAACGATCACGATAACTCAGATTGAAATGTCCGGCTCAGATTGTAACATTGCAATCAGTCCATTACTTGACACTTTGTCTTCTCGTGCCACCTCTCCTTTCCATATTTGCGGAGCCGAATGCCCTGGCTTATGAAGGTACTCATCATAAACATACAATCTGTCGCATCACTGCGGAGTTAAAGCGCCTAACAGGTGGTGCGACTACCGTCGGTGTCATCATGGACTGGCGTGAGATGAGTTCACTGCCCATTTATCACAGTTTACATGGGCAGGATCAGCGGGGCTTGGACGCGACATTAGGGTTTCATATGGATGGGAAGGAAGTTAATGTGGGTTTCTTACCTGGTCAAATGGTGTCGAGTATGTGGGACAGTCGGATTGACCCCAGACGAGGCTGGTGTATTGCCTTCGCTTGGTTAGCCGCATCCATCATCGAGTACGTCAATTCCTGCTCTGCATATTCCCCTATTGTAGTTCTAAACTGGCCTTTGAACCATTGTTGGATATCAATCCGCCGCTCACACAGCGTGTATTACTTATACATCTTTGTCCGACGGCCGCGATTGATCTTGGACTTCGCTCTGACATTCATGCTAAACCACTTGATCCTCACAACGTATTATTCATCGGCAGTCCCAAGCTCGCTCTTTTTCTGGGTTATGGTTATTTCTGGAACGAGTTTGACGACGCTCCTAGCAGAGCAATTATGTGTTAAACGAGAGATGCAAGAGGGACTCAGTATCAGCTCCCACAGTGAGGAGACTACCGACGGAAATATACGCGTCGGTGGATTAGTGGTGGATTCCATGGAGTTAGGACAGCTTCGTAGAGACTAAAATTGCAACGTGTGCCACTTGCACGGTTCATTATACTGCGACTGTGAGTACTTAATTCTGCAGTTATAGGTTAACTTCTGACTAAGTGCCAATTAAGAACCCCTATATGTCTAGGCGATGTGAACCCGAAGTTCCACCGGCGGATCACAAAGCACCGCCATCATACTACAAGGATTCTCGAGGCAGTGTATGTCGTACAGCTGCAAACTCCGGTTTCGATGATCCCCGGATTTCGGCGTCAGGAGTGTCCCAGGAGATGGGGAAACACGAGTTTGCCATCGCAGGCAAGGAAATGGGCGTCGCAACGAATGAAAAGGTAGAACACATCTGGAAATAATATAAGGATAGAGGAGGTTTGCTTCTTTGGGATAAACCTGAATGGCGTGCGGTTAGAAGGCAGTACAGACTTGTGAATCAGATAAGAACATGAGTCACAAAAGAACCTTCCACCGTGGGATCCAAACAGAGTCATACGCTTGGAGGTTCCGCATCCGATTTTGAGATGGGTTGGCACGGACCGGTAAATGCAGGAGATCTTGGGCTGGGATCTCCGACTAAGGAGTGAGGCAACCCGGGTAATACACGCTATATTATACGATGATGTCCATATATATATTATAAGTATATACTCGGTAAGGTCAATTTGTCGACAAGGACGGTGAGCACTGAGCAGGCTTTCGTTGGTTGGGAGTGCCAACAAGTGGCTCGATATCGCTGGCTTCCATTGCACTTGATGGGCAGATATGCACAGCATTGGCACGATATGAGGGTCTCTCTCTGGCTGGGTTGAAATAATTGGTCTGATATATGCCACGAGGCAGTGGCTATTAGGGATCTTCGGCAGAACTCGCCCGCACAACTGACTTACGTGAATTCCTAGGCCGTTATTCGGGTACCCAAGAGGCACATTACGAGCACTTGCGAGCACCACATTACATTCGACTATCGTAATTAACACCCTGGGGTTTCGTTTAGACAGAGCTTATTTTTCCTTTTATTTATTCAGTTCTAAACTAACCTTGGGGAGTAAGTCACGCGGGCGCTAAGGCAAACTGCGTCCGCGGATAGTCCTCCTACAATCGCTGTATAGAGGCAGCGCCGTGATTAAATGTCCAAAGAGAGGGTGGCGTCTTAGCGGCAATCTACACACACGAGGCGTGCTAATATTCCTATAAATTCTGGCGTGTACCCCCTACTTATCTCGTCCTCCCTCTCCCTCTCCCCTTCCTCCAACTTCCTAGATTCGACATGCAAGCTGTTTCAAACCTTCTCTCGCCATTTGGTGTCAACCAAAATGCCATCTCGGATACGTTGGTGGGTCCCTTATGTACCGGATCCAAATCCGGATGGCTGACGTCGGCGTGTAGAAACTCGTGGTCCTCGGTGGTACGGTAGAGACTGCCCGGCGTGCATCTATGAGCGCATGGAATGGCTTTGTAGATTGTAAGGACAACCTCGATATGCCGTGCCATTCACAATTTTGAACCCGCCCAGCCTTCTTCCTTACGGCCACTTTCTCCCAGGAGGACTACCCGTATGATTGGTGAGATAAATACAACTCGCACTCGTCCTATATTCACATATGGTCGTCCCCAGGTTGATGCATTGGTTGTCAAAGGTAGTATTTATCTCAGACACAGTTGTACACATGTAGAGTAGTTCGTCTTACCGCCTGATGCAGCACCCTGCCTGGGGTCGGTCCAGAGAATTTGAGATTACAACCCGCTCAGCGGGTAGATTGTCTTTGAACCAATCCACAACCGGAGATCTTGAAGATGATGAAGACGCACCTGAAGACGAAGCACTTGTTCATGGTCGCAGAAAACGGAAAGTAGCATTTATGCCATCTCTGAGTAAGTATCCCCTGCAATAATAAAATACACAACGTCGTCAAACATCCATGCATCAATTCTTAGACACTACGCACACTATCTACTACCGTGGTCACTGGCTCAGGATCACCCGTGGACAACGGTATCAGCACTACAACTGTCAAGAACTCAAAATCAGGTCAGATATATACATATATACTAATCGTGCCTCTTTGCAACATGATTCACCGGCATTCTAAACCCCACAGCGTCGTCGCAAGGAACAACACTGTCTTGAAGAAGGTCCGTCGTCTTCTACCTTTACTTATCAATCGATCTGATCGCGGGCGTCTAACCTCAGCTCGTTCTTGAAGCTAAGCGTACCTACGAGAAAGACGCTGAACACCGTGTCCACATCTTCATTGCGGATGCGTGAGTCATTTCCGAACCCACCGAGAAACATACTCTTGCTCATCAGTCTTGGTCTCCGCTTCTTAGTCACGGAAGTTGGCGTTGGAATGGCGCTAGGCAGAAACGTCCCATGAGTAGTATCGTCCTAGAACCAGGCGTCAAGGACATGATCCTCAACGACTGTAAGGATTTTTTGCGCTCTGAGGACTGGTACGCTGAGCGCGGTGAGGATCCAGCACTCCATGGCTACTTGGTATAGACTTATCGAGTGTATATAGGTATCCCCTTCCGCCGAGGTTACCTGCTACATGGTGTTCCGGGAAGGTATGAATTCAGATCGAGCTATTCGTAGTGCATCATCCTGATTGACCTGACTTGGTAGTGGCAAGACCTCGTTGATTCACTCCCTAGCAGGCGAGCTAGGGCTCGACATTTACGTTGTAAGCCTTTCTTCCAAAGGAATGAGCGATAACACCCTCAGCACGCTCATGGGCGACGTGCCCTCCCGATGCATCGTCCTCCTTGAGGTAGATATCCGTCTATTTTTGGGTCTTTTAGCGACGGGCGCTCACTGAATATGCTTGCATTTGTTCATAGGACCTTGACGCAGCGTTCACTCGTGGCGTCTCGCGTGATGCTACCTCCACTGGCGCCCCGACGACTAAGGATGCTGCAACGGCAGAGAACAAGGACAACGATGGCTCTACCCTCAGTCTGAGTGGTCTGTTGAACAGCCTCGACGGTGTTGCCGCCGCCGAGGGTCGGTAGGTGGTGCGCCTGTGTCCGTCATTCCCCATCACTCACGTGCTCTGTGCATCAAGTCTTCTCTTTGCTACTACCAACCACATTGAACGTCTCGACCCGGCTCTTAGTCGTCCAGGTCGCATGGACGTCTGGGTCAACTTCTCTAACGCAACGAAGTGGCAAGCCAAGGGCATCTTCAAGTGCTTCTTCCCTTACAAGTCGGCTACTGCTGAGGTCGATGATAAAGCAGCTACTGAGAAAAATCTTCCTCTTCCCCGTCGCAAGTCCCCTGCTCATGACATTCCCCTACTAAGCGAGGACGAACTAACCCAGCTTGCTGAGCGCTTCGGCGAAGCAATCCCAGAAGATGAACTAAGTGTACGCACCAATGATCCTGTCTCTTCTTCATATGTTGATTTGTACCCCTCAGGTTGCTAGTTTGCAAGGGTACCTACTTAAGAACAAGACTCGTCCGCGTGAGTGCGTCGACGAGGTTTCTGATTGGATCATAAAAGAACGTGAGACCCGTGCCAAATTAAAGAAGGAAAAAGAAGAGGTTCGTCTACTGGTCGATGTGCCGCCCCTCGATGCTGACACCGTATGTTTTTAGAAGGAGGCCAAAGAAAAGAAGGAGGTATGTAACATCCATCTTATCTTACAATCCATTATTAATATCGTTTTATCAAGGCGGAGGACAAGGCCAAGGCGGAGGTCAGATATTTGTTGGCGTTGAATGACTCACAACGCTGATGGATCTTATTTTCTAGAAAGAAGCGAAGGAGAAGGAGGAGAAGGAAGCAAAAGAAAAGGAGGTGAAAGAGGAGGCAGCAACCAAGGTCGAGTCTGACACGGCGACAGTTCCTACTCCTGCGACCGAGACGACTGACGTCGCGACCCCTAGTGAGATAGCGGCGACTGTAACAACGGCGTCGACCTTCCCAACCGAAACGATTGTGGCAGAATCGGACACCGAGAGTCTTTCCGCTGAAGATGACACGAAGATTGCCTCGTCTGAGACGAGTGCAGAAAAGTGGGTCGCTGTAAGTCCCAAACCGGTTGTGTGACGGATTTTCGACTGCCTTACGGACCTCTACGTTCTGGAACGAAACTCTTATGCTTTCAATGATGTGACACGATGTGTATCCAATCTCTTTCTGTCTAGGTTTACTCCGTTTTCTCTTGCACTGTATGCCTGCCAACTATCCACTCTTCCCTGTCGCGTAGAACCACTGCAATCTATCTGGTCAATAAAGTCTCTATAACCGTTTCTTCCTATGCGTGAACCAAGTCAGACAGAACTTACGATATCGATATGGAACTGCAACTAAATCACACAAATGGAACTGCGCAAAACGTCCCACTATCTCCATATTATTTTGTAAAATAAAGAGTGCACATGTCGCATATGACCTTATCGGCCGTTAATTTTGGCATCATGGTGAATGGTACATGGCATGGATAGGAAAGAGGTGATCAGGGTTGAAGCATGCCCAACCCGTCTACTTGCGAGCACCCTTCGCCTGCGATTTAATGACCTTCTTCACAATCTTTGCCTCCTCAACCAAGAACGCCCGCACAATGCTATGCGGAAGATAACTAAATACATCCGAATCAGAGTAATACGGAAAGACGTACCGCGACTTGACACAGTCGCCACATCGGCTTCCACCATACGCCCGTGTGACGGTCTTTTGACGCTTGCTGATGGACGCATATTGACGGGGACGGAGTGCGGGGATCTATGAGAAATGGTATTAAATCTTAACACGAAGTACAAGCAGCTTGTATAACGCACGCCGGGGAGAGCAATCCCACAGTCGCCACATTTGGGTGCTGTGGGTAGCTTTTTGAGGTGGTGGTAGACAAGCTTCCCACCAGGAGTCTTAACAATACGTCGACGGTTTGACGTAGTGTTGTAAGGCGTACGCTTGCGGAGGGTCACTCGTTGGGCCATTGGACTAAAAAAAAATGGTAAATTTTGGTGGAAGCCTCATATATGTCGCGTTAGACTCACGATATACGAGCCTATAAGATCAGAATTGTGAATAGTAAGACAAAAGGTAAAGTGGTCTTGTAAGTTGCAGCACTTTACCTGTTGTTGGTGTTCTTGAGGGCGAGGTGGTCGGAGTTTGGCTACTTAACCTTGTGTCACAAACTGTACAAGTTGCTGACATAATCAAGGGCGCTTATGTAAGACTAAGTTGTAAAAGAGTTTTGACTTGTATATATAAAATATTCTATCATGACTTGAGACTAATTTCAGACAGTGTTTTAAAAGCTTCCCTATAAGCATCCAATAATGCCTTCACCCGCGCACGCTCATTGATAATCGTCTCATCTTCATGCAACAGATCTCCAAACAACTCAGGCTTGTATAACGCTGATACAAGCCGCGATTGAACGTGCTCCGCCGTGTGGTTGACCATGAAATGCATAATCGCTTTCGGCACTAAATCTTGGATCATCTGCCGGACGATCGAAAAGTATGACGCGATAAAAGACCGCACAAGCGTCGTCTCCATCTCTTCGCGTGGGGATAATGTTAGAGGGCCTGCGTCTGATGGGTTCTGTGCAGACCAGGTGAGTGACTATGACATAGCATGAATATAGCAAAAGGGAAGACGTAACTTACCGCCTCAATGTGCTTTTCCAAACTCTTCATCTCAAACGCAACCGTACTCCCATCCAACGTCGTTCGTGGTAACGGCGAATTATCACTCGCAACCGACGTGGTAACAGCCACTTCAGTGAATGCCTTGGCAGTAGAATGCGTATGTGTAACATGGTGATGGTGGTGCCCAGATCCATGAGTCACCCCGCTGGAGCTGGATGCATGCGGTCCCGCCGGTTGTCCAGCTTGCCCAAAAAAATACTTCATGACACTATCCCGCGCTGAATACTGCGAGGGTGAATTTGGTCGCTGATTCTGTTGCTGTTGTTGATGCCGTGATAACGGGCGACCTCCTCGGTCGTGTAGCGGCGAAGAAACGGATCGAGCGTCACGGTGCACACCATTGGGACCTGGACGAGAAGCAGTTACATCGTCCTCTTCCCCTTCAGATGAAGTTTCATTGGGTGAGGGCGCCGTGGACGATGGCTACAATCCAAGGTCATTAAGCATGAAAATGACATAGTACAGAGCGACATACGCGCAATTGCGGCAGAGCTGATTGTGATAAGTTAGTCCGACGTTGCTGGGCGACAGATGCAGCGACCTGAGAGCCGGCGACGAAGGAGGGATGATTGGTATTAATGTAAGCCGCCTGTATCTCAATTAGACTTTGTGTATAGGCAGATGTAGGTCCTAATCGCTCGCGAAGTAGTTCAGATATGACTTCAATGAGCTGAGCATGCAGTTTAGGGAACCGCTGTAGTTCCTACATTTGTTGATTTAAGCCCCCCTGTATCCATTGTTCCAGACATCCTTACCTGGCTGGTGCAATTATGGCATATCTTAACGAGCTCTTCGTATACCATCTCAACACACCGCAAACTTGGAGCCTCGAGCAATTTGATCTGAGGTTTGACAAGAAGATCAAAGGCAACCTCTGGAACATACAAACTTGGACGTGGACCAGTCGAGTTCCGGATAGCAGTGCGAATATCCTGGACATCCAAATTTCCTGTCGAGTCTATCGAATTCAATGCGTGGCCAAACACGTCATTAAATATGTAATAGATCCGTGCACCGCCCGAGAGCTCCTTCGTTGAAATATTCACTGGAGTACCATCAATTGAAGAAATGAAATCGCGTGCGAACTGAGTCATGAGCCGTAAAATAAGAGGCCCTTGCCCTTGGGAATCGAATGCGGCGGAGTCTCCAAACGAGTTCAACTCCTGCTGTGTTTGGCCCATGAGAGTATTCAATCTAGCCTTCATGTCAGGCAGTTTCTCCCGAATGTGATTCATGAGCACTTGGTTTAAAGTCTTTGAGAGGTACTTCGTGCCTTGTTTGTGGGCAATATTGCGGTATGCGGGATGATTTGCGAAAAAATCAGTTTCAGCCACCATCGCATCTGCCATTGAACGTTCGGAATTAATATCTTGTTGCGATCGATTTACAACACCAATAAATCCAAGCTTCAGAGGGTATACACGCCCAGTGAGTACGTCGAGACCGTTAGTACCAGCATCCATAAGGTCAAGTTTAGTAAGCACACCGATTGTGCGTCTACCTTGCGGGTCGACAGACCGGGCAAGTTTCAAAGATTCAGAGTTGGCTAGGTCAACGTTAGCAGGCGAGACAGAAAGTATGACACTGCGAAACATATAAGGGATAATTTGAACTGCCTTCGGATGGCTGTTCTTACCAATTTGGTTTGGAAATGTACTCGAGGACTAAGTTTCGTATCTGCCGTTCGATATCTGAAGGTTGATCACCGACTGGTATCTAGTACCGTGTCAAAAAGGCTAAATGACGGAGTTATTGTATCAATCCACCTTTGTAAGGCCGGGTAAATCCACCAGCGTTAGATCAAGGACATTGGGGCTGTAAATGCGTAGATGGATAGGGTGTTTGCTGATCCCCTTATTTTGACCAGCAAGTCGGTATGTCTCTGCTTCAATTTCCTTTCTTATCTCACTAAACTCCGTAAAACGCTTGTCAACATGTAAAAATTGGCCCCATTCCTCGTATTGGGGCGAAGATGGGCCGGACGAGGATGAAGATGAGGGGTTATTAATGAGTTGAAGGACAAGCGGACAGCGCGTAACAATTCCTTGTCCTCGAGGCAGAAAGTCGCGACCTACGATACTACAACAACAGGATCAGTAGCAACCCCTTCAGTTCAGAAGACAACTCCTCACGTCTCGAGGACACTTGATTTGCCTGAAGATTGACTGCCTACCTAAACGACAAACACCCGTCTCACTAAAACTTGCCTCATTGAATATCAAACACAGATGCTCACCACAGCCAATTGAGGCATATCCAACTCGCCTCCTGCACGCCTCTCTTAGCACCTAATGGACGTGTTATTGGACGTGAGTAAAACTCACCTAAATTAGCAAATGTGTCCTGGAGCTTGTTAACCAGCTGGATGAGGTCGCTGTCCATGCTGGGCCGCCGTTAAATGGACGGTGTCGATGTTGATCGCAGAAAGGAGTCGCGACGAGCTGTGGAGACCAAAAATGTCGTTGTGGGCGTCTGAGGTGTTAGCGCGTAGACGCTCAATCGTATAGACACGTCGACGAATCCGGAATCGAGCTCAAGGTCTACGACGACGACGGTGACAAGTACTACTACCAAACAGTCTGATTAAAAAAGGTCGTGCTTAATGCCGGCTGCTTACTCCCTCCCTTCAGATGTCTCGAAGGAGACCGTGAAGAATACAGCATCACTCCTTCGCATTGTCGCTCTCTGTCTCATTTCTGCTGCTGCCATTGCTTCTCGTCTCTTCGCTGTCATCAATTTTGAAAGTATCATTCATGAATTGTTAGCAGAACATCCCTATTGGCTTTCCCTCATACTCACGAGCTTCTTACAGCGATCCGTGGTTTAACTAGTCAGTGCCAAGGCCTTGCATACAGCGTGAGCTAATTAGGCCATTGCAGTCGCGCAACGAGAGTATTAGCTTCAAAAGGATTCTATGTAGGTTTTTATTTGGTTTTAATGTCTATTTTCCCAATATCTTGTCATCTTAGGAATTCTGGAATTGGTTCGATCCCACGGCGTGGTATCCGCTTGGACGTGTAGTAGGCGGGACGATATACCCTGGCTTAATGGCTACCAGCGGTGTCATTTACAACTTTCTTCACGCTCTGAACCTTCCAGTCGATATCAGGAATATTTGTGTCCTCCTTGCCCCTGGATTTAGTGCTCTTACAGCATGGGCGACATACATGTAATTAACGCGAACTCGAGAGTTGCCCTCCATTTGACTTATTTCCTCATCCCTAGGTTCACAAAGGAAATGAAGGATGAAAGTGCAGGTCTCTTGGCCGCCGTGTTCATAGGCATTGCCCCAGGCTACATTTCTCGCTCCGTAGCTGGCTCATACGACAATGAAGCTATCGCCATTTTCCTTCTAATGTTCACCTTTTACCTGTGGATCAAGGCCTTGAAAACAGGCAGCGCATTTTTCGGCACCGGTGCTGCAGTGTTTTACTTCTACATGGTAGCTGCTTGGGGTGAGTGAGATAGATACGCTATCAAATCCCCTTATTGACCATATTTTGCAGGTGGTTACGCGTTCATTACCAACATGATTCCTTTACATGCATTGACTTTGATCTTTATGGGTCGATTCACAAATCGCTTGTACATTGCTTACTCTTCTTGGTACGCTGTTGGTACGCTCGCGAGTATGCAAGTGCCTTTTGTCGGTTTTCAGCCAGTTCGTACCAGCGAACACATGGGCGCTTTGGGTGTGTTATGAGAACTACTATATTGTTTTCTTGCTAACCTCGATTCTAGGTGTGTTTGGGTTGCTCCAACTAGTCGCTTTTACCGACCTCGTACGCTCGCACGTTGGCTCCAAACAATTCCAATCCCTACTGCGCATCTGCCTCATTACCATTAGTGTTTTGGGTGTAGCCGTCTTCGGTGGTCTCACTCTGAAAGGTTGGATTGCACCCTGGACAGGACGATTCTACTCTCTTTGGGACACTGGATACGCCAAGAAGTACATCCATTGCACACCTACTATTCCACTTTATTGATATATATTGCAGGTATATTCCTATCATCGCTTCCGTATCTGAACATCAACCTACCGCTTGGGGCTCATTCTTCATGGACCTACATTTCCTCATTTTCGCCTTCCCAGCGGGTGTGATACTTTGCTTTAAAGAGCTCCGCGACGAACACGTATTTGTCATTATCTACGCCGTCGTCGCCTCCTACTTCGCAGGTGTGATGGTCCGTCTGATGCTTACCCTCACCCCGGTGGTCTGCATTGCAGCCGCTATGGCCGTATCTAGTCTTCTCGACGTATACATCGACCCCACTGAGCCTGAATCATCTGGTGAAGAAGAACCAAATTCTCAGGCAGGCGATATGTCATCATCATCGACGACAACCCCAGCTCCGAGTACCATTTCAAAGAGGGACAAGAAGAAAGCCGCCAATACAGCCCCTGTCAGTCCCATGGCCTCCCTCTTCACACCCAACGCTCCCAAGACAAGCGGAAAGAATACGCCCTCTCCGAAGTACGGCATCTTTGGGATCGACACTCGTATCTCTGTCATCGGCAATGTCTTGTTCATGATGTTGTTTTTTGTCCAGCACTGCACCTATGTCACTTCCTCATCATATTCGTCCCCTTCTGTCGTGCTCGCTTCCCGAAACCCTGATGGCAGCCAGCATATCATTGACGATTATCGCGAGGCCTATTACTGGCTGCGCCAAAATACACCCCGGGACGCTGTCGTGATGAGCTGGTGGGACTACGGGTACCAAATCGCTGGAATGGCAGACAGGCCCACGCTCGTTGACAACAACACTTGGAATAACAGTATGTTGCGCCATTGTTCCTACTATGCCGTGTGAGTTATTAATCTTCCTTAGCACACATCGCCACCGTTGGCAAGGCTATGTCTTCCACCGAAGAAGTCGCCTATCCTATTCTACGGAAACATGACGTCGATTATGTACTCGTCATCTTTGGTGGTCTTCTTGGCTACTCCGGTGATGACATCAACAAGTTCTTATGGATGGTGCGTATTGCTCAGGGAGTGTGGCCCGATGAGATTCAGGAGCCGAACTACTTTACCCCGAGAGGCGAATACCGGGTGGATGATCAAGCATCAGTCACTATGCGTAACAGCTTGATGTATAAAATGTCCTATTATCGGTGGGCTTGTGTTTCAATACCTTTATCCCGAAACTGATCTAATGGGGTCAGATTCAACGAGTTGTTTGGTGGACAACAAGCCATGGACAGAGTGCGTAACCAACGTATGCCCGCGGTGGGTCCGACACTTGATTACCTTGGTGCGTATTTTATCTGTTTGTTTCCCTATTGTATGGTGATGCGAGCTTCTGCATGCAGAGGAGGCCTTCACATCAGAAAACTGGATTGTGGGCATAATTTCTCTGGGCTCAGTGGCTACTCATCTGATCATTTCTCTTTCAGGTACGTATTTACAAGGTGAAACAAGAAGACATCCTGGGACGCGATCTAAAGAGTGCAAATGCATTCGGAGAAGGAAAGAAAAAGAAGAGAGTACGACCAACCAGTCGTCGACGCGCCATTGTGTAGAATTTTACGTTGCGCTATGTGTTAAAAGAATTCAAAGACCTCTCTAAAAATTATATTTATCCGGTCGAATATGCCATCTTGAGCCGGGAGATTTAATCATACATAAAATAGCTCATCGCAACCTATCACTGTTCACAAGAGAATAATGAGAGCACTAATTGCCATGGTCCAGCATGACATGAAATTTAGAGGCAGCCATAATTATAAATGCCGCGCCAACTATTATCGAAGATCGTGCTTGACCATAGATCTAGAGCTTTTATACTATTCAAGAGCCTACGGCTTCCGAGGAGATGCGAGTGCATACTGCATACTGCACTCAAAATTTCGGGTGACCATCAGTATTCCCAAGCAGAATGGGTTAAGAAAACAAGTGCACTGAAACAACAAGAATGAAAGTAAGACTTACGTTAGACGGTTGCAGTAGAGATGAGCCTCAGCATCTTGTCGTGGTCGACCCAGTGAGCATTGGCACTGGGACCATAAATATACTTACCACTTCAGAAATCATACATCACGAGCAAGTACTTGTTAACCTAGGTCGATGATAACAAATAAGTGGCACCATATGCAGTACGTGTTCCAGCATCCCAAATATATAAACATGAAATAAAATAGTGCACTGAAACCATTAAAGGGCAATCGCGGGCACATGGATGACAACACACACACAGACCATACAGATACGACTCAACAGATTGTCTTGCACATTTCCCTGTGCAGAATTGGTATAAGCGCATCTAGGGAGGCATGAACGCCTTAGTAGAAGACAACAGCGCCAAAAATCGCCGCGATCGCTACACAAGACACGGCAGACATGCTATTGGCAACAGCCCCATTGCCACCGCCGCCCGCGGAGGAAGAGCCAGGGCCAGAGCCAGAGCTAGTCGTTGTCGCCGGTGTCAATGGCGACGAAGCTGGAGAAACCCCTCCGAACGACGCGCTGGGTACAGAAACCATGCTGGATGGCGACAAGGAAGGTACCGATGCAGTCGAACTAACTGAGGATGGGATGCCTGCGGTGAGAATGGGCGAAGTGGAGTTAGGGGACGTTGTGCCACCACCCGACACAGTCGAGTCATCCACCTGACCAGGTGGCGCAGTAGGAGGTGGGGGGGAGCCATTGCTGGTATCAATCAGTTGGCCAACACCCCAAGGAACGGGGTCCCCGTTGGGCTGTTTCGCGTTGGCGGGAGGTGTAGAGGCACCATTGGCATCCGCAATAGTGAAACGCGTTGTCCAGGTTGTGTTTTGACCAGCTGCTGTGAATTGGTAGAAATAAATAGCGGAGTGGACAGTGACCTGCGCGTAAATGGACGGTAAGCGGCGGAATAGGGCGGAGATACAACAGAAGTCAACTTGCTTTGGGGCATGTGATGGTCAAAGACGTTTTGGTCGGGTCTGTCCCATCTATTTGAGCAACGGCTGGGAAAACAATGCTGTCAGGGAGTACAGTAGTTGTGTAGATAATTATTATACATACTGGCAAGATGGTGCATTTGATCGTTCGGTCCATCCATGAGTTCGATGAATGTATGCTTCCATTGACCTGTTGTACTGGAAAAGAATATTACTTAATATGACATCCAGGTGAGTGGTCCACGCACTCGACGGTCCAAGCAAGGGAACAGGGGCCTCCCTCCTTGAATACACCACCAGGACCTGGTGCAGTTGGCACAAGTTGGGCATTAGAAAGTATGGGAAGAGCAAGGAGGGCAAGGCTGAGAAGCTTGGTCGCCATAGTAGATCTTTACATATAGTGTCTGAGCGTAACTACCAAAAAATATAGAAATGCTAATGCACTTACCAACTTTTAGTTTTTCGTTTTTCGAAAGGATTTAGTATGAAATGGGAGGATAGATAGATGGATACCCTGGTTTAAAAGAGTGACGGTAGTTGGTCGCAGACAGAGGGGAAAAGCAAGCTTGCACAGTAGTGAGGAAACTGTCACGCCTAAGTGCTAGTCGATCTGCATCTTCTCACCCCTCGAAGCGCGGCTGATCCTTGATGCTTATTTTGTCTCATCTATATAAATGTCAAGTACACGACTTCCAACTCGACGGTTCAGCGAGAGTTGCGCTTTTTACATTTAAATATTCCTTGTTTTCAGGCAGGGTTCGAACATTTACTGAGGAACTTGATGTCAATTATCCACCTTTGAAAAAAAGTATATATACCCTGATCGATCAAACATCATGATGTGTCCAAAATGTAAAGACATGCCGCTGGCATTAACATAGTGTCAAAGTCTCGCCCAACTGATGAATTGATGGGATTAAATTGGATGAATGGATGGAGTTAACTTGAAAGGCTAGGGCCATCAATGTTGAGCCATTCATAGTTGACCCCTTGCGATAGATGGTCACGTGTGATTTGCTTCTGTCAGATGTTACTAGATATTAGATATGGTGGAGGTACGTAGATATTATTTATCTGAGTATCACAGCACAAAACCCTCAAATCCTCGGTCTCAGAATATCCATAAAGTCTTCCGAGAATCTTCAAATTTTTGAAAATGCATACAAAATTTCATGTATTCTAAAGAATTCTCCACCCATTTTCCAAATTAAACTGTACATCTATTCAATTTTCAAATATCAGCTTCAACTGGGAACGCCGCCATTTCAGATGCTGTCGCTTGTAAAAATACCTACCGAATAGGTTTTGAAAGTCCGCCATACAGGCCGTTCTCGGCAAAGCGAATCGAAATCGAAAGCGACACGAAATTCCAAAACGTCTCTGGAGACATTTCGGAAAAATCTCTTCTTCTCAAGTCGGAATCCAAAAAGATTTGTGAATCGAACATCGAAACGTCCACTGTAACACCCTATTATATGGCCCCACACAAGCGCCGGAATCTCCCCAAATGTCTGGAGGCCCGAAGGTCCGTTGCCAGCATATTCATTGAAATTATTATTCGTCCGCTGCACTTGGAGAAACATAAGAGTAGCTTGAATCCTACTTAGAAATTACACAATTAAAACACATTTATATCTGTACCTTATACCTCCTTGCCCTGCATAATCTACACCTGTCAGTTGCGATACCTGGGGGGCGCCTAGCCAAAGATAGGCGCTAGCCCACTTCCTGCACTTGTTATGCCAATCGCTGCTCCGTGAAGACCTTTACCTTTTTTACTTAGTTCTGGAAGTGAACCCGCCATAGATTGGAGCGTTCGTGCTTCCCCCTTGCTTGCATTATCAACGGAACTAAACAGAAGGGCATGGATGCACAAAGTAGCAACCGTGGATGGTCAATGCCGGAAAAACGAGCTAGCTGGATTTCCTTGGAGGACGGTGGATTTGAAAGACGTAACGGATTGTTGGAACGATGGAGAATCCAATTAAGAAGACCCTTACGGATTGTCTTGCAATCAATTCCTCGATTTTCTCGGACACGATCCATCAATTCCTCCACACTCGCCCTTCCGGTCTCAACTTCCACAGTGCGATTTGTTTTTTTATGTTCTCTATGGTACATGTCGTCAGCAATGTCGTCAAACACTGGGAAAGCGATCCTCAACCAGTTTCGGTACCCTGTCACGTTGACCTTTGTGCAGTTCGGTTTTGTGGCTGGATATTGTCTACTCTTCATGAGTCCGGCCCTTCGCGTCAGTAGACTAAGAACCCCCACACGCGCGATCATTCGTAGCACGGTCCCTATGGCGGTTTTTCAGGTCGGGGGGCATATATTCTCCAGTGTTGCAATAGGGCGAATTCCTGTCAGCACAGTACACACAATTAAGGTATATCTACATTGCTCCCATATTATTTCTGTTCTAATTTTTTCCTAGGCTCTATCCCCGTTATTCACTGTGGGGGCTTATGCCGTATTATTCCGAGCGAGGTATTCCCTAAAGACCTATATGTCTTTATTGCCGTTAACATTCGGAGTTATGATGGCGTGCTCGTCTGATTTTTCGGCATCGAACGTTTTGGGTTTACTCTCGGCATTCGGATCAGCACTAGTGTTTGTATCATCAAATATTTTCTTCAAGAAAGTCATGCCATCTCCATCCAACGGTGGTTTTACCACTCCAGCACATAACCTAGATAAACTAAATCTCTTGTTTTATTCTTCTGGATTTGCATTCCTCCTTATGATTCCTGTTTGGCTATACTCCGATCTCAACGCGTTGCTTTCGTCGGTGGTCGTACATCCACCACACACCTCGTCCCACGGCATTTTATACTATTTTTTCTGGAACGGAACCGTACATTTTGGACAAAACATTATCGCATTTGTCATTTTGTCAACCACCTCACCCGTCACGTATTCCATTGCATCTCTCATCAAGCGCATTGCCGTTATCATCATTGCCATCGCATGGTTTAACCAAGCCGTGCATCCGACTCAGGCCTTCGGGATCGCTCTGACATCGGCTGGATTATGGATGTACAATGGTGCTAAAGGAGATGTTGAGAAAGGTGAAAAGAAGAGGCAGAGGGTGGAGGCAGAGCGACAGTTGATGCTTCCGAGCACAGAACGAGAACGAACACTCATGGACCCTACAGTAGGTCTACGGACATTAAACGAGATCAATGGAAATCATCCTGATTTGCACCGTGGAGGATTAACGATCAGTACATCTATCAATCAGAATCATACGTATGTATCACCGACTATGGCATCACACCCACCATTGGGACCTAGTTTACACCCCCCCGCATCCTCTGCGCACCCAAACATACCCACATACGAGTATTTGACGACAAGCAACATCTCGCCGACAGTCTTGTACCCTTCCCCGCCACCATCACTAGACTCTTCTCCAGATGATACCAAAGCATTTCACACTGGCTACCAGCCGCAAATAATTCAGCAGCAGGCGTAGTAGCATGGACCACTCTTTTGGATCTGAGAGTTATTATTTATGTAGAACTGTATATTGTTCCATCAATAGATCCTTAGTAGTGTTAAACAATGTCAAAAACCTCGCAACGGAAGCAAATCCTTCCGCCTTCAGCTAGATACTTAGCCATCACTTTACAACGACGACGTTTCAGATGTCTTTTATGCCTCACAGGAAGATTCCTACCCAGACGTACTCACGAAAACGTAGAAGGGGGCGCTTTGAACCTCATCGCGACTCGTCGACCTCTCCCACTACTTCATCTGAGCAGAGCGAACGAACAGAAGCATATCTCGAAAATTCAATAGAAAGAAAGCATCTACGGAGTGACGATCGTTCCATGACAGAGAAGGAAACACTAAGACCGCTGAAGAAGAAAAAATGCAACGAAATCTGCTCATCCAACGAGGACGTGCTTGTCTCTCCGCTACGAAATCTGCCTCCCATGGATCTCCAGTCCTCGTCAACAAAAACCGAAAAGACAACTTTGCCGATTAGAGAAGCAAGATATATGCGTGAATTTAAGCCTGATGCTCAATCTAATGGCAAATCATCATCGGAGCGTACGTTTCCCCCTGCCGTTTCTACCATTCAAGGGGGAATGCCACCTAAAGCTCGTCAGCCCGGCGTATTTCTAAGAACGAGATCTCAGGAGCAGAAAGAAAATCTGCTCAGGCTTCCTCTGATTCTCGCGTCACCATTCAAGATTGTGCGCAAAGATGGTTTCTCTTCGTCTACCGAAAATACTGCCAGGAGGTCTGGGGGTTCCATCTTTGCTCGAAGACCCTCAGCAGACGTTTTCCGAGCGCATATATCTCCCTCAGCGGCCTTCAGACGCCATCCCTCCGGCTCACACATACAACAAAGCAAGCCCGTTTGGGACCAAGACTGGCTGGTTCACCCTGCCCCACGAAACCTAATTTTTACTGATGACTCTGGTGTTAAAAATGATATCTACAAGTCGCCCTCTTTCTTTGCACCGCAAGATTCCTCGACGCCGCTCGTTGCGAGACGTACTTTTCCTATTGTTGTTACGCCAAAAACACCACCTACATCCATCAGTGACGTTTGCGCGAGCTCCAAGATGATAACCGACTCGACAGACCGCGCCACACCGTTGTTCATACATATTGATACTGACGATATGAATGAGGCCAGTTTACCTCTGACAGTAGACATTAATGCTCAAGGTGAAAGCCTCACCGCGACCCCCCGCAGAGCGGTGCATCTGCCACATGACAGCATTTTTTCCTCATCTACGCCAGTTGCCGTACCTGGACAGTCCACTCCAAAACCAGCCACAAAAGTATCAACCGTACATCTTGAGACGCTGCCCAGCAGTACCACGAAATCACACGAACCAGAAGGCGGAAAACTTCACGACATATTTTCCAGCTTAGACCTGGACGGTGCGTATCTCTATTTTAAACAATTGTCTTGTTAATATATTTCGTCGCCTGCGTATTAGAGCAGAGTAAGCCGCGTAATTCACACGATTCAGGAATCATTGTCGATACACAAAACGAGACTGTCAAGAATGTTGCAGATAACTCTTCTAAGGCACGCAGGAACAAAAAACTCAGATGGTCAACGAGGCATGGCCATAAAGGCCAGAAGCAAGAACCACGCCATTCGGCAATGGGGTTAAGCGGACACCAGGAAAAAGGCGACTCAAAAAGCCATAGAGTCGCTTCTTGTGTGGAACTACCCAAACATCGGCTTTGTCTCCACAATGATCCTCTCCTCCCGGATGGCGATGAAGAGGACGAACTACTTCTCACATCGAAGGGGTGGGACTGGGATCCTTGGTAAGTTGTTGTTTAATGTTATAATCCAAGATGACCTCAAGTATAAACTCAGGAGTAACAAGTGAGCAATCAGATTAGATCAGTAGATTTGATTTGTTGCCAGAATTACTAACATTCTATTGACATAAATAACTTGCTAAGTGTGTATATGGGTTGGGTATCCGTGCTTTCCATGTCTTTCCAAACTGCAGCTTGACTATTACAAGAATAATACGTTGATCGATAGCTACGCGTCCCATTTCCTCTCGGAATAAGTTATGACCACACTCTAGTATAACATGTCCACCAAAAGAACATTTCCATATACGTCCTTACTTCACAGTTAAACAGCAAGATACAACGCGCTTTCAGTCTCCGCTCGCTTCGGATTCTTCTTTCACTATCCTAGTCCGCGGCCGCTCATGGCCTCTTCACAGATCTCAGGTGGCTCTCAAGGCCTAAAGACACACAGGGATTGTCCAACTAAACTTCCGTGGAGTAATCAAGGAAATCAAGATGATGATCTTCTGCTCGATGATTCTGAAGATGAGGACTATTTGAACCTGAAGGTAGTCGCAGCTTGCATCGGGCACCGAGCCCTTTTATATCTGTTAAGGGCGATATCAGATTGACTATTTATGGATTCTATTTTATTTTACTAGACTATCACCATGAGTCGGGAGGATGTGAACACAGATCAGCATCTCCGGGCACAGTTCTCTGAGGGTGACTATTGACATTTGCCCAATCTCTCATATAAGTGACTTCAACTTCCTGTCAACAAGCTGCTGTACTTTGGACGGACGACAATGTCCGCGCTATGATCGTAGATGTTCAAGAAAAAGGTATGCGCGGACCAGGCACTAACATTTCGCGCAACATCATTTAAGGTGTCTCTTAGGTGTCGACTGGTGGCTTAATGAATATGTGGCAAGACGAGGGGTCTCACCTCGGAAGTTATTACTTGCTTTTGGGCTTATATTCGTAAGGAATCTTAGTGTGGTGTGGCGGCACACTTCTCACTGTCCGCCACCGCTAGAGTAAAGATATGCCTGAACCTGATTTTGACAAGACCTTTAAAATCCTCAAGATGACTCTTATGCGTATCGTAAGGCGACGAGAGAGGCTCACCAAATACAATACAATACAGGATGTTGTAAACCTTCTCCAAAAGTCTCAACGTATTATGGTACTTTCCGGGGCTGGTATATGTATGTCTGAGACTTTTATTCTATTCAATGCCTTACTGCCACCTATTAACTGATGATTTTCTAAGCCGTTTCATCTGGTATTCCCGATTTCAGATCGAAAAATGGATTATACCAAATGCTGAAATCCACCCATGAACATGACTTGGATGATCCACAGCAAATGTTTGATTTGGAGTTTTTCAAGCAAAATCCGAATGTGTTCTAGTGCGTAATGATGTCCACCTACCTTATTGATATTTAACCTCTTATCTGCGTAGTTCATTTGCAAAGTGCGCAATATATATACATATATATATATTTCAGAATGAGCGCAGGTATTAATAATTATCCCAGGGAAATCTATCCCTCAAATCATGAACCGTCGCTTGCTCATCATTTCATCAAGAAGTTAGAGATCAAACAGAAGGTAATAATTTTTTTTCCAGCGGTGGCGTATATGTCCTAAGAAACACCGCCAGCTTTTGCGCAATTATACCCAGAACATTGATGATTTGGAAAGTTCGGCTGGCATTCAGACTGTACTTCAATGCCACGGATCATTTTCTAAGGTATGTGATTATTTTAATCGATTCGTTATTGTCCCACAGCATGATTGCAAATTTAGGCCACATGCTTACAATGCAAAACCCAATTCCCAGGAAATATAATTGAGAAAGATGTTTTAGCACAGCGTGTACCGATATGCTCTCTGTGTCCGCTTGAATCTCGCAAACCTAAGAAAGTACGGAAATTTTCAAATACATGGAAAGGTGGTGACGAAACTGAGTCAGAAGAGGAGGACCTAGTGCCAAAGGCTGTCATAAAGGTTCTCTGACTTATCTGAAGAATAAGCAGTGACTGATAATATATTTGAATTTCAGCCCAATATTACCTTTTTCGGGGAGAAATTGACTGATAAATTTGACAAGTTGCTCAGGGTGGACAGAGACGCGGTAGATCTACTGATTGTCATGGGAACTTCTCTGAAAGTGTGTTACAATCAAGTCTTCTCATTTTCTCATCTCCTTATCTGATATTCATTCCAGGTGA
This sequence comes from Hysterangium stoloniferum, assembly GCA_015178975.1. Classification (NCBI taxonomy): domain Eukaryota; kingdom Fungi; phylum Basidiomycota; class Agaricomycetes; order Hysterangiales; family Hysterangiaceae; genus Hysterangium; species Hysterangium stoloniferum. Next base: position 106,638 of record WHVD01000097.1, on the reverse strand, counting down.
CACCGGTTTCTGAAATTCTGAGCCATATACCTCATTCGGTACCACAAGTGAGTACGCTAGTTTAATTTACCTTCTGAATTTAATGAGGTTCCAGGTATTGATCAATAAAACTCCAATTAAACATATGAATGCCGATGTGACGAACTTCAGATGATCTCCATATCGCGGTCTCACAATTGTTTCTAGGTGGTATTGCTCGGCAACGCAGATTCAGTAATAGACTACCTTTGCACGGAGGCGTTAGGTCCTGGCTGGGAATTACCCCCGAAGGGGGATGGCCAACGGTCACCCAACAAGAAGCGTAAATCGTCGCCGTTACCTGAAACAAGATTTAAGCACCCCAGGCGTGTTGCCTATAGGTAGATCGTTGTTAAAATAACGTCGTCCTTCTAATACGTTTTCCACCATTGCAGTCATGTCTGGCTCTTTGAAGGAGCAGAAGGCGGGGACTTGGTACCAAATCTTGAATCACAGGCACAAGTCCCACCCAGATCAATCAACGGCACTAAACCGTTGGAAGCGCGTCAGAACAAGAAAATTCGAGCAACTTGATGACTCTCAGTCAGCAACCTATTTGATTTCGGTTAACATTTCTGTCGCTTTGTTCTTTATCGTAATTTTAGATGTATTTTTTGAATGTGATGATTTCAATCTTCCCGATGCGATGATGAGTGTAATCCTGGCTGGCTTACCACATAACATACTACCCTTAATTGATCCCTCCGACCCTTAACGGTACAGTTGCTTACCAAGGGACCAAAGAGCAGCTACTCAACCATCACAGCAGAGCATCCACCATCTTTTCCCGTCTGTATTCACCTTACCATTCTACTGTCTGTAATAAATCACATCTTTCTGTCTATCACCCACCGATGGAGTTAATTAACGCCAACCTTTCAATGAGTTCTTCTTGAGTGAGCGAGGTGTTATACTGACTGATATTAGCCTGGTTTTATAATGCCTTTCAAATAAAACGTAGTATTTTTAGTTTTTATATTATCTATATAAGAAAAGCAACCAATTTGTGCAAAATTAGTCTGATAAATGTAGTGGCAACACTGTGACGGATAGTGACAGGTTACTTACACATCGCACCATTTTCTAACTGTTCACGACAAGTGTTATGGAGTCATATCTCGTCATTGGAGGTTGTGGTTTTCTCGGGAGGAACCTCGTTGAAGCCCTACTCACCCGTGGGGCTCATGTCGCAGTGTTCGACCTCGTACAACGTCACTTCGACACGAACATCCAATTTTTCACTGGCGATATTACAGATGAGGAATCTGTAACCGTTGCAATCCAAAAGGTACTTATCATTGTGTATTATATTTTCGAGATCCTTTCAGAGTTCTCGTTTAGTCACATGCAACGACAATTTTCCACACCGCATCCCCTACCCCAGGTTTGGCGGCCCAAGGCGTTTATGAGAAGGTCAATGTGGAAGGCACTAAGACCATTATCTCCGCTGCAATGGCCAATGGCGTGAAATACCTTGTTTACACGAGTAGTGCTGGGTTGCTATTTGACGGATCGGATCTGCATGACGTTGACGAACGTCTACTGCCTCCGGATGTAGCCATGGATGCATATAACGGTACAAAGGCCATTGCCGAAAAGCTTGTTATTGAAGCAAATGGTATTCGAGGGTTAAAAACTGTAGCTATTAGACCATCTGGAATATTCGGGTTAGTACGTCGTCGTTATTGCAGGATCAGCTATTGATTTGGTTCATCATGACAGGCCGGGTGACAGTCAAGGCGTTATTCAGATTAGTTCCGTCGTTGACCGCGGGCAGACCAACGTCAAGATTGGCTCAAATGACAACCTCACGGATTGGACCTACGTCGACAATGTTGTAAAGGGACATCTTCTCGCTGCAGACAAGCTGGCTTTACCAGATAACCGCTCTCGAGAGGAGATTATCGGAGCTACCCTCCCTACCATCTCGCTAACTACTGGTGAACGCCGTATCCCGACATCCCTTGCTCGTCCCATAGGACCTGCGGTTGAGCGTCCACCGAATGCTGACGAGTTGGAACGAGCCTTCCGCGAGCCCAGAGCGACAGAAGAGCGCTCTTACATGCGATCGAAATATGACCCACTCACCCCAGAAGCCATCGAACGTGAGGAGAGCGACCCCTTCCAGGTCGCCGGTCAGGTATTTAACATCACCAACGGGGAGCCCGTGTGCTTCTGGGATTTTACACATGCAATGATGCTTGGTTTTGGTGCACCCCAAGAGAAGACCGGCAAGTGGACGCTCCCTCGCAGTGTGGGCTATGTGTTTGCCTGTGCAACAGAATTGTCGAACTGGTTGACTGGCAAGGCACCAACTTTCACTCGATTACGGGTGGAATACATGTGCAGCGTTCGATACTACAATATTGAGAAGGCTCGACGGATATTAGGGTACGAACCTAACGTCGGTCTTAAAGAGGCCATCCAAAGAACAACTGAAGTCAGTTTTCAAGCACACTCTATTTGGCTACTAATTAACCCCCATCTAGTGGTGGAAAAAATCTCAACAAGAGATTGCTGACTCTAAGCAGCGTTGATCTATCACTTTGTGTGAATTTATATATACCGATTTACGAAGGTATGTTGATTGCCAGAGGGAATATTATATGCTAATCACGTTGGTATAATTTTTTGTGCTAGAAGCAAGATAGATTAACGATAGCTTTATTGAATATGTTAACCTTGCCTTTATGTTCTCCGTCGGACCTCAGTGCTAGTCTTTCATTCAGCCTCACCCCAACCCGGTTACACGGTCTCGGTTTGTAACCGAGAACCTGTAACCAAGCGGGGATCATCTTCGTCATCAATTAATCTTCGAATTCTTCAGTTTCTCCAATGTTTCGTCACTAATTATCGTGAAAGTATTTTCGACGGTTGAACGTTGATGATGCATCAATATTATACATCAAAGCATTTCATACTTTATTATAAACACTTTGATCGCCATAGCGACCCTTGGCATTGGAAAAATAGTGCAACGGAAATTTTTGACTGAACGTGTATTAGTTAAAGGCAGAACAACCGAGAGGCTGAGACTATGGCCACGAATAACGGGGCACACCTGATTTTTCTATTTGATGAGTACGTATAGCCATTCACCGTCGCCACCCAACCGCTGATGCTTTAAAGTCGCACCATAGACATACGCAAAATCCGTCGCTTCCACAGATCGCCGATAATTTTGTATTTATTTCTTCGTGTTGATCTCCATTCTCTGATATCTTATCTTAGACATAATAATGTGTACGCATCAATGGGAAGATCCCCCTTACCGTGAAACCTTACTCTTTGCTGTTTATTTTTTTCTGCCCTCAAATTAACATTGATTCTGCTCAACGCTCACCAGCCCCACACTATACTTCTAAGGCAGATCTTCTCTCACTGATTTACGCCATATCTTCTGTGAACTGCTCTCGCGACTTCCACGCATTAAGTCGGCTGCTAATCCCAGCAAATAGTTTGAAAACAGTCATGTCGTGTTAGTTTTTCCATTTTAAAACCTCTCCACACGTCACCGCGGGGTTGTGCTATTAGCCTGTTCTTCACACTATGGATAATACACCGTGGTACGTCCCATCCTAGGCATCTCTGTCCTATTAATTTTTACTCGTCGATATCACCTTGAATCTACACAGATTGGCACCAGAAGATAACGGGCGACCGGTCATCAGCAGGTGTGAAATGCATTTTAGACAAGGTACCGTTCTTTGGTATTTACGAAGAAGTCACGCTGATTCACGGCATTACTCATTTCGTCCCCGGCCAATGCCACATGTTGTACTCCAGTGAGGACGAGATATCAAGCTAATGAATTTTCGTTCAGACTATTATGCTAAATTCTGCTGCAGATGGCTTTCAAGTCACTACACTGCAACTATTTGCAATCAAACAAGTATACATGCTTATCGCGAATTCACAGGTTGTTTGGGAGTGCGCAAGCTGCACAGATTGAAGCCCAAAATATTTTGAAGGAGGAATGGATTTGATATTCGAATATAGATGATCTCCGAAATCGGTGGAATAAGCGTTGTAGTACCAGTATAACGAAAAGGTTTCGGGATGCATTATTTCAATGGTAGGACGTCTCATATTCACTACAAAATGTATATAAAATGTATTTGCATAATGTAATATTTCATTTCATTGAGTACTATGAGTGCTGTACGCAAGGACAAAGAAGATATTCACCGACTTTCAAAGAGGAAAGAAACTTTCGACGGAGACAAGAAGCAAAAAATGCCTTATAACTGTTAAGATGTACGTGTCTCTATCGAGCATAGCAGAACACCCTCGCAATTCCGCAGGGGGCTTTCATTCATGCAGTATCTAAACACTTATGAACAATAAGATTCTAAAAGGGAACATGTGGAAACAATGAAAACGTGGATCTCACATACAATCCAAACAGCTTGGAAATTATGGGAGTACTTGTCGTACGTTCATAACGCTGTGTATGTTAAAATTGCCGGTGCGATGCCGGTAATATGTAATCACTGAAAATTTGTGGTTTAATAATAACATGTTTACTACATCAACATCGCTACGGTTCAGGCACGGAACAGAGAGCTTTATGAGGGAAAATTCAACATGATCGGGGCATATTGTTTGTTATAAGTTCTTATCCATATGAGATTCAAGCAGATTATTTGCGCACTTAGTAAGTAGTGGCTAATTCTCTCTAAATAATATGCATGAATTTTCATAAAGATTTTTTTAACTTTAACAGATAAAATTTACTACAAAAATGACGAAATTTAAGCCTGTCAAAGTTGTTTATCATATATATATATATATCCGGTTGGACCGACGAGATACCGAATTTCCACCCAGTTCGAAACCGAACCGAACCGAACCGGACGGATGAAACACTATAATAACACTAAGTCTCACATGCATAGCTGGTGACAGCGACCACAAGCCTTCAAGCCTTCGAACAACGGACCGAACGGTTTTGTCGGTCCGCCGCTCTTACTTTGGTATTTCCAGTTGAGTATAAAGTCTATAGATATACTTGTAAGAACGCACTCATTTTGCTCATTTTTTCGTCAAAAAAGATGTCAGATACGATATCGCATGTCGAAATTCATGGTAAGACCTGCCATGTCCGTCCTGTGCCTCAGCTCATTCGGAGGACTCAAGACGTCAGATTCCCGACTTCCTTGACTGGCGATGGCAGCGACGCCATGTGAGATTATATCGATGATATAAATAACATATATATTGACCGGCGTGCTTATAGGAACACTGATTGCGATTATTCCTCCGCATATGTATCCCTGCACACAGAACAAGGTCGAGTCGGAAATGGGATGACATTTACCATTGGCCGGGGAAACGACATTGTAAGCCTATCCTTAACTATTAATAGTTGCCCAAAAACACATCAAAGTCTCGTAGGTCTGCATTGCAATCAGGGAAATCGCCAATCGGTTCGTAGGAAAGGAGATTGAACTCCTCTTTGCCGACATGGGCAAAGCTTGGGACTATATGGTAGCTGATCCTCAACTTCGATGGTGAATGACGCCACAATTATAGTTTTCTGCCTTATTAAATACCATATAAAGGATTGGGCCCGAGAAAGGCGTCATTCACATTGCCTCGGGTGCTGTAAACAATGCATTATGGGATCTGTTTGCTAAATCAAGGAAAAAACCTTTATGGAAGCTCATTGTTGATTTCACCCCAGTGGGTCTCTATAGAACGTTTGCACAAACCACTCTGACGTGTGCTTCAGGAAGAGCTCGTCCGTGCTACCGCATTCAGATATATCACAGATGCCATCACACGCGAGGAGGCGCTAACGATGTTAAAGGAAAAAGAAGCCGGGAAGAATGAACGTGAAACCTATGTTCGAGCAAATGGGTAAAACTTTTTTTATCCATCCATTGCCTTCGTAATCATATTATTCGGCAGGTATCCTGCATATGTAACCTCGGCAGGATGGTTAGGTACTGAGCGTCTCTCTACCGTACCGCCTACATTTTACTAATTATCTGCAGGCTACGACGATGATAAAATCCGGAGACTCACAAAGCAAGCCCTTCAAGCCGGTTTTAATCACTTCAAGGTCTATTATCCCAATCAACCTCCCAGGCACTCTTTTTTTCTGACATTTAAGAAATTAGATGAAAGTTGGCACCAATGTGGCTTCGGATCTACGACGCGGAAAGATTATTCGTTCTGTAATCGATGATCCCGTTAATTTACCAGAGGGAAGTGTCCCTCGCGATCCGAAAACGCTCAGCGGGAAGAACGCCGGGCCGACGGGTAACGTTTTGATGATTGATGCAAATCAGGTTCGATTCCTTTTTTTCTCATTTTCTTTATTGCGGAACGAATTTTGTTGTCCTCGATGATAGGTATGGGATGTCCCAGAAGCCATCGAATACGTGAAGGAATTGCAGGAGATCAAACCCTGGTGCGCTTTTTTTTGGCGAGTGGTATTTTCATCGTTTTTACACTTTACCCCCAAGGTTTATTGAGGAACCCACAGCACCCGATGATATTTTGGTAGGTTTTCCTTTCCTTACTGTTTGAAAATTGTCGTTTTTATACTGTTTCCTCAGGGTCATGCAGCTATTCGCAGGGGTTTAAAGCCATATGGGATAGGTGTCGCAACGGGTGAACATGCTCACAATCGCATGGTATTCAAGCAACTCCTTCAGTCGGAAGCCATCGACGTTGTGCAAATTGATTCGTGTAGATTGGCAGGTGTGAGCGAAGTTTTGGCCGTTCTGTTGATGGCAGCGAAGTGAGTAGCATTTTCCTCGTTCCGTCCAACTTGCCAATCATTTGATGACGACTTTGTAGATTTGGCGTTCCAGTATGCCCCCATGCTGGAGGTGTGGGACTGTGTGAATATGTTATACATTTAAGGTGCGTCGATCGGTCACTGCGTTTGCTGGATTGAACTGAAGGTGTTTTATGCGAAGTTTGATTGATTATATTGCCGTATCTGGAAGTATCGACAAGAATGTCCTTGAATTCGTGGACCATTTACATGAACATTTTATATATCCCTGTTCGATCAACTCAAATGGTCGTTACAACGTGCCCTCGAATGCTAATGAAGGCTATAGGTCAGTCTCGCATTTTCCATTTGCAGCAAAATGGTTCGATGAAAGATATTCGCAGCATCGAGATGCATAAACAGAGCATTGCAACATATGAATGGCCAACTGGGTCATACTGGCAAAGTCCAGAGGCCAGGAAGGCACACGGCCTAGAGTGAGTAACTTGGCAACCGAATAAGTCGAAAGGAGTCTCATTATGGCATCTCTGCTATCATACGCACACATACACACATATGTATTCGTACTATGAGAAATATGGTTGTGAAAATGACCATCGTGAGCAGGAATAGACGGTGAGCCAGTGTGCCACAGACAAGAAATAAAAACTGTCCTGGTTTATGGACAGATAGACGCCCGTGATCTGCATTCCTGCCTTGAATCAATACTAGTCTGATTGCAGTGTGATTCACCACCGCAGGTTCAATTTAAACCTGCATTGTCGTAATAAAAAAAACACACAAAACCATGTAATATATAAGGACTGAAAAATTGCGTCTTTTATGAAGTAAATTAAAGGTAGTCATCTTCGAAGTCGTAGACGGAATGCATTCTTACAAGCCCTTGATTCCTTTGGAAGATAATCATCGTAGAAGCCTACGATAAACTCCTCAGCCTTAAAGCCAAATTTATTGTATAGTAGCTGAGTCCATCCAAACATATTAGTATAATGTAACGAAGCGTGCAAGAAATTGAACGTTCATACCATTGCAGGGTTATTAGCTGATACATGTAAAGTAATATCTCTTCTAGGATTCGCCATAATGATAAAATAAAGCATATTACTGTTAGGTAAGTTGGAAATATATCCAAGACATCTCATATTTTAAGAATCGTACCGTGCAATGTTTGCAAGCTCCCAGCCAGGCCTAACAACCAGGTATGTCAAGTAAGCTTCCTCAGGCGAGCTCAAAAATGCAGCACCGACAACTAGCCGCCGGTAGACGGCAACCACGGTGCATTTCTCAGGCAAATAATTTAACGAATCAGACACTAGACATCAGGAGAAGGTAATATAAAGTCTGATATGTTGAAAACAGAACGAAATACCATCTATCCCGGGCCAGAATATTTTGGTGAGAAGATCATGCAGTTGAGGGAGGTGCCAACGCTGAAGAGAAACATAATCAATTGGTGCTCTGTAGTTGGGAGGAGTTCGTTCTAGGACTTCGTTACTATAGGAGAAATTCTAATTAATAGAATATCTGAGAAATATGGTTTAATACTTGCTGTGATAAAGTGTAGTGTAATTTTATGTCTGACAATATCTGCAACCAGACTGTCTCTGTTTCCCAATCTCGGTGTATGAGGCCCGTTACTTCCTGGCTTCCAAATAAACGGGAAGCGAATGAAGATGTATACGGCGTTTTATAAATACCATATAAAGCATTTAAGGTCTCGGCATTGGGGGCAGAGTGCGCGAGAGGCGGGGAAAGTGGTATTATTACTTGACTTCGTGTCGGGAGTGACCGGAGAGCATCGTATGAGAAAACAGCACTTTCTGCTTTGTTGAGCTAGGGTATGTTAGATGGATCAAGACACAGGGAGCAAGTGCTCTCACCTTTCGCAATCTCAAACGCCTCGTCAGAATCGATTCGCCACTGGTCCAGGTTTGCCTTCCCGCCGCTGCGGAGCCTTCTAACCATTTCTCGAGTTCATGAGTTTCCGAAAGTGTCAACGAGCGAACTTGGTTGTTCTACTGACGGCATTAATGTGAAAGATACATTGTAGCAAGTAATCACTAGGACTACATACAAATGGGTCGCGCTCCGAATTGTCTTTAAGATACTGTAACCGCGCAGCAAGGTAGGCCTCCTTGGGCAGAATAGCTTCGAAGTCATCTTCTTGCAGTAATGGTGTGGCTGCCAAAGAAGTAATGAAAACACTATCTTTATCTGGTGCTTTGGCTTTGAATGGTTTCATCCTTTCTCTGCCAGTGGTCGGTTTGAGATGGGACAATTTAATTCGTTTACTTCTTCTCCCTGTCTAACAGAACGATATCAAAAAAAGTTGCCTTAAAACGTGATTATAGCTTACAGGCTCCCATGAGGGCCCCTCATCCTCATCTTCATATTTGTTAGGCATACTGAAATGGAACGCCTTGAACTGATCGTCACATGTGACAGGATTTGCTATGGCAAGTTCACCCGCTGTTCACCTGGACGAAAATGGTGCAGAGAACCTCGGGGAAGGTCAATCGATACCAGAAAGGCTGACTAGGTGCGTGGATAATATGTTTTGTTAATAAAGTTATTATATCTTATAATAACAGTGAGCCCAATCGTAATGTTATCCGACTTGCAAGTCGTGAAGACCTTCGGCATCATTCACACTATGGGCATTTAGTTATTGACAACATCGACGAGCTGGATGTTGTCGCGGATATTAAAGTGAAACATGAGGAGGGTAGTACTATCGGTATGTCGGATATGAAGTTTCATGCAGTGTATTAAATATTAGTTATAGATTGGATTCAGGAGGAAGCGAGGGAACGAATACGAACTCAACAGCTAGGATCGCATCGGGGTCTTCGGGGCTTTCTTAACGTTTTTTGGGATGTTTCGCGTGTTTGGCTTGTGCTGATAGGTTAGCTGGATATCACATTGATGATTCTTGGTTGTCCGAAAACATTTTCGTAGCAACGGGTCTAGGAGTTGGTGTAATTGGTGCATGGCTCGATGTTCTCGTTGCCTGGTACGTAACTTCATTGTGTAGTATGTGCCCAGCTTACAAAATCTTAAGGCTGAGTGACTTGCGGCAAGGCCGTTGCGCATACGGCTTTTTCTATAATCAAGTAGCATGTTGTAGCGGACTCGAGCGTGAGCGATTGCATTTTACGATAGTAGGTCAATCATTCACTTTTCATAGCTGGAGAAATTTGTCAGCCATGGATGAGTTGGAGCCAGTGGTTTGGCTTGAAGTACATTTCTACGCAATCCATGCTGCAAGCCTCTGTATATGTGGGACTTGCTGTATGTGAAGAGCAGCATGTTACTATATCGAGATCTCAATTCCCTCATCTCAGGTTGTTTTTGCGGGAAGTGCTGCTGTATTAGTGAAGTCATATGCTCCTTTGTGTGTTTTTTGGCTCCTTTCTGCCGTTATTCTACATCTTCACTTTTGAGATACTAGCGCGTTTCACACCGGAAGTAAGTAAATTAAACCGTAGGGTATGGCGATCCTGATAACACCAATGCAGTTCCGGAGATAAAGGCAGTATGTGCTTTTTCCATCTTCCCCTATGGTGTTCTAAAGGAATCGGCTCAGTTAATTGGAGGTTACGTTCTTGATGAGTTCTTGAGCCCCTGGACGCTTTTGATCAAAGCAGTTGGACTTGCCTTATCTGTGGCCTCTGGACTGTCTCTCGGAAAAGAGGCAAGCCAGACGCTTTCTAATTTATTTGAGCATATAATCTCATCTCTTTTAGGGACCTCTTATTCATGTTAGCTGCGCTATGGCGTATACATTGTCGGGGTTCTTTAGGGGTCTTCGCGAAAATGAGTGTTAGTTTCTTGACAAGTGTCGTCGCACCTCTTAGATTACTTATAATATCTGATAGCGCAAAAACGCAAGATACTGGCTGCTGCTGCTGCTGCAGGGGTTTCTGTCGCGTTTGGTAGTCCTCTAGGAGGAGTTCTATTTGGCCTGGAAGGTAAGCTGAGGATGAATGTGACCCCTCGTAATCATTTTAACATTTTCAGAGCTGGGGACCTTTACGGATGAACATGTGGTATGGCGTGCATTCGTTACATCCGTGATTGCTGCGGTTGCGCTACAATATGTCGATCCCTTTGGAACCGCGAAGCTGGTTCTTTTCCAGGTCCGCAGTGTTTAATCTTGTGGTGTATATTGATTTGAGCTAGAATAAAGGTAACGACTAACAAAGAACCCTGGAAAGCATTCGAATTGGTTGATTTTCATTTATATATCGAGTTGACATGGCCCTTACAGAGTGTTGTAGGTCCCATGGCTGGCTCTTGGTGTTGTGGGCGTAAGTTAACTATAATATTTTCGCTTGACGTTTTTTTCATAATTTTCAGGGTGTTCTCGGTGCTCTGCTTATTAGATTAAACGTTGCTGTTGCCGTATTTCGTAGGAATAGCGTGCTCTCTGAGTGGCCGCTTACGGAGATCATCGTGGTTTCGAGTGCAACAGCCGCTCTCAGTTATTTAGTCGTGTTTTCAAGGTTCCCAGTTTTCATATTTCCTATGACTATGCGTCTTACGTGTAATTTAGAGTGCAATCCTCGGAACTTGTCGCTAACCTTTTCTTGGAGTGCGACCCCCTGAGGGGCGATTGGCATGGTTTGTGCAAGTAAGTCTTGTCCACATGTTGCTGCGCATCTCTGACGTGTTATCTTCGGTAAGCCCAGACGCATATCTCCAAAATATATTTCTCCTGGTAGTAACATCAGCTTTCAAATTCGGACTGACGGCGTACACATTTGGATTGAAGGTGATTTTGACGGAACAAGATTGGTTGTTAATTTACATATTTCTTTAGCTCCCTGCTGGCATCTTTTTGCCAACGATTGCTATTGGGGCATCTTTGGGTCGTGCTGTGGGTTTATTTGTGTACGATGCGCCAGTGACTGCCCGTGAATATTACTAACCCAACTGTCAGACAAGCTGTACATCGTGCTTATCCTACCGCTTGGATTTTTGCGGCTTGCCCTCCGGACCCAAGTAATCGATGTATCTCACCAGGGTTCTACGCTGTTATAGGTGCCTCTGCATTGCTGGGTGGTGTAACCAGAATGACTAGTACGCAGTTGTTTTTACCGCGGTGTTATTAATTTCACATTGACCGACAGTTTCATTGGTGGTAATTCTATTTGAGGTTTGTGATATTTTCCCTTGCCTAATACACTGTGCGGACCAGTTGCCTGTAGTTAACAGGTGCTCTTAGCCATGTTTTACCAATCATGCTTGCCGTGATGGTATCCAAGTGGGTGGGAGATGCGTTTGGGAAAGAAGGGATCTATGAAGCTTGGATCACATTAAGGTCGCTCTCTTGGCTTGCACCAATTGACCACCGAGACCATGGAGCTGCGGCCGCTAGTATCATGACGCCGGCCCATCGTCTAGTAATAATAAATGGTGTCGGCGTCTCACTGAAGGAGCTAAGTATGTCATAAACTCTACTTCATGAAACGCAGGGTGAATTAGAGTGAAAATCTTATCATAGATAATATTGTGTCAAACCATCGTTACTTTGGTTTTCCTGTGGTAGACGGTGATAAGCTACTTGGGTTTGTTACTCGCGACAAATTGCGCGTCTCTTTGGGTGGGTTTTCTACTAAATGTATTGGTTTAGATCCCTACGCTGATCAACCCTTGCATCAGCACCATTCTGCACCGAACTCGGGAATGCTGACGCCATTTGCACCTTTCTAGCGAATCCTACGGACTCCGGCTGTGTGAACTTGGTATCGACACTGGAGAGAGCTCCTATGGAATTTCGTAGTGGGATGGCCCAGGAATTGCTGGTGAGCATATTCCAAAGATTAGTAAGTTGTCGCTGTGGTATTTTTTCTGTCGCTTAACCGAGCCATCTTGTCAGAATCTGCGATACGCTTTATTCACCCAGTCTGGAAGGCTGACCGGGTTAATAACGAAACGTGACGTCGTTCGTCTACTCATGGGACATTATAAAAACACGCCAGCTGGGGCACTGGCCAGAGATGGAAAGGGTGCGGATCATGAATGGGATGTTCGATGGTAAAGTCAAGATAGTCGACTGGGGGCATTGACACTTATTTCAGAGGACTTGTAATTAATAGACCAACTATATATTAAACGAGTAGGGTAGGTGCTTATAGTAAAGTAGCACTGTGAGTGCTTTTAGATGCACAAACGGGCTTTACAATGCGTTATTCTTCAGCACCTCCCCATTGGATTCGTTGCCAAGCGGTTAATGCAATCGACTTTCTCATAGTGTACAAGCCTGGGAACCCTTGCTATGCTCTTGCTGTGGGCTCTGGCTTGTTAGGGGGCTTTGCCCCTCAAACCCCCCCATGTTGACAACTTTTAAGTATTTCTGAGACTCATTGTGTTAGAAATGGAAACTGTTGAAAGAATGGAAACTGTTTGTGAAGAGTTGTGGAAGTTTTAACCATTCTATGTAAGAAGAATATCAACTGTTTAGGTATGACACAACTATATATTGACTATTGAAGTACAATATAGAAGGTAAATAGTTTTAGTCAACTTTAGTGGTGGTAAGACTACTAAGATGACTAAAAGAGATGGAATCGACCTTGCAGTGCAGTTCCCTAAATGAGTCAATGAAATAATAAGTTGAGGGGAGAAAAGATGATTTGAGTGATGTGAGACACAAGTGGAAATTGATAGTAGTTCTAGCTTTGACTATACATACAGTTTGAAGCTAGATAATCATTGTAGATTCAAGTTGGAAGCCATTCAAAGACAGCTTGAGATGATACCCCAATCACAACTTACAGGACACTGGAAAGGGTGTCTGGGTTGTTCAATGTCTGGATGCCTGGGGATCACAGTGCGAGGACTCTCAACACTTGGAGCGAATGCCACTTAGAGTTGAGCGGGTAGAGACTAAAGACCGGTGATATAACTAGGTATCCAGATGAGGCTCTACTCCCATCTGGCTGTAACTATATACTAGAATACATGGTCTGTGCACTGGTCTGTGCTGCGAATGTGTGTGTCCAGCACGGAACTAAGTGAACACTAAACTATATACAGTGACTTACAAAACATATCCAATGTTTTGTAGTTTCAGCTTATATATGCTATATCCCAGTAGATAAAATAGTAGAAATCACCAAAATATTTGTGAACATGACCTATCATGTATATATGTATATGGTAGAACTATATTATGTAATATCCATATATGGAAACACTGAATATTTTAATGGAGAGGGTTCATTGGATACATTTTGTAACTGACAGGTTCTACCATGAAAACCATGTGCCTATGTTGATTGTTTGCAGTTGTTTATGTTTTTCAACATGTCATGTGATCATTCTATACTACAGTATAAGTAGAAGGGCTTTCTCAGCTAAGATTCCCTCAATTCTAACTATGCATCCCCTTTCCACTGCTGCCCAGTATGAGATCCTTTCTCTACTTAATGCTGGCCATTCTGCCAGACATATTTCAGTTTCTACTGGCTATAGCTATGCTACTATCTCTAGACTTTGTTCTAAACACTGTTCCCACCTTTCTAAGTCCTCTGGTGGTCACCCTTCCAAACTCTCCACAGCCAACATCCATTTTGCACAACACCTTATCAGCTCTGGAAAGGCTGATACAGCTGTAGATGCAACAAAGGCACTTTGCACTATCACCAACCAGTCACTCAATCCTCAAACAGTGCATTGTGGACTCAAGGCAGCTGGATGAAGCCTGTGGTACAGAAGAAAAAGCCTCTTCTTTCTAAGACGCATAGGAAGGAGAGGATGGATTTTGCTTTGACACATCAGGATTGGACTGTGGAGGATTGGAAGAAGGTGGTGTGGTCTGATGAGACCAAAATTAATAGGCTGGGGTCAGATGGCAGGAAGTGGGGGTGGAAAAAGGCAGGGGAGGGCTTGAGTGACAGGCTGGTTGAGGGAACCCTGAAGTTTGGTGGTGTAAAGGGTATGCATATATGCATACCTGGACTAAGGAATAATAACTGGATTATAGTACTTTATTATTTACCTTTTATTTTCTTTCTTTATATTCTTTCTATATTTCGAGCACACCTTGATTTTGTAGTTCGAAGCTTTGTGTATATGTATGGGCGCTCTCAGCGCCAAAAGAAAAAGACAACTTTTACCCAGCAGACACCACCTCGTAACGACTCAGACGTCGAATAGCGAGAGGTGTCAAGGGTAGTATCTCAGCTACCATAAGGGTAGCATTCTCTAGTCTACTAATAGCCTTTTGGACTCGAACCGCTAAGGTCGAGTTCCGCTTTCAAGACTTTGCGCTCGTCGACACTGTAGTCGACTCACGCTACTATTACTCTATCCTAGACACTCAGTCTTTAGCTGAGTATCTTACTTATTTCTAGCTACTAGTTGTACCGTAAAAGGTCAACTCATTATCTTACTGTTCTAAGCCGTCACGAGCAACTATACAGTTGCTCTTGAGGTGTGCAGTGCATTCTTATACTAGTACTAACAGTCTAGTAGTCTATAGTATTGTACTTACGGTCAATACTCTCTAATAGTAGTTGAATAAACACTATTCTTCGTATATTGAGCAGTCAGAATCCACCACTCTTCACAGGTGGTGGATCTTTAATGGTTTGGGGGTGCATGCTGTGGGAGGGGGTTGGGTATGCATGCAAGATTGATGGAAGGATGGATGGGGATCTCTACATCCAGATTCTGGAGGATGACCTGCAAGCCAGTCTTAAGGACTATGGTAAATCTGCCAATGGTATCATCTTCCAGCAAGACAATGACCCCAAGCATACCTGCAAGAAGGCCCAGAATTGGTTCCAAGAAAATGGTTTCAGGGTTCTCTCATGGCCAGCACAGTCTCCTGACTTGAATCCCATTGAACACCTATGGAATCACCTGAAGAGGAGGTTGGCAGGGTATGAGAATGCACCCCAGGGGATGGAAGAGTTGTGGGAGAGGGTGGTGGATGAATGGTACAATATTGATGCAAAGGTGTGTCAGGATTTGATTGAAAGTATGCCTAGGAGGGCTTCAGATGTATTAAAGGCAAAGGGTGGCTACACTAAGTACTAAATACTAGTAATTTCCTGCCTAAATGTGTCAGTTACAAAACATATCCAATGAATGCTCTCCATTGAAATATTCATAGTATTTCCATATATGGATATTACATAATATAGTTCTACCATATAAATATATACATGATAGGTCATGTTCACAAATATTCTGGTGGTTTCTACTATTTTATCTACTGGGATATAGCATATATGTATAAGCTGAAACTACAAAACATTGGATACATTTTGTAAGTCACTGTATAACAATCACATGTGAACTGGTTCACGGAAATAGGCAATCACAAGACAAGGTATGGTGTAATACTAATCGTATGTCACCATACTCTAATATGGGTAAGTCGTGGTTATGGGGTAAAAAATGTCTGATTCTTTTGGCGCTGAGGGTGCCCACAAGTATACACAGGGTGTGAAGGATAGGTCACATAGGAGGCGTGACTAAAGGCTCTAAGCCTTAGCCCTTAGCCGCTTTGTAATGCCATTATTTCCTTTATGTTTTATATTTTTTATTCTCTTTTTATCACTCATAAATATGGATCATACCCCCTTTTTATTAGTTCGAGAGTCCATGTATACTTGTGGGTGCTCTCGCCCACAAGAAGTATGTATATGTCACAGTAGTAGTCACACGATAAAACTCAGACACTTTTCAACCCTGACACCATCACCTGCACACGCAAGTACTGGTTCGGGGTCTTGTCTAAACAAACCTTCACTTTATCTCTCTTCCTAGATCTACAGTAACTACACTTCGCACTGAAACAGTCAAAGTTAGTTACTATTATTCGACTCGACTTCAATCTCTTGCTTCGTGCGATAAGAATATCCATTGTAGCTCACTTTCTTAGGATATTCTCTCTCTCTCTCACAATATATACTTTCTCTCCTCTACTTGGCCATTGGCCCAGCTAGCTACGCAGTCAGATTGTACCGTAAGATCGATCCGTTCTTGCAATCATTTACCGATCGCACCTTAAGGGTCGATCATAATCTATATTTTGACTACCTAAAACTACTAGTCGATTGTATTTCGTACTATTGCTAGTCGATAACAATCGCACATTGAGTGGTAAACTACTCGACCCTTTACACAGGGCTTCAAACTAATGAAATGGTGTAATAGTCAAAGAATGTAAAGGATAGGAAAATATGAATAAAATATGTAAAATATAAATGAAATGAAAGAAGTATTTTATTGCAGTGAAACCATAGTAAAAGCATACCCCTCACAGTGCCCCCCAGTTCAAAGGGATAAGGGGTGTGTTATACAAAGTTCCGGAAAGTTTCAGGGATGCCTCCCCAGGTGTGAAGAGTCACTGGATTCTGACTGCTCTATATGTATATGAAGAATATTGACTATTTGAGCACAATAACAAGTATCGACTATTTAGTACAATACTAGAGATCACTAGACTAACAGTACTAATAAGGGAGTACAATACATGTCACTAGAGCAACCATATAGTTGCTTGTGATGGCTAATGAAGAGAATAAGGGAGTTGACTGTTCTGGTACAACTCAAAGTCGTGAGAAGTGAAAGATAAATAATCAAGGTATTAGTTATCTAAAGAAGAGTATGAGTAGTGTTAGGATACACACACAGGCCGGGTTTCCGGAGAAACCCGCGGGATATCTGGTAGGACTTGGCTTCAGCTTATAGGCTGTGCCCTTGGTAGATCGTGTTGTCCAATTTCAAACAGACGGATGGGAATCCCAGGGAGTCCGGGCATGGTTCGTGGGTCGTAGGTCGTAAGTCGGGGGTCGTGGGTCGTAAGTCGGAGGTTGTGGGTCGTGAGTCGAGATAGTTGAGAGAGATAGATGCGCCGGAGCCCGTGGGCTCCTGTGAAGAGTGGTATAAGTTCTGACTGTTCTATATACGAAGAAATGAGTAGAATGGGAGGAAGGATGATTCGAGAAGGATGATTCGAGAAGGATGATTCGAGTGGAGGCCTTGACTGTTACAGTTCAAGGCCTGAAGTGTTAGATAGTTCAGATACTGCTATTTATGTAGTAGCTGACACGTTACCCTGATCACTGCTCGTAGTAGACCTAGTTTATGTCTTACAGTGGTGGTTCTTGGGTAAAAGTGTGTCTGAGTTCTAATTGGTGCCGAGTGCACCCACAAGTATACACAATGCTTCGAACTAATGAAATGATGGAATATTTGAAGAATATAAAAGATAGATAAATATGAATAGAATGTGTAAAATATAAATAAAATAAAAGGAGTGTTTTACCACAATGAAACTGTGGTAAAAGCATACTCCTCACAGCTCCGACTAGTGAGAGCGATGTGAATCGAGCAAGGTTTTAGAGCGGAAAATGTTATTAGATTACTGGGGGGAATCTAAGCTAATTTTCTGACTGGATTGTATGTACAACATCTGCCAGTTTATATAGACCATGGAGTGAATGACATACCAAATCCAGTAATGACGAAACGAAACTAACAAAACATAAAACAGGAATAGTAAACACCAAATTGGTGTTAGGAACGGGACGGAATGGAGCAGAGTCCAAATTGTGACAAAGCATAACCCATAACGGGAAATGGAGCGGGAGTGGAGTCCTAAATTGTGACAGGTCATTTGACTAAAACGGGAATGGGGCTTGATTAGAGCGGTGACGGGATTCTGAGTGGGGTCTGGTGACTGATGCGTGGGACGAAGATGGACATAGACAGCGATGGAGTCTGGGGGAAGTCCAGTGACTGATATGTGTTGTAATGAGGTCAAATGTAACGAGTCTTGATATAACGGAGTCTGGGCGGGAAATCCTATAAACAGACAATTGGTGCTTGTAGCACGTGGGGGCGTACGGGTTAGTGCCTGGAGTCCGGTGGGATTGTCCGGTCGTAACAAGTAGCGTGAGTCAATAGAGGTATCGATGAGTGCAATAATGTGAGCGAAGGACTCAACCTTCACAGTTCAAGTCCTGAAGCTAACAGTGAGTTGAGTAATGCTACCTGCTTGGTAGCTGAGATGTAACCCTTGACACCTCTTGCTGTTTGATGTTCTGAGTTGTTATGAGGTGGTGTCTGTTGGGTAAAAAGTGTCTGAGTTCTAAGTATAGGCACTAGAGTACATACATAGATCTAGTATGTGTGCACCCACAAGAGTCTGTACCATAGGGATACAGTACATAGATCATTGAACTAATATATGTGTGTGATAAAATAAAGAGAAAAATTGAAATAATAATTGAAATATAGTGTGGGTTCGTCTGGACTATATTTTGGAATGTATTTCACAGTATCTCTCACAGTGCCCCCCAGGTCAAAGAGCTATGTATGTTAAAGAAGGTGTTGAAGAATGCTTGGAACTCCCCCTATGTGTCCTGAGCAGAACCTCCGAGGTGCAGGATAGCATTTTCCCAAGCAAGACATTTGGCACGAAAAGAAGTTACAATGTCTTCCCACTTCATAACATCACTGGCAGATGTCAACCCATCCAGTGTGAAGAGTCGATAGATTCTGACCGCTCAATATATGAAGAATAGTGTTTATTCAACTACTATTAGAAAGTATTGACCATTCAGTACAATACTATAGATTACTAGACTGATAGTACTGGTATAGGGACACACTACACGTCACAAGAGCAACTGTACAGTTGCTCGTGATGACTAGAACAAGAGAATAGAAGAGTTGACCCTTACGGTACAACTTGTAGCTAGGAGTAAGAGAGATAATCAGCAAAAGACTGAATATCTAGGATAGAGAGATAGCAGCGTGAGTTGACTACAGTGTCGACGAGTGCAAAGACTTGAAAGTGGGACTCGACCTTCACAGTTTGAGTCCAAAGACTATTAGCATGCGAGAAAACACTACTCTTATAGGTAGTGTTATGTTACCCTTGACACCTCTCGCTATTTGACATCTGTGTCGTTATGAGGTGGTGTCTGCTGGGTAAAAAGGTCTATCATTTGGCACCGAGAGTGCCCATAGATATACACAAAGCTTCGAACTAAAAAATAATGGTATGCTTGAAAGATATAAAGAATTAAAGAAAAGAAATAGGTACTATAATATGTCTAATATTTAATAGCCTGATCATGATATATGCATACCCTTCACATCCAGTCTCTGAATGGAGGATACCCATCGTCTGTAGGCCTTCTGATGCATTCGAATGATAGCTCAAATGTGGTCAGCGGAGGCATCAGTAATGTGGGTGATGAGAGGAAGCTGGGGATGTAATGATGGCAGGTCGGCAGTGGGAGGTGGTGCACGACTCACTTCCTCACCAGAGAGAAGTTCTCCCAGGGCATTGGAATCTGATAGTAAATGCTCTAACAGATCAACCAAGTCCACAGCCGAGTGAATCGGTGCATGCTCAGGAAGGACACAAGTGGAGTCCACCAGCAGTGACCAGAACATGGAGAGCTGGACTTGTTCGATGTCCTCCACTAAATGCAACTGTTCCTTCAGGTCATTGACGTATAGATAGAGCATATGCATGTGATCCAAAGGGGTGAGGGATCCACTATATCCCTGGATTTGTCCTTAAGAAGGGATTGTTGCAAGGTTTGTCCCAGTAGCTTTAGTGTATGTCACACAGTGAAGTTGTCAGAAGGATAGTTTATGGAAATACACATCCAACCTACCAGGGAGAAGTGAGCCAAATCGGTAGTGTCCCGAGAGGGTGGGGGAGAAGGTGGTTGTGGCGGAGGGCTGCAAACAGGGTCTGCTGGAGTGGGGCCAATGGCGAGAGGCTCATCATCCTGGACATCAGCCCTCTATTTCCCTTTCACTTTTTCACTCAATGGGGGAGGCTCTTTGAAGATCTCCATGGCTGAGGGAGGGTCCTTGAAGGCTTCCAAGATTGGGGAATCAATGTCCATTGATTCAACCTTGGGTTGGTGGATGGGGCTCCTGAGGGAAATGCAAGGTGAGCAGGGAGATGTGGGCAGGGGACTCTGAATTGTCAAGACAATGTGGGATGTTTCCAGCACCGTAGAGGGTAAGGGCATTGGGGTAGTGCTAGGTTGGGGAGTGGCCACAAGAAGATTGGGTGACACTTGGGAGGGCGGAGTAATCTGCAGTGTGGGAGGGGGCTTGGATGTGGGAGAAGGTAGTGGTATGGAGGAGAGATTCAGTGGAGGGTTTGGCGTCAGTGCAGAGAGCAATTCTGTAGAGGGGGAAGGTAATGGTATCGAAGGAGGAGGTGGTGGTGGGCCAGCTGGGGATGGTTCAAGGCTTCCTGATGGCTCCAAAAAGGGTTTTAAGTGCTGCAGCAGGGGTGCAGAAAAGACAGAAGGAGGTGGGGAGAGGTGGGTGGAGCTGGACACTATCATGGAGTTGGTTGGATGATACCCCCTCCAAACCCTGATGGATGTTGGTAACTTTCTTCGCTGGTTAGGGTCACTTGTGAAGAAGTGAATGATGTCAGGAAGTAGAAATCCTTTGTGGCAGTCTGTGCCTAGGTACTTATTGTCATAGGCAGGGTAGTGTGGTTGATCATCCTCCGAATCGGATGAGAAGTTGATGGGCCCCATCTGATAGGTTTGTTCTTGAGGTCCATGTTGTGAGGGGGGTCTGGGAGGTAGTTTGACTCCATCCCCATGTTGTAATGCAATGCTTTGCAACTTGATCCTCCTTACTTTGTCCCAATTGTAGAAGGTGACACTGTCCTTTCCCTTCCTGCTCTTATGTCCCATGCTCTGAACACATGGTGTGCCTCCATCACTGCAATCTGTCTTGGCAAAGTCCATCCACTTATAGCCTGGGGGAGGAGTGATGGTCAAGGGGTTGTTGCTTCCTTCCATTCTCCTCCATTCCTTTTGTGTCTGCTTAGAGGGGATGTTATCTCTAGCACCCATCCTCTGCTGTCCTTCTAAATACTCCTCCCTCCTCTTCCTCTTGAGCATTTTTAGTTCCTCCTGAACTTGTGCAGAGAATGCATTGGACTGCTGTTGCTTCTTGATCTCCTCTTTGGTTGAAGGGAAAATGCTATGAGAGGGTGGGGGGGTTTCACACCAGGTTCCTGTGGGAGCACCCCAACTGCCACGGGATGGGGGTGCAGTCCTCTGGATGAAATCCATCTGCATTGATTGTGTGGATGAAGAGGCCTACAGGTGGGTGTCCAAGTGCTTGACATTCTTGTTCAAGGTGGTGGGGAAGGAGGAACCATCATCTGGGGCCAAGGTATCCATTTGAAATTGGGGAGATTAGGTCTGGGGAGGGGTGTATATAAAGTAAAAACAGTTTCATTCCCCGGGCTGATGGAAACTCCTGTCATGTTGTCCTGTGATGTGGAATGCATCAATGATGATGTCCCAGAATTACTTGCACAGTGCTTGACATTTTCAGTATTGGATGATGTGGTAGAAGTATCAGTGGTTTGGGGTTGCAGTATTCTTTTGAAGTTGGGGAACCTGGGTTTGGTTTGTTGTTCCTGAGACATAGTGTACTGGTTTGTGGTGATTGTCATGGGGGTAAGAGAAAGGGGGATGAAAATTTCTTTTAGCGAATTTATGTGTTTTTTATATTAATTTAAACTCTGCTTGGCTGTTGAGGTGAAAGGCTGGGAGAGAATAGATAAGGGAGGGTAGAATTGGGAAAATAATAAGCAGTATTCTCATTGTGAAGAGGTGAAATAATAGTTAGATTTGATAGATAGTTTTGTAAGCCCTGAGAAGAGTGGGGGTGTTACAAAGGTCATTGCCATTTAACCAAGAGTCCTCTTCCAGTTTATATCCTTTCCTTGGAAAAGTAGTTGATTTCAATACTTTTTGTGTCCCACTATAGCTTCTACTTCGTACTCCTTGTCATTGCAACCAAGTTCCCTAGGGTTCTCAAGTAGCACTCTTGATCCGAATTCCTTGGATGAGAAATGGTATTTCTTGAGATGGTCTTGGTTGATCACTGGGTGTATTTGATATTCCAAAGAAATACGGAGTCAAAAGACTTGAGGATTAATCTTTTCCAACAATTCAAATGGCCCTATGCATCTTTGTACGAGTTTCCTTCTGGTTCCCTTGACTTTGACGAGTTCGAGAGAGTGAGGATTGATTAGGATATAGTCTCCCTCTGAGATGTCTTCCACCGGTCTCCGTTTCTTATTGTAGCTGTGGACTTGCATTTCTTGTGCTCGTGCAATTGAATCTCACACCACCTGTCAGTGGTTCTCTAGTTCTAAGATCCATCGATTGGCTAATGGACTGTCTGATAATTCTCTGGGAACCACAGGGTCATCCTGTGAAGAGTGGAAGAAGTTCTAACCGTTCTATATACAAAGAATATCGACCGTTTAGGTACGATACCACGATGTATTGACTGTCTAAGTCTAATACAGACCGAACACATATTGACTACTTAGTTCAATACGGTAGAGAGAAGTAGCTATCTAAAGTAAGGTAGATAGCTAGAACGAATAAGTAGAATTGACTGTTAAGTGCGATTCTGAACGACTGCTCGAGTGCAAGTAGAGTAGTTAGAGAGTCGAATAATAGAGTAGCATGGATGTAGTCCACGTGGGTTGAGATAAGGATTGAGTTTCGACTGGTACAGTTCAAAACTCAGATTGAATGAGTAGCTAAAGCCCGTCTGTGATGGTCGAGACGATACACCAATCACAACTTACAGGACACTAACAGGTGTCTGGGTAAGTCGTGGTTGCAGTGTAAAAAGTGTCTGAGTTCTAAACTACGGGTGCTAGAATACATAAGTCTGGTGTGTGTGTGCCCACAAGAGTCAATGTACCGCATACATAGGTCGTCGAACTAATTATAGATATAATAAAAGAGAGAAAATAGAAATAATAAAGGAGATATAGTAAGAGCTCATCCGACTATATTTCCTGAGTGTATTTCGCCATACCTCTCACACCCAGTGATTTTTCATCCGACTCGGAGGACGACCGATCGCGCTACCCCGCCTACGATAGCAAGTACCTTGGTGCTGACTGTCATGAAGGTTTTCTACTTCCTGACAACATCCACTTCTTCACAAGTGACCCTAACCAACAATGAAAACTGCCGACTTCCGTCAGAGTTTGGAGGGGGTATTGTCCAGCTGACTCTGCAATGCCATCCAGCTCCACTCACCTCTCCCCACCTTCGCACATCTCTTCCATACCCCCACTACAGCACTTTACACCCTTTTTAGAGTTGCTGGGAAGTCTTGAACCATCCACCGACCTGCCATTTCTTCCCCCTATACCATTACCCCTCCCCTCTGTGGGACACTCCCTCATACCACCACCCTCACCCGCATCCAAGTCTTCTCCAGCACCGTGGCCAACCCCACCCCTCCGCATGTCACCTGACCCCCTTGTCACCACCCACTCTACCCCGACGCCATTGCTCCCTGTGGTGTTGGACACTTCCCTTGTTTCCTCGTCAGTGTGGAGTCCACCACCCGCCTCTCCCTACTCCCCTTGCGTTTCCCTGGGGAGCCCCATTCAACAACCGAATGTGACATTAATGGATGTTGATCACCCTACCCCAGAAATCCACACGACGCCTCCTTCAGTCACAGAGGTCTCCAAGGAACCTCCCCCAGCAATGGACATCTTTGAGGAGCCTCCCCCCTTAAGCGAAAAGGCAAAAGGGAAGTGGAAAGCTGATGTTCAGGCTGACGAGCCCCTGGTTGTGAGGAGTATGCTTTTACCACAGTTTCATTGTGGTAAAACACTCCTTTTATTTTATTTATATTTTACATATTCTATTCATATTTTTCTATCTTTCATATTCTTCGAATATTGCATACTTCATTAGTTCGAAGCATTGTGTATACTTGTGGGTGCACTCAGCACCAATTAGAACTCAGACACACTTTAACCCAAGAACCACCACTCGTAAGATACAAACTAGGTCTACTACGAGCGGTGATCAGGGTAACGTGTCAGCTACCACATAGGTAGCATTATCTGAACTATCTAACACTTCTAGCCTCGAACTGTAACAGTCGAGGCCTCCACTCGAACCATTGCACTCGTTGACTCCTTCGTCATCTTGTGCTCTTTCTCTCACTTTCTCCTATATTGCACCGAATAGGTCAATATCCTTCCTTTCTACTCATTTCTTCGTATAGGAGGATGGTCACACTTTGTTGAATATACAAAATTTTACTGAATAATCCTCATATTTTCCAAGTGAGTCTATTCCTTCTGGCCATGACAACTTATTCTATGAGTTTATATTTAATTACCTGAAATTTCATCTTTAAAATATGCATGCCTTTTTAAAATACACACAAATGACATAGTTACACAAGATTATTTGGGTTAACCTAGATCATTTGGGTTAAACAAGATTATTTGGGTTATGACTTAATCTTTGGGTTATGATGTATTCTGTTGGATACAAGCAAACTTTCAAATATATTTCATATAATTTAAATTTAGTTGGTTTAGAGAGTTAACCAGAACTATCTGGGGTACCAATCCCCATTGTGCAATTTATTCCAAAAGAATAATCTACAGATGATTGTTTGACTAAATTTTGTCAGATATAGGATAAATATTAATATTTTTGCATTGTTTAGAGTGATACCTAATCAACTGAATTTGATTAAATATTAATTTTACAACAAACAATATAAATATATATACTTTAGTGGATAAATAACTTTTAAAGTTTTGGGTTATCCTCCATATAGAACGGTCAGAACTTCTGCCACTCTTCACACTGGTCATTGACCCTCCCCTGGCTGACCCCATTCACAGCCCCCCACCACAGCCGCCCTCTCCCTCTCACTTTTGGGATACAGCTGGCTCCTCTCGTCTTTTCCAGTCAAGTTGGATGCGTGTGTCCATTAATTACCCCTCCAACATCTTCACTGTGGGATGCAAGCTAACGTGACTAGAACCAACCCTATGGCACCCTCTTCTTAAAGGGCATATTCAAGGGTATAGTGGGTCTCTCACGTTGTTGGACCACATGAGTACATTTTACTTATGCATCAACAACCCTAAGGAACAGCTGCATTTAGCAGAGGATATCGAACGGGTAAAGCTCTCCATGTTTTGGTCCCTGCTTGTCAATTCCTCTTGTGTTCTTCCTAAGCATACACCAATCCACTCAGCTGTGGACCTCATCGACTTGTTGGACCAACTGTTGTCGGATTCTGACACCTCAGGAGGAATTCCCCCTGGCGGAGATGTGCACTCCACACTGCTTCTCACTCCTACCCCACCATCATTACACCCTCGGCCTCCTCTCATTGCCCGCATTATGGATGCT
The DNA here is from genome assembly GCA_015178975.1 of Hysterangium stoloniferum. Classification (NCBI taxonomy): domain Eukaryota; kingdom Fungi; phylum Basidiomycota; class Agaricomycetes; order Hysterangiales; family Hysterangiaceae; genus Hysterangium; species Hysterangium stoloniferum. Next base: position 80,634 of record WHVD01000097.1, on the reverse strand, counting down.
TCCACTGATTGCATTCACACCGTCATTCGAACATGCCAGAAGGCCTACAGTCGTTGGGTCTTGTTGATCCAGAAGCTGGATGGGTTGACATCTGCCAATGATGTTTCAAAGTGGGAGGACATTGCTCTTTCCTTTCGTGCCAAGCATCTTGCCTGGGGAAATGCTATCCTACACCTTGGAGGTTCGTCGCAGGATGCATGGGGAGGAGTTCCAAGTGTCCTTCGACACCTTCTTTGACATAGCTCCTTGACCTGGGGGGCACTGTGAGAGATACAGTGAAATATACTCAGGAAATGTAGTCGGATGAGCTCATACTATATTTCCTTTATTATTTCTACTTTCTCTCTCTATTTTATTATACACTTATAATTAGTTTGACAACCTATGTATGCGGTACATTGACTCTTGTGGGTGCATACACGCCAGACTTATGTATTCTAGTGCCCGTAGTTAAAACTCAGACACTTTTTACCCCACAACCATGACTTACCCAAGACACCAATTGTGTTTTGTAAGTTGTGATTGGGGTATCGTCTTGACCGTCACAGATGGGCTTTAACTATCTATGCAATCAGAGTTTCGAACTGTACCTGTGAAGGGTATGCATATATCATGATTGGACTGTGGAATAATACATATATTATAGTATTTTATTATTTAGTTCTTACTCTTTTTCCCTAACTCTCTATATCTTTCGAGCATACCCGTATTTCTTAGTTCGAAGTCTTGTGTATATCTATGGGCACTCTCGGCGCTAAATCTCAGACATCTTTTACCCAGCAGACACCACCTCGTAAACGACCCAGACGTCGAATAGTGAGAGGTGTCAAGGGTAACATCTAAGCTACCTATAAGGGTAGCGTTCTTTAGTCTCCTGACATACTTTGGACTCGAACCGCGAAGGTCAAGTTCCACTCTAAGGTCTTTGCACTCATCGACGCTATAGTCGACTCGCGCTATTATCTCTTTACTTCAGATATTCGGCTTCTTGTTGATTATCTATTTACATTTAGCTACGAGTTGCACCATAAAGGTCAACTCTTCGTTCTCTCATTCTAGCCATCAAGAGCAACTGTACAGTTGCTCTTGTGACGTGTAGCGTGTCTCCTTGCTAGTACTGTCAGTCTAGCAATCTATAGTATTGTACTGAACGGTCAATACTTTCTAATAGTAGTTGAATAAACACTATTCTTCGTATATTGAGCGGTAGGAATCTAACGACTCTTCACAGTGGTGATCCGGGCCGGACCGTTCTTTTCCTACGAGGAAAAACTTATTATTTGACTACTAAGACCTGAACACGCGAATGACTATGGGCAAGAATCAAACACCTAGGCCTTCATCAACGCCGAGTAGCTCCATGCCTCATCAAAAATCCTCTAACCTAGAACCACCCTGTAACGTCACCCTGAGGAAGTCTTCGTCGACTTTTCAAGGATCAGCTCCTCCGGAGGATTCCCCCGGAGTAGTAGCTGGATCATCTACAAACATTCCCCAGCTTCCTCAAGGATCAGCTCCTCCAGAGGATTCCCCCGGAGTAGTAGCTGGATCGTCAACGAACATCCCCCCCGATCCACCTGAGGAACGCTCATCACTCGAGCAGTTGGACACCCCTGGAGCTAACGTTGAGCCTAATCGAGCACCCACGCCTGTTCTCAGATTCCCTCCGAGACAGGTCATCCTTAAGCAGTTCCTCGGAGGTCATATGGTTTACGCCCAGCCCATCGACTACAAATGGGATATGTACTACACCGATCGAATCCCCGAGGATCAGGTTACCCCCTTCGTGGAGGAGTACAGTACGGATTACCCTATTTTACCGGAGACTGTAGCAGTCTGGTTACGGCGTTATCAAGCGATTTTATCGGCGCGGGATTTATTCACGCGACCAGGGAACCTTGAGGATTTGACCCAATCGATTCCTGAATGGTCGAACGAGGTGACGACCACTATGGAAGGAGGAAGAAGAATTCTCAAGCGGGAGGTGTTTTCTCTGTTCCTTGAAGCACTTCGTACGCATGATGATGTGTTGCAGATCCTGCATGTCCTGCTTAGCGGAGATCATGTTGTGCCTAAGGTTGACTACCAGTACATGTACATCCATATGTTGGAGGAGTCTCTCAATGGAGTCACACCAAATCTATCGCTGGCATACCTCACTTTAAGGGGTCGGTTGAAGCGAAACCAAAGAAGACTTGATAAGATGGTTTTAGAGGTACTCCTCCCCTATAACGACTCGATCCAGGTCCCTGATTCGCCTATTGTGAGGAGTATGCTTTTACCACAGTTTCATTTTGGTAAAATACTCCTTTTATTTTAATTATATTTTACATATTCTATTCATATTTTTCTATCTTTCATATTCTTCGAATATTGCATATTTCATTAGTTCGAAGCATTGTGTATACTTGTGGGTGCACTCAGCACCAATTAGAACTCAGACACACTTTAACCCAAGAACCACCACTCGTAAGACACAAACTAGGTCTACTACGAGCAGTGATCAGGGTAATGTGTCAGCTACCACATAGGTAGCATTATCTGAACTACTGAATACTTCTAGCCTCGAACTGTAACAGTTGAGGCCTCCACTCGAACCATTGCACTCGTTGACTCCATCGTCATCTCGTGCTCCTTCTCTCACTTTCTTTTATATTGCACCGAGTAGGTCAATATCCTTCCTTTCTACTCATTTCTTCGTATATAGAACGGTCAGAACTTCCACCACTCTTCACACCTATCTCCATGACCAATTCGTTTGTTCACAACTTAAACGGGTCCCCTGATACTCATTTTCTGCATTCTCTCAACTGTCCCATAATATTGGAGGATTTTCCACTGGACTTGAGGACGCAGGTGATAGAACGCCTTCAGGAGAAGAGGATTGAGGTCTGCGCTCCCTTCCATCAACCCCAGCTGTGTCGACTTCTGAACGCGATGGAGATCGAGAGACAAATCGCGATGGAACCGGGCCTAACATCTCTCCAGGGAGATCACCGCTCTCGCGTCACATTTGAGAGAGTCTCCAACAGCCCTAACTTCAGGAATGAAGTGACCACTCTCAGAAACCGATCAGTCACCAACAAGGGTCGACCGTCCTTCTCCATGGCATTCACTGAGGGCATAGCTGGCCCAGTGGCTGGTCGAGGATCGCTTAATTCAGACGGTCCCCGCCATTCTCTACCGATCGCTTCAAACCCTTTCTTGCCATCAGGAGGACCCCCTAGCGATTCATCTGGGAGTTCGAATACTTCAGACCGGGGAGGGAACTCAGGACGTGGGGAGCGCCACAATGGAGTGCCTAATACCCCTTTTCGAACTCTGATGCGATCTCGAGCTAGCGCGCTTATTGATGACTTACCTAAGGACAGGAAGGTCACTCTTAACACCAACGACCTCAAGATCAAATGGTCTGATCTCCCTGAATACGATGGAGCTCAATCCGAAGCCCTGGACTATATCATGGATATCATGAGTCTCGCAGAGATATCAGACTCTATGAGTGCGATCTTAGGAGTTGCTCTGCCAAGACGACTCACGGGGCACACTAAAGTCTGGTGGAGCACCTTAGACTGTGAGCATCGTACTGAATTCAGTCAATCTCATGGGTCGTTTCTTTGGGGTATCGTCGAAGGATTGCTTGGAACTCGTTGGCGTGAATCCTTAGCCTTAGAATGGGAAGCTATGAAATTTCGACAGGCTGGTCACGATCGTGAGACACCCGTCCACTATATCCAATGGAGAGTTAAAATTTATTGTTTCCTGTACGGGTTCCACCAGGACAGAGGGGATGAGACACGCAGACTCATTCTCACACTGCCTACGGAATGGCTCTACCTTCTTCAAGGACAACCCATCGATGATATCATGAGTTTACAAACTTATGCTAATAACCTGCAAGAAGCTCTGATTAACGCTTGGGTCCAAACACACCGGGAATGTTACAGGTTCCAGAAACTGCGCGTAATGTTATCGGAGGGTCAAGAATTGGATTTTAGAGTCACCGGCGACTCCTCTTCACCTAACCATATTCTCGTTAGTGAGACTAACGAGAGAGGCTCGACGAGAAGGACCGTTCCGGACGTTGCTGATCCAAAACAGGGAAAGTGTCACGGAAAAATGTTTTTCGAGAGGAGTAACAAGAGGAGTTCGGTCAAACCCACCAAGGAATGTTGGATATGCGGAAGCCCGGAGCATTTTAAAATAGATTGCCCCCACGTGGGCAAGATGTCTCATTATGTCTCTATCAATAAATGCTCTGCACAGGATATGTCGGAGGAAACTGAGGAGCAAAGGTTATATGAGGCAGTTCATGGACTATCTATACAAGGACAAGTAAATAGCTCTGATGACGAATTGACCATTGTTCCCATTTATACACCCCAAGTCAGAGACGACTCAGTAAGAGAAGGAGATTGAATGACCGGCGAAACTCTTTCGTCTGAGGTCTACATATCCATACTTGCTGCAGATTTTTTCGAAAAGGGAGATCAGTTGAGCGCACACCGGCAGGACCTTGAAGGCCTGACCGAGAACCACTGTCAGATTCAGAATTATGACGAGCAAATCAACTCGGACTCGCTCTGTTTACCTGGAGCTGACATTGACACATTCCCGTTTGATCCTGGAAACCCCCCCGACTTACTACTGTATGATGACTCAGATTCGGAGGACGGTGATAGCGATCCAGCCGTGGATTCCTCCTCAAAACATATTCCTTGTCGAAGCGAACGCAGGAATGTAAGCCTGTCCCTGTGCAAGGAAAGTAGGAGGCCTAGAATCCAATACCCTTGTCCCAGTAGATTGATGAAGGAGGATATTACAATCCTTTATTGAAAACGGGATCCCCCCAGTGGCTACTCTAGCATAGGAGTTGCAGCACTCCATGTTTTTGGTCATGTAGGAAATCCCGATTCACCCGAACACGTTAAAGTTAGAATGGACATGGGAGCGGATCTTTCCCTTATATCGGAGGAATTCTACAAGGGGCTGCAGGGCCAGTATAAGTTGAAACAGGGACTCAAGTTACGTCTAATCCAGCTCACGGGTAATGCCAAGGTCATAGGATACGTTAATATTCCTATTTACCTGGAGGATGACAGTGGCATTTTACTGAAATTCGCGGCAGAAACTTATGTTGTCAGAGGAATGACGGTACCAATTCTTTTAGGAGAAGATTTCCATGTTAACTATGAAATTGGTACCCTAAGAGATCAGCCATTGGGATCTAGGCTTATTCTCCCGGGATGACAGGGTTTTATTCCAGCCAGTTCTGATAAGGAACCTCAACATTTGACCTTCACCGTCAACAAGGCCCCTTTCGGAAAGCCTCCGAAGGAGCGATCCAAACTCACCTCTCTCCCCGATAAAGGCGTGCGTACTGAAAGAGTCGCGCGAGTCTTGGAAGACTGCACCATTGAGCCGGAGTCAGCCAGATTAGTGCCTATTTTCGTTGAGGACCTGATAGGTGAGGAGTGGATTGTTGAAGGAATTGTTTTACAAAATGAGAACGGCTCCATATTAGCCACCCCAATCACGGCAATTTCAAGGAATAGCGCGTCAGTACCTTTGGCCAACCCGTCGTTAACCCCTAAGATTATCCGACGAGGGGAGACAATTGGGATAATTCACAACCCCACTCATTGGGCTCATAAGCCCAAGTCACTTAAGGAGAAGGATTTAATGGTAGCCGGCGCGACCAAGATTGCACACCTTATTGAAAGTCTCTCTCAACTTGAGGAGGACCGTCAATCTGCTTCAGAAAGGCCTAAGCCACCTGTCGAACCAGAGATTACGGACGATTTCGAACCGCCCGGTCCCAAAACGGCCGCAGTGGCTGATAATGAGAAATTGGCCTCAGAAGATCTCCACAAGCTGGTTAACCTGGGACCAGATATACCAATGGAGATTCTGCCACGTCTCAGATCAGTTTTGACTGAGAATGTTAAGGCTTTCGGAGTCGATGGACGTTTAGGGCAAGTGGAATGCAGAGTCCCTATCCCTTTGAAAGAGGGCGCCCAGCCCATTTCCATGCCTATGTTCCCCTCTTCCCCTGCCAATCGGAGAGTTATAGACGAGCAAATGGATACCTGGTTTGAACAGGGTGTCATCGAGCCATCTAAAAGTCCATGGGGGGCACCGGCTTTCGTAGTTTACCGCAATGGTAAACCACGAGTGGTTATCGATTACCGGAAACTCAATCATCTTACTGTTCCAGACGAATTTCCTTTACCACGTCAATCGGAGATCATGCAAGCGTTGTCGGGGTCAAACGTCCTATCTTCTTTCGACGCATTAGCTGGATTTACTCAATTAGAAATGTTAGAGGATTATAAGCCCAAAACAGCCTTCAGATCTCACAGAGGGCTGTGGCAATTTAAAAGGATGCCGTTTGGGCTTAGAAACAGTCCCTCCACGTTTCAGCGCGTTATGCAAACAGTTTTAGCACCCTATTTGTGGATCTTTTGTTTGGTTTACATCGACGACATAGTAATATTCTCTAAAAATTGGGACGATCATCTGCTTCACCTAAATCAGGTGCTCGGCGCTATTGCTTCGGCCGGCATCACTCTCTCCCCCAAGAAATGTTTTATCGGATATAATTCGATCTTGTTGTTGGGTCATAAGGTATCCAGGTTGGGTTTCTCAACTCATCAAGAGAAAGTTCGCGCTATATTGGAACTGGCCCCACCTACTAAGGTTTCCGAACTGCAACGGTTCCTTGGGATGGTCCTTTATTTTTCGGCATACATACCATTCTATTCTTGGCTGGTGTCTCCTTTATTCTCACTCCTGAAGAAGGGAACACCCTGGGCGTGGACCACTGAACATGTCAGAGCTTATGAGGACGTTAAAGCCGCGCTAGGATCAGCACCAGTGCTGGGACATCCAGTAAGCGGGATGCCCTATTGGCTATATACGGACGCTTCGGATTTTGCCTTAGGCTGTTGTCTCCAACAAGTCCAGAAAATGGCTTTAGGAGACTTAATAGACACTAAGATCCATGCCCAAGCCAAACTGGCTTTCGACCGTGTGCAGGACGTGCCATCCTTTGTTCATCAGTATAACACCAAACAGCCCGAGATTGAGTGGTCAGACTCATGGAGATCCACTTTCGAGGAGACCGAGGTTACCGTTGGGTGAGTCATTGCATACTGGAGTCGCACGCTGAAAAACGCTGAACGTAACTATTCCGCTACTGAACGGGAAGCGTTAGCAGCAAAGGAAGGACTAGTTCATTTTCAACCCTTCATTGAAGGTGAACATGTTCTACTCATTACAGACCATGCAGTTCTGCAATGGGCTAGATTGTACGAGAACACTAATCGTCGACTAGCCGCATGGGGGGCGATATACGCTGCATTTCCAGGTCTCGAGATCTTACACCGAGCAGGAAGAGTTCACAGCAACGTGGACCCACTGTCCAGACTCCCTCGAGTACAAGCTTTTGTGAGCCCCATTAGAGATGATTTACAAGCTATCACCTCAACCTCTTTGGACAAGAGTACTGAGGAAAATCTATGGAAGGACGAACCTGCTAAGAAGGCGGTCTTCTCTACCATACACGACTCTATGGAACCTTTCGGAGCGACTCAAAAGGTCTGACAGTCAGAATGGGATTCCCATAACGCAATAAGAAACGATCAGGAAGACGAGTCGAACTTCGCATTGCGTCATCCTCAGTTGCTAATCAGTATCGAGGAGGGATACATAAATAAATTTCTAGAGGGATACGCGAAAGATCCTGTTTTCAGGAATCTCTACGCTCTAGATACCCCTTCACCCAATGCGGTGGTTACTCCTTCTCACTACTTTGTGGGAGCAAACAGACTCCTGTACTTTCGTGACTCGGACTGGAAAAGTTGAGTCTGTGTGCCCAGTACCATGACTAACTCTATCTTAAGGTTGGTACATGATAACCCTTTTGAGGGAGCGCACACCGGAGGCCAACGGTTCTTCAACCTGATGAAAGACCGGTTCTTTTGGCCAAAAATGCTACAAGATTGCTTGTCGTACGCACGTACCTGCGACATTTGCCAAAAAACCAAAGTTGATCGCACCGGTCGTCAAGGAGCCCTCAGACCTGCCAACGTACCTTTTAGGCCTTTCGAAGTAATTTCTATGGACTTAATCACAGGACTACCCGACTCAGGGAAGGATTCTTATTCTGCAGTCTTCGTTGCCGTTGATAAATTGACGCGTTTTGCTATTACCATACCTACTTTCTCGAACCTTACAGCTGAAGGATTCGGACGAATATTTGTCAAACAAGTGGCCAGCCCCTTTGGACTGCCCTTTCGAATAATCTGTGATCGGGACAAGAGATGGACCTGCAGGTTCTGGCGGGAAGTCTGTAAGATTTATGGTACTACCCTCGCGGTATCTTCAGCTCATCATCCCCAGACGGATGGACAAATGGAGAATATGAATGCGACCATAGAACAGATGCTTCGAGCCTATTGTGCTTCTGCTAAGGAGAGCTGGTCCCAATGGAGTGAAGTGGTTGTCCACATGTACAACTCAACCGTTCACAGTTCCACGAACTACGCTCTGGCCTTCTTATTAATGGGATATCTCCCGAGAGGAATGTCTCGAGTTCTAGGAGGTGACGAACCCCTAGTTCCTAGAGAACTATCAGATAGCCCTATGGCTGATCAATGGATTCTCGAACTAGAAAATCATCGCCAGATGGCGCGAGATTTGATCGCTCGAGCTCAGGAGATTCAAGCACGAGTGTATAACAAGAAGCAAAGACCTGTAGAAGATATCTCCAAGGGAGACCTCATATTGGTAAACCCCCACTCCCTTGAACTGGTGGAAGTCAAGGGAACTGGGAAGAAACTAATACAAAGACGGATTGGACCATTTGAGGTGCTTGAGAAACTGAACCCTCAAGTATTTAGGCTTAAGATCCCCTCGGAGTATCCGATGCATCTAGTCATTAACCGGGACCATCTCCGAAAATATCAACCCTCTCCTCCCAATCTCGGTCCAAGACCCCAACTTGAGAACCTAAGAGAGTTGAAACTGGATCATGAAGAATATGAGGTCGAAGCTATCGTTGGGCACAGAAAACAGCGAAATCGCCTGCTATTTAGGGTACGCTGGAAAGGTTATGGACCTGAGGAGGATTCGTGGCTAAACAGTACTAACCTCAGAAACGCTCCAGCACTTCTGAGGGCGTACAAGGCGCTGTTCAAAATCTAACGACATATATGCGCTCGAGGAAGCATCTATTCTATCAATTATTCTGTTTCTTTCGTAACTTCCTTCCAGAAACATTTCAGCCGTTCAGTGAGCTGTCTCATTGGCATCTATTCTCTTTCATTTTTACTCTCCTTCCGATCGGTTGGGACAACCCCTCATTGACGGTGGAAATATTTTATTGAAAACCCGGCCACAATTACTGAACCTCGTTTAACAACCAACCGAGTGGAGTTTCAATTTAATATATATATAAAAAGTACACGTAAAATTGCATAAATTTTCTTTATCTTTCATACCACGTCCTTCACCTATCTACAGCTCTTCCATCTACCTTCCACTTCATCACCTTGCCACGCTACGATGTTCCCATTCCAGCAGAACAAGCAAGTCCTCCCTAAGTTCAAGAAGGTCCCGTGGGCCCCGATAGCCAGTACGTCCACGACTGGCGGGGCATTCATTACCCACATGCCTCGTACAGACAATGTCGAGAGCAATCGAGGTACCTTAGGACCTACCCCCTCGTCGACTTTCTTCACAATATGTGATGAGTAGTTGAAACAAGAGATCTCATGTATTAGTGCTCAAGCGCATCCACAAGAGTACTGTATGGGGAGCTACTAACTATCAGAGTGATCATGATATATATTACTTAGAATGTGATGCTTTCTAGTAATCATCTAGTCTGCACTTGCAACAAAAGTCCTTGGGTCCTCTGATGGAGTCAAAACCGTACCGTTCAGTCCCAGAATATCAACTATAAGATCTCAGATAGGTGACCTCAAGCTTAGTGATGGTAAGTGTGATGGTGGGGTTAAATGCGACAGATTGCAACAATTTTATTGAAAGGGTGATTACTTTACAGTGGCCCAACATGAGGCTAGACATACCGAAGATTTTTGATTTGTTAGTCCAGTGATTGGCAGGTGGGTGGGGCGCATATATGACAAAGTGAAAGAACAGCAACGTACTTCTCATGTCCAATTTCAACTGGGAGTTGTGCACAGTGTGATGATATCTGACTTGGCGTCACGATTTCGAGATTAGATAGCTGCATTTCCCATAGCTGAGCCTGAAGAATGGGATATCGGGAGAATGGATCGTGATGGAGTGTCACTGGTTTGTGACATTGAACGGCAAGATAAGTCTTGTTCATTCCTTCTATTGAAAATTCAATGATGTGTGCAACTTTAGCAGGAATGGGTTTTGCATGGAAAAATTCAAGAGGAAGTAACCAGAAGGCAGTGCCTCGATCTGGGAGTGCTGAAAGGCGAGATGCAGTTCTGTCAGAAGCAAACGCATAGTCCGCTTTATAACCACCATGTGCTGCACATCATTCTCATCCTCGAGAAACGCTCCCAGACTTTGAATGTCAGTCTGGAGGCTATCACGTATTTGGGGATCAACAAGCTTGCGAAAAATAGACTCACAGTGCCGTATGATGTCAGGACATCTGGTTTTCAATAATATCCCACGAAGATGGGCTGATCGTGTGTAAGCACGAGCAATCAATTCTTCAAGTTCTCCTTAAGCATAGTATCAGCTCTACTCGCAAGGACCAGTAACAACTAATTCACCCATTTTGTTGTTATGCGGCATACGCTGAAGCACTCCAATCATCTGCTCAAAGGGGAATGTCCACCAGCAATGGACTGGACCAAATAACAGGAGGTATTCATGAATGTGAAGGGCCATGTGATGGTTAGGATGAAGCTTGTATTTGGGGAAAAGTTCCTTGATGCCATTGAGGTAGTCAATCATGTACTGTAAGTAGGCATTGGCATGGGTGGCGGAAATAGTGTGAGATGTAGCAATGACAACTGCTGAGGCCAATGACATTGTCACTTCGAGGATTTTCTGGCAACGAACTGAACGAGGATCATCGCTGTTGACATAGCCCCACAGACAAATGAGTGACAAGGGAAGGTGAATAGTACTGAGGGCACACCACTGATCAGCTTTGAGTTTGCCATGAGCAGCATTTCCGAGGTTGTGAGGAACGGAAGTCATCCATGCAGGCATGACTATAAGCTCCAGGTCAGCCCATATCTGTCATGTCTTTGGGGGAGAGAACATGACCAAGCTGTGTAGAGGTATCCACACCAGTTTCGCGGTCTTCCACTTGCTTGAGACGCTATCAAGGACTTAGGATGTCAGCTGGATATAGAGAATTGAAGGCTCACCCAATCAAAGATGGCACTCACATAGTCCATCTTGGTGTAATTCCTCATCCTGGTTGGGAGAGGACACTGAACATGTTTACAGATGAAGTTGAGTGACTTGAGGTTGGCACTCTTCAGTTTTTCCACTGCCTTTACCCGGTCGGGCGAGAAAGCCGTTGCAGCTGGTGCTTCAAGCCACCTTTTAAGCTTATCCACTCCCTTTCTGTCACTTTCAGATAGATCTGGAGGTAGAGCACCAAGAGCCAGCGAGATTACTGTGCTCTCACGGTAACACATAGATGCAATCCCGAGAATGCCACTAAAATGTTCCTTGATAAGCCCAAGGAATAGGTTGTGCATCGAATTGATCACAACGCAGCGTGCAATATCAAAGTATGGAAGACGGAGAAGCTCAGACCATTGAACACCTGTTTTATTGAACTCATTCAACCTGGATTCCGGGGTAGCCACTCGGCGATATGACTCAGCAGCATTCCAACAATCAGCGTCAGTCCCGCACTTCCAGCTATGGTAATTAGTATCACCATACCTTGGCATGATCATGTACAGTGACAAACCAAGCAGAAGTGCTCGTGGCTGCATGCAGCAAAGCCTGCAGTCTTTCATGTGGCGAGAAGGTCACATATGACCAAAATGAGGGCACATTGTACTAGACGTCCTTCAGGATAGTTGTATGTTTGTGAAAATTGAATGCTGGTATCCCAAAAGGACTGGAATTCGCAAATTAAAGATGTGAGGTAATGATTAATTGCTGTGAAAGGAGGCTCATTCAGACCAGGAATAACACCTGCAAGGAACATGTTTTCTGCTTTATATCACAGTGAAGGAGGAAGATTGATGCATAGAACAGATATGATGCCAATGAAACTCTTTTTGCCAGCTTGCTTGTTCATAAAAGGATTAAAGAAGTCGACGCAAAGGCTGAATGAATAGTGCCCTACTTGGACGGTCAAGTGGAAGGGTTGTCCATTAGGGTCCTTGAAATTTCGAAGAAATTGTCCATCGAATATGTCATGCATAGCTTCACCAGCAGAGCATGTCTGTGGATTATCCATCTGGTCTTCAAACCCAGGACACGAAAGAAGTCCAGATACGAAGTCCTTAAAACTGAAGGATATGAATCGCTTGATGGGGACCTCCACAATAATATCGCCAAATATACAAGGGCAAGTCAGATGTGTTCCGCACTCAGGACCTCCTGAAAACTCTGTGTAGATACAGTATTTGGGGTAAACTGGGATGGAAGAGTCCTTGTAGAAAATTGGTGGATAAGTTTTGTGACATTGGGCCTGTGGGCAGATGGCATATATTGTTTCCTTTCCATCTAGAGCAAACTTCTTTGAGGCTGAGTCTGGATCAGCAGGGAAGTGGGCAACAAACTCTTCATTGTGTGGGGAAATGTTATGAGTCATGGAGAGTTGAATGATGTACCGAATCATCGAGAGAAGGAAATGGCAACCACGACGACTGACATGGAGGACTACTTGGAGGGCAATCATAGTAAACAAGGAGACTTGAATGATCAGGTCGACATTAGGTAAGGTATCCTCAAAATGGTGAGCTGGAGGACTGGATTAGCATATTTGAATAGCATGCTGGTGGAAGAAGCTCACTTGTGTCGTAAGTAGAGATGGTTTCCTTGACCTCAGGTAACAGTTTCATTTTCTTGTTCCATGATGTGTTGCCATCCATGAGCTCTTGAAGGAAGGGGGTTAGATGGTCATTGATAGTGGCCTTGGTTTCACGAACAGAAGTCACTTGATTGGTGACTAAGGAGAGGTGAGTGTGGAGTAAGTGAGCAGCTGATATTGCGGACTTCAACAGGAATATATTGTCCCGCGACGAGGGGAAAAAAAGATTCGTTAGTTGAGGCCTGACAATTTAAGTCAAGGATTTGAGGTCCTTCTCAATACTGCGAAGTTTGGAGAGTGTGTCACTGAGTGGTGAATGGCGGGACAATGTTTGAACAGGATCAGACCTGCAAGTTGAGTCCATTGAATGGGAACAGAGATGACCACCTGGGGCAATGTTGTTTCCCATCCCATTTTCTGATAGTGGGTCATCTTGATCTGAAAGGGACCAGAGGTGACCCCCTGGGGTGGTGTTGCTTCCAGTCACATTATCAGATAGTGTCAGGGAGGAGATATAGGCTGAAATGTTGTCATTGTGCTTGTCACAAACTTGGGTGGCCTTAGTAAAGGCCTGCTGGAAATTTCACCTCTAATCTTCACGCTCGTGGTTGTTGAAGATGCAAAGAGTGTTATTTTTTCCCTTACAGCCATGTGATTCACAATTACAGGCAGGCATGAAAAGGTAATTGTTTCTGGAGAGCTACAAGCTTGCTGCATATGGTATTTATCTGTAAAGGAATAATAGCAGTAGACAATAGATCCTAATGTAGGCCAAAAAAAAAAAGAAAGCACAATAGGTCATACATCCTGAAACATCATACAAAAAATAGATCACGTGCAGCTACTTTTTTTATTTATTTTTAATACATTTATATATTTACTGCATCGCATAACTAAGATACATAGCAGTTCCGTAGCATCGTATAGAGCATAGCTGCTATAGTATCTACAAGAGAATCGAGAGGGAGCAGGCCGGATGCGTCACAGCATGTGAAGAGTGGTAGAAGTTCTAACTGTTCTATATACGAAGAATATCGACCGTTTAGGTATGATACCAGGATGTATTGACTGTCTAAGTCTAATACAGGCTGAACGCATATTGACTGCTTAGTTCAATACAGTAGAGAGAAGTGGCTATCTAAAGTAAGTAGATAGCTAGAACGAATAAGTAGAATTGACTGTTAAGTGCAAAGTAGAGTAACTAGAGAGTCGGATAATAGAGTAGCGTGGATGTAGTCCACGCAGGTTGAGATAAGGATTGAGTTTTGACTGGTACAGTTCGAAACTCAGATTGAGTAGATAGCTAAAGCCCGTCTGTGACGGTCGAGACGATACACCAATCACAACTTACAGGACACTAACAAGTGTCTGGGTAAGTCGTGGTTGCGGTGTAAAAAGTGTCTGAGTTCTAAACTACAGGCACTAGAATACATAAGTCTGGCATGTGTGTGCCCACAAGAGTCTATGTACCGCATACATAGGTCATCGAACTAATTATAGATATAATAAAAGAGAGAAAACAGAAATAATAAAGGAAATATAGTAAGAGCTCATCCGACTATATTTCCTGAGTGTATTTCACCATACCTCTCACACAGCAAGTGGTGGTTGGTACAATGGTTGAATGAAGAGTGGAAATTTGGGCTGAAGCCTGAGGAAGAGCCCGAGATACTGCTAGCAGTCAACAACAGCTGCAGGCACACCGAAGCCTTACATTGCCAGTGCATAAGTGCCACAGTTCATTAGTAGTGCCTAGAGAATAATTTAAAAGGTGAACACTGACCTGACAATACGATCATACAGAGTTGAATCATATAGACCAGCCATAATCATAAGTCTGTTGTCCTTGCAGCAAATGAAATGTGGTAAATACCCCTTGCCCTTCTTCAACTGCTCAAAATAGCTAATGATGTAAGCTTGGATCAGTCTCTGGCAGGACGGGTATGGATGAACTGACCAATCACAAACGACAACACATTGTTTTTTTGCCTTCATATTGCTCCATTGCGGGCCGATTTGATGAAATTATCAGCTCATGCATTTATGGTGTTGAGCCTCACGTCCTTGTGTTTCAACCAGTGAGGTACTAAACCCCATTGGGAGCGTGCCTCCTGATAACTGGTGCATTTGAGCAAGGGTTGTGATGATGATATGTTGCTTGTGATGAAGTGTCACCCCATGACACACAATTCATTACCTGTGACATGCAATTCATCACCCCATGACACACGAATATTAATTGCATATCGTGGTAAGTATGACGATTTGTCATGTACAATTGGTATGTTGCGGTGAATCGTCATGCTGCATATTTGATACATCGGTACAATCAACAAATAGTGTCACCTGCCAGTAATTTTTTTGTTATATTCATGCTCACATCTTGCCGCCCAATTGGTAACAAGCAACTTTTATTGTGTGAGTTCATGCGAAGATCGTCTCCAAAGTGACATGCACAGAGTGCGATGAATTTTGGATTGCACAAAATTCTAAATTTGGGAAACATCTTGTACTGTTTTAAATCCATGTACTAAATAGCTCATTTTGATGTATTCTAAAATCTGATTACTAAATTTATTTTTTTAACACTTCACTAAAGGACACATTTAGGAATAGGATTTAAATACTCCATATAACAAGTACAAAATGTTATCTTTATTAACTTGCAAAAGTCTATCTAATTTTCAACTATTATTTCTCTTTAATGTTGTCTCAAAATGACTCATTTATGCCACCATAAAATGCTGATAAAAGGTTATTTTTTGGGTATAATTTTGACATGCTCAATATTAATACTAGATGTGATATTTACTTACAAACTAAATTCAACCTAATAGTCACCTTTAGTTCCACTCTTGTGTGACCCAAAATGTCTATTTTAAGTAAGATTTAGTGCACAATAAAATTCATTTATTAAAGTTCATCTCCTTCGGAAGGATTTTGCAGTGCTCCAAAAGGGGTTCACCACAGCAGTGAGTCATAATTTGATTCTGCCAACTCATCAAATGCTTCCGTCCCGGGACCATGGCCTTGAACCTTCATGTTCAAGCCAAAGGTTGGAACCCTTGTCTCAGAGAGGGGAATCACATGGTAAATAAAAGGTAAAAAATAAGTAGAATATGAGGTCATTATGACCTAACTAATGACCTCATAAAATAAATAAATAGTTAAATATTTAGTTATCAAAATGTATATAAGGAGGGCCAAGTTTCCAATAAAATCATCTTATCACACACACATTTTACTGCATAGCTCAGAAGCTTATCTAATCATCCTAAGGACAATAATAGTCTTAGTCTGATACACTAACTGCAAGCACCTACACTTGCAGAATCTTGAATCTTTGTCAGCAACTTTTGAACTTAGCTAATCATCTAAGTTCCCCCAGCCTCACAGCTACCCTTTAGGCTTATTAATTACATAATAAACCTAATAAGTATCTAAGTATCCTTACTGAAATTCCCTGCCAATACTAGATTATTCAAGGCCCAGCCCTAAGTTTATTGAATTAATCAAGTACAAGCACTCAAATAATCCAACACACATTACTTTCCCTATTAATAAATTATTTAACACCTTGTTAAATAACTATTAATAGTTACAAATAAGCATACAAGAATCCGAAGCTTTATATTAAATCTCTGCTAAGTTACTGTGCATATATTCAGCTTCTAGCCCTATTCTCAAGGAATAGTTCTTTTATTTGCTAAAAGAGTCATATATTGTTCTATTGAACATTTCAATAATCAAAATAAGCATTGATTTGAGTTGTTTAAGCTTAATAGTGCAGCTCATTAATCTATGAGTATTTAAATTACTGGACCTTTGCTTGTTTTATTGTTGAAGCTCTGTGACACTATAGCATATATTGAGCTATCTAAGTGAAACCCCTGAATACATTACAGTCCCCCACATAACATAATTTTTGAGGGAGCGTCCTGGGTCAAATGGGAACGTATCTGTCCTTGGCTTGGTCCATTGAGAGGTGTGTCTGTGATTGCCTTCCATTTGCAGAAACTTCATCAGTGCCCCCCTTTCTGGGATTAAGGGTTTATGTCGACGAATTCCCAGTGGTGTCTCCATGGGAAGGCTTTTCTTGAGCTCTGTGAGATGGGATGGTTTTACCATTGGTGAGTCCTGGGCCTCTTTTATCATCAAAACCATCATCTGATTTCTGCTTCCCAGCTTCCAAGCCTTGATCGCAGTCCCAATTGTTCAATCTATTGGACAACTTGTTGGAGGGTCCACTTGGGGGAGTAAATGGGATAGGATGGATAGACAATGGATGGCAAGATTCATCAGGACACTGCGAATCTCGACCTGAGGATGATGGGGAACTGGAGATGACTTTGACTGTGATCTTTTCTATAGACACATTCGAGAAAGACAATTGTCCTTTTTTGGCAGTTGATCTGGCATGTATCCCAGGACATTCTCCGTGAAAGGGACCAGAGCTGGAGGATGAGGGTGTTTGTTCTGGCTCATCAAACCCACTGAGCAATTCCACCATCATCTTGTTACATCTCTCCAGGTTGTGCATCAATCTTGACCTGAGAGTAAAGTAGGTGAAACACACATTCGAGGGTTTACTGTATATGGATTCCTTCAACACTTGAATGTATATGAAATCTGTATTGACCCTTGGCATGATGTGGTCCCCTCCGAGTAACATGTGCATAATCTGTAGCAGATCATCATGCACACAAAGTAAATCAGAGAGCAGAGTGAACAGTTCCATCTTGATACCCACTATTCCCTTTTCTTGGAAGAACATCACTTCGTTTGACCACTTTGGGATCAACTTTGTTACCTCATCGAGAGTTCCAGGCCAAGTGAATAAGTCATGTGCTGATATGATGCCATGGTACCTTCCCAGCCAGATGGCTATTCTCGTAGGCATGGATGGGTACCTTGTCTTGTAATCCTTTGTGGCAGTGATGACCTTATCCCTTGAAACTCGAGAAGTGTAGTAAGAGCCTCATTTCACGTTGACAGGCTCCAAATAAAGTAGTTGGCCATGATGCTTGAGCATAACTTGCCTCAGTGGGAAGACCAGGGTATCCTTCATGAAGGTGTGAGCATTTTGCCTTTCCAAGGGACTTGACTGCAGCTTATGTGCTGCGCCCTCGCAAATATCCGTAGGGTGTCCTTAGATTTCGGGCGGGCGAAGACTAATCCTAAAGAGCTCCTTTCAACGAGATACTGATCGGAACTGAAGGACAAGTCGAGCGTCGGGCCAAGGGGTCAGGGCTGGGAGTGGGTGAGTGCACATGAAGGTGGATGGGGGGATTCTTAGTATGAGACTATTACAGACGTATGAGGGTATTCTGAGTTGATATTCTGATTGCCTAGTAACTACAACTACAGCGAGTTCATATACAAGTAACAGGCGTCTAGAAAATACTAATGGGGAGAAGGGCGGAAAATGGCATTAACAATAAGCTTGACTAGGAACGGGAAGTTTATGATTAGTTCGGAGGCTGATGATAACCGAGAGCGAAATTACAATAAAAGGAAATAGTTCAAGGACTACAAATATAGATTGACATATGTGAAACATAAGATTGAACGGATCAACATAATAAAAGGGACGTATCAAAAGTTTGACCAGACAATACGAGTTATTTTGACGTGGGCGTAAACGGAGTTTGATCTTTGCGAAAACATATGTCAGCTTCGGGGCCGATGGTTTCCGAGATGGTGACTTGAAACGTTGATAAGTGGCGATAACCTTGGGACCGATAGGGTTGCGACACGGTCGTAACACAGTTGGTCTCTACTGTTCTCATGTGTATATGTGTCATATCCATAACTCAGGACTTGTAATCCTGTTGTCAATTGGGATCACTGGTCCTCACACAAGTTGACAGGACCACAGTGTACATATTGTCCAGAACAAGAACAGGATACAGGCAAATGCCATGTATGGTAAGGTAAGAGAAGGAAAACTACCTAGGCTTATATATGCTGTGATTGCATGCTAGAACAAAAGGAGTGGCACAAAAGAATGGCAGAAAAGAGTGGCAGAAAAGAGTAGAACAAAAGAAGAATGCATAAGACTGGGGTGCCAGGCTTACAGGACTCTTGCATATGATATATCCTTCCAGATGAAGTCACGCAGCCACAACTTCCCGTTGTCCGCTCTCCACGTTTTGAAGGGATCACCGTTCAAACCATGAATGGCTACAATGCTGACAACAACATGTTATTTTCATGGAGAGTAAAGGCGGATGTATCACACACTCGAATAGCGCATTGTCGCAGGGACCGAGTTCTTGCACACCGAAGTTGGAGGGTGTGGGTCTATTCACTGTTTTAGCTTCATCCATGGTTATTTTCCACGATTTTCTCACCGGTATGAGGTGGAAAACATTCCGGTTTTGTAAGAGGGCCGAGGACTGGATAAGGATGGAAAGCGGAGTGGATTTGTTCGATGTAGGGGTGTCCTTCTTAACGCGAAGCGAAGACACTGGACATGGCTCAAAGGTAATATGATGCGCAGGCGTGGGTATTGCACAGCTAATACTGTTTTGCTGTCGTGATGAAATGCTGGAGAAATGCGGAAACACCGGCGAGCGTTAGGAAATAATAATAGGCACTGTAAAGTCCGTGATTCTCAGTTACCAAAGGATGAAACGGCACATACTGTTGGGCAGTTGTGCCAACCGTCAGTCAGCCCATTGAACTGGGTGCCACAATAAGTCACCTTGATGGTTATTCGCGGTGATTTTAACGCTGTAAAAAAAGAACATATAAAGGTCTAGAAAAGGTCTAGAAAACCCTATTTCCCAGTTGTGCGAGGCATCACCTCGTGGCATCCCAAACTAGGCAAAGTGGCGTTTACAAGATGCCTTTGGAAAAGTTACTGAAATATAATTGAAAGTGAGTTGAGATGACTGGAGCTGAGAAGACTAACACATACCAGAGAGAAGCGGGTATGTGGGAAAGGATTGTTGATTAGTGATATGGGTGTCTTTGCAGTGGCCACAAGTTTACGAAGTATTCGGGGACGGCGGCATCGCCAACCATATGTAGCAGAGAAACAAGGAAGAAGCGGGAAAAGATAACTGATTAGCTCATAGTGCACACAGAGCTGCGCACAAAGGAAAATGATGTGTGAAATAATCAATGCACTGGTTCATGAATGCTCGAGGCTCAAGTCTGCACAAAGGAATAAATAGACAGGGTGTTGTCTTTTCTGCTCCTATGCAATGTATCGGAACGCTCTCTTCAACAATCATCTTCAATCATCAAGGTTTCAACCTACTGTTGCTTTTGCAATCACTCACATTCTATCATTTCATCAATGATGTATTGTTGGGCGGTGATTAAACCGGCAATGTCAATTCTCTCGATAGCTTTTTTGTTCCGCCTTTCTCAGATATGGCCCAGGTTTGTTCCGTAAGTTTAATGGCGATACAAACATTCATGTGACCTTGCGAATACCATCACTGTGGATACCCTCAAATTTCCTATAAATGCCAACATCCTCTGCTACAACTGTCATTTCCTAGCAGTCAACGTTCTCAACTCAGACCTTCGTCATAATTCATGGCCTCTTTTACCAAACTTTTCACTCTCGTGGCTCTTCTCTCCTTTGTCTCCGCGACTCCTGTTGAGAAAAGGCAGTGTCCCCCTGGGTGTACCCTACCCCCAGGTCCGGTATGCCATTCATTGTCACTGAGAATCTCTACCCATACTGACGTCCTTCAGTTCCAGTTGTGCCACTGTCCAGTCAGATTGTAGGTGTGCCCCCATCCCCTCCAGGTGCTGGGACCTTTCCCTCGAGGTAAAGCCTTTCTCAGTCATTTCGAGAGCTCACCCAGCTCACTTATTCAAAATTGGCGTGATTCAGATGTTCTGTCACCATGCACACTTCTTTTCCCGATTTTCATTCCCTTGATAATACCATTCTCCCAATATCCTTTCCACATCCATATGCAAGTTATCTAGTTATCATAACTGACTTTGCGGAGTGCTTTCTTGGAATATATAACCCATCTGTTTGAGGAACAAGTGCGAGCCTGAATGCTTTGTAACGAGATGTATTCACACACTGGAGCTCTTCCAAGTGATACAATCTTGACGTTCTTGAGATAGCGCATCAGGAAAATGTTTTCGGTACTTGATCTCCCTTATTGCACTTAATCATATTTAAGGTAAGTAAGGTAAATAAGCCAGCATTTTGCACTTGAAATGCACTTGAAATTTTTTACTGCAAGTGCAATTCATGTAATTTAAGGCAACATATTGATTTCAAGGGCTCCAAGCCGGAGTAAGAAGAAAATGGCAAATAATGTATATTTGATATGTAAAAGCACTCAAGTACAGGTCTAAGGTAGAAGTTCAGGACTCATCAGCATGCATAAGGTATGTAAGTATATACATACAAAAGGGTACGAAGGATGTTCACGCAGGTCTAGACCGTGAAAACCAGATCAATCAAAACGTCTACAGATGCACACAGTCAAAGACTGAGCATTGTCAAAGACATAGATTACATGCCTCAATCGTTTTTATTTTTATTTTTTTAAATACATTTATATACCGCGTTGCACAACTAAGGTACATAGCGGTTGGGAACAGGGGCCATAATGGTAGGTAGAGAAATGTAAGTAGATGCCGTGGCGAGTAGGTGTGGGTATGAAGGTCAATTGTAGGGAGGGGGAAAGAAGGAGAGGGAGAGATAAAGACCAAGGGGGCTACGACTTGCCAAAGGCGTTGGAGGTGTCAATGAACTTTGCTAGGGCAGTGAGCCCTTTGTGGGTTCTGAGGATGGCGGAGGGGGACAGGTCCTGAGAGGCGGCGAGTAGGAGGTGGCGGTGTTCCTCGTAGAGGGGGCACTCATATAGTATGTGAAGGCAGAACTGAATGTCTGATGTGCGACAGGGGCAGGATGAGGGGAGGTCAGGGAGAAATAGGTGGTAGTACGCGCCAACGAATCCATGGCCCGTGATGGCCTGGATGACGCGGGTGTGGGTGTGGCGGGGCCCTCCGTATTCCTTGTGGAATTGGTGAGCTGCGAAGAACTACGTGAGTAGGGAATATATTAACACGACTCCTCTTCACCTCCAGCAGTAAAGTTCGCATTGAAGGTGAACCATAGGTCGAGGAAACCCCATGCCAATCTATAATAAATAAGAAGCACACTATTAGATAAACATAGCAATGGATAGGTTTTAGTACACGGCACCTAGAGTTCATTGAGGTGTGTTGGAGTCTGCGAGCCATAGAAGCTATGAGACTCCCGTGTTGTCTCAGATGTTTGATTCTGAGATTGAATTAGGGGTTTGGGTATATAACGGTCATGTAGTCAGTGTTATACAGTAGTGTGCTTTGCCCTTATACATTGAGACTCCTAAAATATTCAACAGGTTATGGGCCCCACCCACGAAGGCGGTGGAGTCTTAATGCGAGCACATCCCGGAGAGCCACGCGTCGTTTGAGGTAATCCCTTGCACATAATAATATGCTCCGAATAACGCTGCGATGACCTCTAGACGCTTCTCCACAAACTGTCCTGCATCATCACGCCCGCCCATTCTATTCTGAAGGACACGTAACTGCTGAATTACAGCGCATTGGGAGTTAAATGAGAACCAGTGTAAGCCTGGCCACCTTACCACATACGTCATCACCAACCTCTCCCATCAACCACTCATTGTTCCGCCACTTGGTAGCACCCTTGTGCCTTATCATGCGGTCATCATCACCAACCTCTCCCATCAGCCACTCATTGATCCGCCACTTTATTGTTAAGTAGCATCCCTGTGCCTGATCATGTGGTTCCTTGTTCTTCCACCCCATTCACCTTGACTCTATATAAAAGACCCCATATCCTATAGTGATAGTATATCTTCTCCTTGACCATTAATCCTTTCCCCACTCTTCCCTAGGGAACCTCGCATTCACCTTGTATCCTACTGATATGTAAAAATAAAGAAAACTTAGTCCTGTCCGTGTTGACCGAGTGAGGCTGATACCGACAGCCTTACAACCAGAGTGGATAACGTGACCCCACATCATTTTGGAGCACCCCAATGACGTTATTTTGAATTGAGTTTGCAAGTAAATATCACATCTAGTTTTAATATTGAGCATGTAAAAATATACCCAAAAAATCACCTTCTATCAGCATTTTATGTTTGCATAAGTGAGTCATTTTAAGACAGCATTAAAGGGAAATAATAGTTGACCATTAGATAGACTTTTGCAAGGCTAAAAAAGATGTCATTTTGTACCTATTTTAAGGAGTGCTTAAATCCCATTCCTAAAGGTGTCCTTTGGTGAAGTATTCAAATATAAATTTAGTAGTCCAATTTTACAGTACATCAAAAAAAGCCATGTAGTAATTGGATTTAAGACAGTACAAAATGTTTCCCAAATTTAGAATTTTGTGCACCACAAAATTCATTGCACTCTGTGCAATTGGGAGATGATCTTCACATGAACTTCATTATGCATATTGTTCTGGGTGGATTGCGATATTGGGGTTGTAGCCTTTGTTTGTGAAGAAAGGCAAAATGCCAGTAGTGGTGTTTGGTGCATTGTTACATATATGTGAATTCAGCTAGTGGTAGTAGTGATTTCCAATTATCTTGTTGATAGTTAAAATTGACACAAATGTACTGTTCCAAGGTTTGATTCATGTGTTCAGTTTGGTCATCACCTTCCAGGTGATAGCCCAAAGTGAAGTGTAATTTCATGTCTAGTGCTTTTCCAAGTGAACTAAAGAAATGAGAGACAAACTTGGATCCATGATCAGATGTGACATGCGATGGAATGCCATGCTTGGAAAATATATGGGTGATGAATAGTTCAGCTAACTGTACAGATGTTATCATGATGAAATCCATAGAAATCGAGTTCCAGGGTTTTTCTGGTATTGGTAACTGTTTGAGTAGGCCATATGGTTTGTGTCACTATGATTTAGAGCGTAAACAGGTTGTACAGGATTTGCAGTAGTGCTTGGTGAAATCTCAGATGCTGGGCCATGTATATTCTCTTCTAATGAGTGCAAGAGTCTTGTTGAGGCTGAAATGTCCTGAGATCAGGTGGTTGTGCTTATGTTGTAGGATTCACAGCTGAAGGGTGTCAGAATCCGGTACTGTGAGGTATCAGCATTATCTCATAATGTTCTCTTAATTTTCTTTGAATTATTTAATATTTTCTCGAATTTTTATTGTATTTTTACTATGTTTATTGTGAAAAATAGGCCTTATTCCTTTTAACTTCGCATAAATAATAGCATATATGGACTCATATTATGCTATTATTACTTAATTAACTTATTATAATTTTTAACTAATTATTTATATTTTATTTACTTAGTTATTGCTTTTCGGCACCTTGCTGCAGCCTTGTTTGCACATTTTTGGAGTCATGTGACCTATTAGATAAGCCTCCAGTGTCGGGATGTCACACAAGTCATGGATGTGACCCAAGTCATTAATTGATTCTGCCGACTCATCATTTGCTTCCGTCCCGGGACCGCAGCCTTGAACCTTCATGTTCAAGCCAAAGGTTGGAACCTTTGTCTCAGAGAGGGGAATCACATGGTAAATAAAGGGTAAATAATAAGTAGAATATGAGGTCATTATGATCTAACTAGTGACCTCATAAACTAAATAATTAGCTAATGATTTAGTTATCAAAATGTATATAAGGAGGGCCAAGTTTCCAATAAAATCATCATATCACACACATATTTGCAGCACAGCAAAAGCTTATCTAATCATCCTAAGGACAATAATAGCCTTAGTCTGATACACTCACTGCAAGCACCTACACTTGCAGCATCTTGAATTCTTTGTCAGCACTCTTGAACTTAGAGTTAGCTAATCATCTAAGTTTCCCCAGCCTCACAGCTACCCTTAGGATTACTAAATACATAGTAAACCTAATAAGTATTCTTACTGAAATCCCTGCCAATACTAGATTATTCAAGGCCCAGCCCTAAGTTTATTGAATTAATCAAGTACAAGCACTCAAATAATCCAATACACATTATTTTCTCTATTAATAAATCATTTAACACCTTGTTAAATAACTATTAATAGTTACAAATAAGCATACAAGAATATGAAGCTCTTATATTAAGTCTCTGCCAAGTTACTGCACATATATTCAGCTTCCAGCCCCTATTCTCAAGAAATAGTTCTTTTATTTGCTAAAAGAGTCATATATTGTTCTATTGAACCTTTCAATAATCAAAATAAGCATTGATTTGAGTTGTTTAAGCTTAATAGTGCAGCTCATTAATCTATCAGTATTTAAATTACTGGACCTTTGCTTATTTTATTGTTGAAGCTCTATGACACTATAGCATATATTGAGCTATCTATGAGAATCCCCTGAATCCATTACAGGTACATAGATGTGGTCATCAAGTCTAATGAAACCCTGCGAGTCTAGTGACCATTGGGGTTGATTGGGGTCAGATGGATTATTGAGGTGTGCTTTGGTGTGAAGAGTGGTGGAAGTTCTAACCATTCTATATACGAAGAATATTGACCGTTTAGGTACAACACTAAGATGTATTGATTGTCTAAGTCTAATACAGACTGAATGCGTATTGACTACTTAGTTCAATACGGTAGAGAGAAGTAGCTATCTAGAATAAGGTAGAGAGCTAGAACGAATAAGTAGAATCAACTGTTAAGTGCGATTCTGAACGACTGCTCGAGTGTAAAGTAGAGTAACTAGAGAGTTGAATAATAGAGTAGTGTGGATGTAGTCCTCGCGGATTGAGATAAGGATTGAGTTTCAACTGGTACAGTTCAAAACTCTGATTGAGTAGATAGCTAAAGCCCATCTGTGACGGTCAAGACAATACACCAATCACAACTTACAGGACACTAACAGGTGTCTGGGTAAGTCGTGGTTGCGGTGTAAAAGTGTCTGAGTTTTAAACTACGGGCGCTAGAATACATAAGTCTGGCATGTATGCACCCACAAGAGTTGATGTACCGCATACATAGGTCGTCGAACTAATTATATGTAGATGTATAATAAAATAGAGAGAAAACAGAAATAATAAAGGGAATATAGTAAGAGCTCATCCGACTATATTTCCTGAGTGTATTTCGCCATACCTCTCACAGTGCCCCCCAGGTCGAAGAGCTATGTCAAAGAAGATGTCGAAGGACACTTGGAACTCCTCCCCATGCGTCCTGCGATGAACCCCCAAGGTGTAGGATAGCGTTGCCCCAGGCGAGACGCTTGGCACGAAAGGAAAGAGCAATGTCCTCCCGCTTTGAAGCACCATTGGCGGATGTCAACCCATCCAGCTTTTGGATCGATGAGACCCAACGACCGTAGGCCGTCTGGTGCATTCAAATTATGGTGCGAACGCGATCAGTGGAAGCATCAGTAATGCAGGCAATGAGAGGGGGTCGAGGGTGTAGTGATGGCAGGGTAGGAGTGAGAAGTGGTGTGGAGCTCATGTCTCCCCCAGGGGGGATTCCTCTCGAGGTGTCTGAATCCGACAACAGTTGCTCCAACAAGTCGACGAGGTCCACGGCTGAGTGGATTGGTGTGTGTTCAGGAAGAACACAAGAGGAGTTGACAAGCAAGGACCGAAACATGGAGAGTTCCACCCATTCGATATTCTCCGCCAAATGCAGCTGTTCCTTAGGGTCATTGACGCATAAGTAAAACACGCTCATGCGGTCCGACAACGTGAGAGACCCGCTATACCCCTGAATATGCCCTTTAAGAAGGGGGTGCCGCAGGGTTGGTCCCAGTCGCATTAATGTGCGTCCCACAGTGAAGATGTCGGAGGGGTAATTAATGGACACATGCATCCAACTTGACTGGAAGGGACGAGAGGGGCCAGCTGTATCCTGAGAGTGGAAGGGAGAGGGTGGCTGCGGTGGGGGGCTGCAAATGGGGTCGGCTGGGGGAGGGTCAATGACAAGGGGCTCGTCGGCCTGAATATCGGTTTTTTGCTTCCCTTTTGCTTTTTCACTTAAGAGGGGAGGCTCCTCGAAAACTTCCATTGCCGGGGGGGGGGGGTTCCTTGGAGACTTCTGTGGCTGAGAGAGGCACCTCAAGGACTTCCTCCATAGGCGTTGCGAGAACTTCTGAGATAGGGTGATCAACATCCATTAATGTAACGTTAGGATGTTGAATGGGGCTTCCCAGAGAAACACAAGGGGAGTAGGGAGAGGTGGGCAGTGGACTCTGCGCTGTTGAGGAAATAAGGGGAGTGTCCGACACTGCAGAGAGCAATGGCATTGGAGTAGAGCAGGAGGCGATGAGAGGGTCAGGTGACGTGCAGAGGGGTGGGATCGGCCACGGTGCTGGAGAAGGCTTGGATGCGGGTGAGGATGGTGATATAAGGGAATGTCCCACGAAGGGGAGGGGTAATGGTGTAGGGGGGAGAGAAGGCAGGTCGGTGGATGGTACAAGACCTCCCGGCAACTCTGAAAAGGGTGTAAAGCGCTGTAGTGGGGGTACGGAAGAGACAGGCAGAGGTGGGGGGAGGTGAGTGGAGCTGGATGGCATCACAGAGTCGGCTGGACGATACCCCCTCCAAACTCTGACGGAAGTTGGTAGCTTTCATTGTTGGTTAGGATCACTCGTGAAGAAGTGAATGTTGTCAGGGAGTAGGAAACCTTCATGGCAGTCAGCACCGAGGTACTTGCTGTCATAGGCGGGGTAGCATGATTGGTCGTCCTCCAAGTCAGATGAAAGATCACTGGGCCCCATCTGGTAGGTCCGTTCCTGAGGTCCACATTGTGAAGAGGGTCTGGGAGGTAGTGCAACTCCATCCCCACATTGCAATGCAATGCTTTGTAGTTTGATCCTTCGTATTTTGATCCTTCGTATTTTGTCCCAATCATAGAAGGTGACTCCATCTTTTCCTTTCTTACTTTTTGTGCCACACTCCGAATGCATGGTGTGCCCCCATCGCTGCAATCCGTTTCAGTGAAATCCGTCCATTTATTGCCCGAAGGGGGAGCGATGGTTGAAGGATTGTCGTGCCCTTTCATTCTCCTCCATTCCTGCCGTGTCCACCTTGAAGGGACATTATCCCTAGCCCCCATCCTCCGCTGTCCTTCTAAGTACTCCTCTCTCCTCTTCCATTTAAGTGTTTTCAATTCCTCCTGGACCTGTGCAGAGAAAGCCTCGGACTGCCATTTCTTTTTGATCTCCTCTTCGGTAGAAGGGAAAAATACTACGAGAAGGTGGTGGGGTTTCACTCCATGTTCCCGAGGGAGCCCCCTAAGTATTAGAGGACCAGGGTGTAGCTTTTGAAATGGAGTCCATCCGCGTAGGGTATGTGGACGATGAGGTCTCCTCCACACACTCAACAGTTTCCATTCAAGGTGGTGGGGAAGGAGGAACTGTTGTTTGAGGTCGAGGTATTCTTTTAAAGTTGGGAAATCGGGATCTGGGGAGAGGAGCGTATGGAGTAAAAGCAGTTCCATTCCCCGAGTTGGTGGACATTCCCACCGTGTCATCCTGCACAGCAGAGGGTATGGATGAAGGAATTCCAGAATTACCTGTGGAGTGCTTGACTTGTTCAGTACGAGACGGTGTGGTAGAAGTATTAATAGGTTGGGGTCGTGATATTCTTTTGAAATTGGGGAACTTGGGTTTGGGTTGTTGCTCCTGTGACATAGTGTACTGATTTGAGAGGTTGACGTGGAGGGAAGAGATAAGGGGAAGAAATTTTTCTTTAGCGAATTTATGTATTTTATATTAATTTCAAGCTCCGCTTGGTTATTGAGGTGAAAGGCCGAGGGGGATGAAAGTGGGGGGTAGAGTTAGAAGTAGATAAACAGTGTTGTCGTCGTAAGAATGTGAAATGATCATTAGATTCGATAAATAGTCTTGTAAGCTCTAAGAAGAGCGGGAGCATTACAAAGGTCATTGCCATTTAACCAGGTGTCCTCCTCCAGTCCATATCCTTTCCATCGAACCTGGAAAAGGAGTCGATTTCGATGCTTTTTGTGCCCTACTATAGCTTCTACTTTGTACTCCTCGTCGTTACAATTGAGTTCTCGAGGATTCTCAAGTAGCTCCCTGGATCCGAATTCCTTAGGGGAGAGATGGTACTTTTTAAGATGGTCTCGATTAATCACTGGGTGTAATTGATATTCCGAGGGAATGCGGAGTCGAAAGACTTGAGGATTGATCTTCTCCAAGACTTCAAATGGCCCTATCCATCTTTGTATAAGTTTCCTTCTGGGTCCCTTGGCTTCGATGAGCTCGAGAGAATGGGGATTGATCAGAACATAATCTCCCTCTGAGATATCTTCCACCAATCTCTGTCTCTTATTGTAGCTGCGAGCTTGTGTTTCTTGTGCTCGCGCAATCGAATCCTGCACCACTTGTTGATGGTTTTCCAATTCTAAGATCCATTGGTCGGCTATGGGGCTATCCAATAATTCTCTGGGAACCACAGGGTCATCCCCTCCTAGACAGTGAGACATTCCTCTCGATAAGTAGCCCATCAGCAAAAAGGCTGGTGCATAGCTTGTTGAGCTTTGAACCGTCAAATTGTAGGTATGAGCCACTACTTGAGTCCATTTAGACCATTCCTCCTTCGAAGAAGCGCAGTACGCTCTGAGCATTTGCTCCACGATAGCATTGGCGTTCTCCATTTGACCGTCAGTCTGAGGATGGTGGGACGAGGATACTGCAAGGGCACTTCCGTATACCTTGCAGACCTCTCTCCAGAACCTACAGGTCCACCTCTTGTCTCAATCACAGATTATCCTTGAAGGTAGGCCGAAAGGAGTGGCCACTTTATTCACGAAGATTCACACAAATCCTTCTGCGGATAGATCTAAAGTGGTAGGTTCACAAATTAAGAAACACGTGAGTTTATCCACAGCGACGAAGATGGCTGAATAAGCACTCTCTGTAGAAGGAGGCAATCCAGTAATCAGGTCCATTGAGACAACCTCAAACGGCCTTAGGGGTACATCTGCAGGTCGAAGAGCTCCTTGTCGAGCGGAATGATTGACCTTAGTTTTCTGGCATATGTCGCAGCTGCAAGCATATGCCATGCAGTCATGCAACATCCTCGGCCAGAAGAAATGGTCTTTCATCAGCTTAGAGAGTCTGTGGCTGCCTGCATGAGCTCCTTTGAAGGGGTTATCATGTATCAGCTTGAGTATGGTTGACGTCATGCTTCTAGGAATGCAAATTTGACTTTTCCAGTCCGAATCTCGAAAGAACAATAGCTTATTCTTGCCAATGAAATAATGCAAAGGAGTAGCTACCATGTTTGGAGAAATGGGATCAGCGGCGTAATGATTTCTGAAGGCAGGATCTTTCTAGTATCCATTGTGAAGTTCCTTAACGTGATTTTCATCGATCTCTATAAGCAATTGTGGATTCGAGAGAGTAAAATTTGCTTCATCGGTTTCATCATTTCTGGGGAGGTTGTGCAAGTCCCATTTTGTTTGGGGGACCTCTTCCATGGTTCCGACTGGTTTGACTAACTCGTGATGAGTGAGAAAGACAGCCTTTTCCACTGGTTTGTTCTCCCATAATGTCTTGTCGTCATTCCAGTTGTAAGAATCCGCTACCATTGGTAAGAGGTCATCTCTCGTCGGGCTAGCACAGTCAGGTACTCGAGGAAGTCTAGACAGTGGGTCAACATTGCTGTGTATCCATCCCGCTCTATATAGGATTTCCAGACCAGGGTGTGCAGCGTATACCGCCCCCCATGCGGCCAGTCGACGATTAGTATTCTTGTAAGATCTGGCCCATTGTAATGCCACATGGTCAGTGATCAGAAGGATATGTTCTCCCTCGATAAAGGGCTGGAAATGGACTAATCCTTCTTTAGCAGCTAACACTTCTTGTGAAGAGTGGCAGAAGTTCTGACCATTCTATATACGAAGAAATGAGTAGAAAGGAAGGATATTGACCTACTTGGTGCAATATAAGAGGAAGTGAGAGAAAGAGCACAAGATGACGAAGGAGTCAACGAGTGCGATGGTTCGAGTGGAGGCCTCGACTGTTATAGTTCGAGGCCAGAAGTATTCAGTAGTTCAGATAATGCTACCTATGTGGTAGCTGACACGTTACCCTTATCACTGCTCGTAGTAGACCTAGTTTGTGTCTTACGAGTGGTGGTTCTTGGGTTAAAGTGTGTCTGAGTTCTAATTGGTGCTGAGTGCACCCACAAGTATACACAATGCTTCGAACTAATGAAATATGCGATATTCAAAGAATGTGAAAGATAGTAAAATATGAATAGAATATGTAAAATATAAATGAAATAAAAGGAGTGTTTTACCACAATGAATACTGTGGTAAAAGCATACTCCTCACACTATCGACTCTTCACAGTTGGATTAGCGACGTCAGGGACGATCCTTCTCGTCAAGCCTCTCTCGTTAGTCTCACTAACGAGAACCTGGTTAGGTGAAGAGAAGTCGTCGGTGACTCTAAGATCCACTTCCTGACCCTCTGCTAACATTACGTGCGGTTTCTGGAACCTGTAACATTCCCGGTGTGTTTGGACCCAAGCGTTAATCAGAGCTTCTTGCAGGTTGTTAGCATAAGTCTGCAAACTCATGATATCGTCGATGGGTTGTCCTTGAAGAAGGTAGAGCCATTCCGTAGGCAGCGTGAGAATGAGTCTGCATGTCTCATCTCCTCTGTCCTGATGGAACCCATACAGAAAGCGATAGAGTTTAACTCTCCATTGGATATAGTGGACGGGTGTCTCGCGATCATGACCAACTTGTCGAAATTTCATGGCTTCCCATTCTAAGGCCAAGGATTCATGCCAGCGAGTTCCAAGCAATCCTTCCACAATGCCCCAGAGAAATGACCCATGAGATTGACTGAATTCAGTACGATGCTCACGGTCTAGGGTGCTCCACCAGACCTTAGCGTTTCCCGTGAGTCGTCTTGGCAGAGCGACTCCTAACATCACACTCAAAGAGTCTGATATCTCCGCAAGACTCATGATGTCCATGATATAGTCCAAGGCCTTGGATTGGGCTCCATCGTATTCGGGGAGGTCAGACCACTTGATCTTGAGGTCGCTGGTGTTAAGAGTGATCTTCTTGTCCTTAGGTAAGTCATCAGTAAGCGCGCTAGCTTGAGACCGCATCGGAGTTCGAAAAGGGGTATTAGGCACTCTATTGTGGTGCTCCCCACGTCCCGAGTTCCCTCCTCGGTCTGAAGTATTCGAACTCCCAGATGAATCACTAGGGGGTCCTCCTGATGGCAAGAAAGGATTTGAAGTGATCGGCAGAGAATGGCGGGGACCGTCTGGGTTCAGCGATCCTCGACCAGCAACTGGGCCAGCTATACCCTCAGTGAACGCTGTAGAGAAGGATGGTCGACCCTTGCTGGCGACCGATCGGTTTCTGACAGCAGTCACCTCGTTCCCGATGTTAGGGCTGTTGGAAACTCCCTCAAACGCTATGTGAGAGCGGGGATCTCCCTGAACAGGCGTGGGACCAGATTCCATCGCTATTTGTCTCTCCATCTCCATCGTGTTCAGGAGTCGATGCGGCTGAGGTTGATGAAAGGGAGCACAGACCTCAATCCTCTTTTCTTGAAGGCGTTCTATCACCTGTGTCCTCAAGTCCAGCGGAAAGTCCTCCATTATCACAGGATGGTTGAGAGAATGTAGGAAACGAGTATCTGGAGACCCATTTAGGTTGCGAATGAATGAATTAGTTGTGGAGATAGGCGAATCGGGGACCTGTATCGAGTCATTATAGGGGAGGAGTACCTCTAAAACCATCTTATCGAGTCTTCTTTGATTTCGTTTCAGCCGACCCCTTGAAGTGAAGTACGCAAACGGCAGATTTGGCGTGACTCCATTGAGAGACTCCTCCAACATGCGGATATACATGTACTGGTAGTCAATATTAGGCACGACATGGTCTCCGCTGAGCAGGACGTGCAGGATCTGCAACGCATCATCATGCGTACGAAGTGCTTCAAGGAATAGAGAAAACACCTCCTGCTTGAGAATCCTTCTTCCACCTTCTGTAGCGGTAGTCACCTCGTTCGACCATTCAGGAATCGATCGGGTCAAGTCCTCAAGGTTCCCTGGTCGCGTCAATAAATCTCGCGCCGATAAGATCGCCTGGTAACGACCTAACCACACTGCTACAGTCACTGGTAAAATGGGGTAATCCGTATTGTACTCCTCTACAAAGGGGGTAACCAGATCCTCGGAGATTCGATCGGTGTAGTACATATCCCATTGTAAGTCAATGGGCTGAGCATAAATCATATGACTTCCAAGGAACTGCTTGAGAATAACCTGTCTCAGAGGGAACCTGAGAACAGGTGAGGGTGCTCGACCAGCCTCAACGTTGGCTCCAGGGGCGTTCGACTGCCCGAGTGACGAGCGTTATTCAGGTGGGTCGGGTGGAATGTTCGTTGACGAATCCGCTACTACTCCAGAAGGATCCTCCAGAGGAGTTGATCCTTGGAGAGTCGACAAAGACTTCCTCAAGGTGACGTTACAGGGTGGTTCCAAATTAGCAGATTTTTGACGAGGCATGGAGCTACTCGGAGCTGATGAAGACCTAGGTGTTTGGTTCTTGCCCATAGTCATTCGCGTGTTCGAGTTTTAGTAGTCCAATAATAAGATCTTTCTTCGTAGGAAAAGAACGGTCCGGCTCGGATCACCACTGTGAAGAGTCGATAGATTCTGACCGTTCAATATACGAAGTATAGCATTTATTCAACTACTACTAGCAGGTATTGACTGTTCAGTACAATACCGTAGATTACTAGACTGGCCGTACTAGTAAGGAGACATGCAATGCGTCACAAGAGCAACTGTACAGTTGCTCTTGACGGCTAGAATGAAGAATGGAAGAGTTGACCTTCACGGTACAACTCGTAGCTAGACGTTAGATAGATAATCAACGAGAGGCCGAATATCTAAAGTAAAGGGATAATAGCGCGAGTCAACTATAATGTCGATGAGCGCAAAGACCTTAAAGTGGAACTCGACCTTCGCGGTTCAAGTCCAAAGTCTGTGAGTATGTGAGAGAACACTACCTTTATAGGTAGTTGAGACGTTACCCTTGACACCTCTTGCTATTCGACGTCTGGGTCGTTTACGAGGTGGTGTCTGTTGGGTAAAAAGTGTCTATCGTTTGGCGCCGAGAGCGCCCATACATATACACAAAGCTTCAAACTACAAAATAAGGGTATGCTCGAAATATAGAAAGAATGTAAATGAAGAAAATAAAAAGTAAATAATAAAATACTATAATCCAACTATTATTCCTTAGTCCAATTATGCATATATGCATACCCTTCACAATGACGAAGGAGTCAACGAGTGCGATGGTTCAAGTGGAGGCCTCGACTGTTATAGTTCGAGGCCAGAAGTGTTCAGTAGTTCAGATAATGCTACCTATGTGGTAGCTGACACATTACCCTGATCACCGCTCGTAGTAGACCTAGTTTGTGTCTTACGGGTGGTTCTTGGGTTAAAGTGTGTCTGAGTTCTAATTGGTGCTGAGTGCACCCACAAGTATACACAATGCTTCGAACTAATGAAATGATGGAATATTTGAAGAATATAAAAGATAGATAAATATGAATAGAATGTGTAAAATATAAATAAAATAAAATAAAAGGAGTGTTTTACCACAATGAAACTGTGGTAAAAGCATACTCCTCACAATATGTATATTGACTATTGACTATTGAAGTACAATATACATAGAAGGTAAATAAATTTAGTCGACTTTAGTGGTGGTAAGACAACTAAGATGACTAAAAGAAATGGAATTGACCTTGCAATGTGATTCCTTAGAATGAGTCAATGAAGTGATGAGTTGGGAGTTGAGTGACATGAGATGCAAGTGGAAATTGATAGTAGTTCTAGCTTCAACTATATAGTTTGAAGCTAAATAATAGCTGTATATTCAAGTCGGAAGCCATTCAAAGATGGCTTGAGATAATACCCCAATCAAGACTTACAGGACACTAGAAAGGGTATCTAGGTAAGTCGTGGTTACAGGGTAAAAAGTGTCTGAGTTCTACATAACTACAGGTGCTAAAGTACATAGGTCTAGTGTGTATGTGTGTGAAGAGTGGTGGAAGTTCTAACCATTCTATATACGAAGAATATCGACTGTTTAGGTACGACACTAAGATGTATTGACTGTCTAAGACTAATACAGACTGGACGTGTATTGACTACTTAGTTCAATACGGTAGAGAGAAGTAGCTATCTAGAGTAAGGTAGAGAGCTAGAATGAATAAGTAGAATCGACTGTTAAGTGTGATTTTGAACGACTGCTCGAGTGCAAAGTAGAGTAACTAGAGAGTCGAATAATAGAGTAGCATGGATGTAGTCCACGCAGGTTGAGATAAGGATTGAGTTTCGACTGGTACAGTTCAAAACTCTGATTGAGTAGATAGCTAAAGCCTGTCTGTGACAGTCAAGACGATACACCAATCACAGCTTACAGGACACTAACTGTGAGAGGTATGGCGAAATACACTCAGGAAATATAGTCGGATGAGCTCTTACTATATCTCCTTTATTATTTCTATTTTCTCTCTTTTATTATATCTATAATTAGTTCGACGACCTATGTATGCGGTACATCGACTCTTGTGGGTGCACACACACCAGACTTATGTATTCTGTATCGTCTTGACTGTCACAGACGGGCTTTAGCTATTTACTCAATCAGAGTTTCGAACTGTACTAGTCGAAACTCAATCCTTACCTCAACCCGCGAGGACTACATCCACGCTACTCTACTATTCGACTCTCTAGTTACTCTACTTGACACTCGAGCAGTCACCCCGAATCACACTTAACAGTTGATTCTACTTATTCGTACTAGCTCTCTACCTTACTCTAGATAGCTACTTCTCTCTATTGTATTGAACTAAGTAGTCAATACATGTCCAGTCTGTATTGGACTTAGACAGTCAATACATCTTAGTGTCGTACCTAAACGGTCGATATTCTTCGTATATAGAACGGTTAGAACTTCCACCACTCTTCACACTAACAGGTGTCTGGGTAAGTCGTGGTTGCGGTGTAAAAGTGTCTGAGTTTTAAACTACAGGCGCTAGAATACATAAGTCTGGCGTGTATGCGCCCACAAGAGTCAATGTACCACATACATAGGTCGTCAAATTAATTATAGATATATAATAAAAGAGAGAGAAAAAAGAAATAATAAAGGGAATATAGTAAGAGCTCATCCAACTATATTTCCTGAGTGTATTTCACCATACCTCTCACACTCAGGATCCAACATCTTATCTTCCTTCGATGCACTAGCCGGTTTTACCCAACTTGAAATGTTAGAGGAAGACAAGCCGAAGACCGCCTTCAGATCCCATCGAGGACTGTGGCAATTCAGGAGAATGCCCTTTGGACTTTGTAATGGACCTTCTATATTCCAAAGGGTTATGCAAACTGTACTTGCACCTTACTTATGGATATTCTGCCTAGTTTATATTGACGACATCATGATCTTTTCTAAGACATGGGACGATCATCTAGAGCATTTAGATCAGGTTCTACAAGCCATAATTGCAGCGGGAATCACTCTCTCACCTAAAAAGTGCTATGTGGGGTATAATTCGATTCTACTACTAGGACATAAGGTGTCTAGACTCGGCTTTTCGACCCATCAAGAAAAGGTCACCGCTATATTAGAATTAGCTACGCCTTCTAAGATAGCAGATCTTCAACATTTTCTAGGGATGGTTCTGTACTTCTCTGCTTACATACCATTTTACTCCTGGACGGTTGCTCCACTCTTCAACCTCTTGAAGAAAGGAGTGCGTTGGAATTGGGATTCTGAACACACCCGAGCTTTTGAAGACATCAAGGTTGCATTGAGCTCAGCTCCAGTACTCGGACACCCCACAAGCAGTATGCCTTATCGGTTATACACAGATGCTTCGGACTTCGCACTAGGATGTTGTCTCCAACAAATACAGAAAATGACGCTTAAGGACCTAAAAGATACAAAAATTTATGCCCAAGCAAGAGCAGCCTTCGATCAATCATGAGACGTGCCCATTTTTGTTACTCATTATAAAACCAAGGAGCCGGAATTCACCTGGATGGATTCCTGGGCCGCAGATTTTGACGACACCAGTGTCACGGTTGAACATGTTATCGCCTATTGGAGCTGTACGCTCAAGAAAGCAGAATGTAACTACTCAGCCACAGAGCGAGAAGTGTGAGGAGTATGCTTTTACCACAGTATTCATTGTGGTAAAACACTCCTTTTATTTCATTTATATTTTACATATTCTATTCATATTTTACTATCTTTCACATTCTTCGAATATCGCATATTTCATTAGTTCGAAGCATTGTGTATACTTGTGGGTGCACTCAGCACCAATTAGAACTCAGACACACTTTAACCCAAGAACCACCACTCGTAAGACACAAACTAGGTCTACTACAAGCGGTGATCAGGGTAATGTGTCAGCTACCACATAGGTAGCATTATCTGAACTACTGAATACTTCTGGCCTCGAACTATAACAGTCGAGGCCTCCACTCGAACCATCGCACTCGTTGACTCCTTCGTCATCTTGTGCTCTTTCTCTCACTTCCTCTTATATTGCACCAAGTAGGTCAATATCCTTCCTTTCTACTCATTTCTTCATATATAGAACGGTCAGAACTTCCGCCACTCTTCACAGATAGATTCTGACCGTTCGATATACAAAGAATAGTGTTTATTCAACTACTATTAGCAGGTATTGACTGTACAGTACAATACCGTAGATTACTAGACAAGCAGTACTAGTAAGAAGACACGCTATGCGTCACAAGAGCAACTGTACAGTTGCTCTTGACAGCTAGAATGAAAGAATGAAAGAGTTGACCTTCACGGTACAACTCGTAGCTAGATGTAAAATAGATAATCAACATGAAGCTGAATATCTAAAGTAAAGAGATAATAGCGCGAGTCGACTATAATGTCGACTAGCGCAAAGATTTTAGAGTGGAACTCGACCTTCGCGGTTCGAGTCCAAAGTACGTTAGTATGCGAGAGAATACTACCTTTATAGGTAGTTGAGACGTTACCCTTGACACCTCTCGCTATTCGACGTCTGGGTCGTTTACGAGGTGGTGTCTGCTGGGTAAAAAGTGTCTGTCATTTTGGCGCCGAGAGCGCCCATACGTATACACAAAGCTTCGAACTACAAAATAAAGGTATGCTCGAAATATAGAAAGAATGTAAAGAAAGAAAATAAAAGATAAATAATAAAGTACTATAATCCAACTATTATTCCTTAGTCCAATTATGCATATATGCATACCCTTTACACCAACGCAGGGAAAGCGTCATGGAAAAATGTTCTTCGAGAAGAGTAACAAGAGGAGCTCAGTCAAACCCACCAAGGAATGTTGGATATGCGGAAGTCCGGAGCATTTCAAGATAGATTGCCCCCACGCTGGCAAAATGTCTCATTATGTCTCTATCAACAAATGCTCCGCACAGGATATGTCAGAGGAAGCTGAGGAGCAAAGGTTATATGAAGCGGTTCATGGACTATCTATACAAGGACAAGTAAATAGCTCTGATGATGAATTGACTTTTGTTTCCATTTATACGCCCCGAGTCAGAGACACATTAGTAAGGGAGGAAAATTGAACAACTAGTGAAGCTCTTCTGTCTGAAGTTTATGTATCCATACTCGCCGCAGATTTCTTCGAAAAGGGAGACCAATTGAGTGCTCATCGGCAGGACCTTGAAGGCCTGACTGAGAAGTATGGGCAGACTGGAGATTCTCATGAACAAATCAGCTCAAACTCACTCTGTTCGCCTGGAACTGACGTTGACACATTCCCGTTTGATCCTGGAAACCCCCCCGACTTACTACCGTACGAGGACTCGGATTCGGAGGACAGCGACAATGACACGGTATTGGATTCCCCTTCGAAGCATATTCCTTGTCGAAGTGAGCGCAGAAACGTAATCTTGTCCCTGCGCAAGGAAAGTAAGAGGCCTAGAATCCAATACCCTCGTCCCAGTCGACTGATGAAGGAGGATACTACGATCCTTTATCGAAAACGGGATCCTCCCAGTGGTTACTCTAGCATAGGAGTTGCAGCGCTCCATGTTTTCGGTCATGTAGGAACTCCCGATTCACCCGAACACGTTAAAGTTCAAATGGACACAGGAGCGGATCTTTCCCTTATATCGGAGGAATTCTACAAGGGGCTGCAGGGCATATATAAGTTGAAACAAGGACTCAAGTTGCATCTAATCCAGCTCACGGGTAACGCTAAGGTTATCGGATATGTTAATATTCCTATTTACCTGGAGGACGACAGTGGAACGTTACTGAAGTTCGCAGCGGAAACTTATGTCGTTAGAGGAATGACAGTGCCAATTCTTTTAGGAGAGGATTTCCATATTAATTACGAAATCGGTACTCTAAGAGATCAGCCGTTGGGATCTAGACTTATTCTCCTGGGACGGCAGGGTTTTATTCCAGCCAGTTCTTCTAAGGAATCTCAACCTTTGACCTTCACCGTCAATAAGGCCCCTTTCGGGAAGCACAAGAAGGAGCAACCCAAGCTCACCTCTCTCCCTGATAAAGGCTTGCGTACTGAAAGAGTCGTGCAAGCCTTGGAGGATTGCACTATCGATCCAGAGTCAGCCAGACTAGTGCCTATTTTTGTTGAAGATCTAAAGGGCGAGGAATGGATTGTTGAAGGAATTGTATTGCAAAATGAGGACGGTTCGATATTAGCCACACCAATCACGGCAATTTCAAGGAATAGTGTGGCAGTACCCTTAGCCAATCCATCGCTAACTCCTAAGACTATCCGACGAGGGGAGACAATAGGGATAATTCATGACCCCGCTCATTGGGCTCACAAGCCCAGGTCACTTGAGGAGAAAGGTTTAATGGCAGCAGGCACGACCAAGATCACACACCTTATCGAAAGTCTCTCTCAACTTGAGGAGGACCGTCAAGTCGCCTCAGAGAGGCCTAAGCCACCTGTTGAACCAGAGATTGCAGACGATTTCGAACTGCCTGGTCCTAAGACGGCTGCAGTGGCTGATAATGAGAAATTTGCCTCAGAGGATCTTCACAAGCTAGTCAACTTGGGACCAGATATACCAACGGAGGTCCTGCCACGTCTCAGGTCAGTTTTGACTGAGAACGTTAAGGCTTTCGGAGTCGACGGACGGTTAGGGCAAGTGGAATGTAGAGTCCCTGTCCCCTTGAAAGAGGGTGCCCAGCCCATATCCATGCCTATGTTCCCTTCGTCCCCTGCCAATAGGAGAGTTATAGACGAGCAAATGGATACCTGGTTCGAACAGGGTGTCATTGAGCCATCTAAAAGCCCCTGGGGGGTGCCAGCCTTTGTAGTATATCGCAATGGTAAACTGCGGGTGGTCATC
Organism: Hysterangium stoloniferum; assembly: GCA_015178975.1. NCBI lineage: Eukaryota > Fungi > Basidiomycota > Agaricomycetes > Hysterangiales > Hysterangiaceae > Hysterangium > Hysterangium stoloniferum. The sequence continues at coordinate 40,242 of WHVD01000097.1, read as the reverse complement.
GACTATCGGAAACTTAATCATCTCACTGTTCCAGATGAATTCCCTTTACCACGTCAATCGGAGATCATGCAAGCGCTGTCGGGATCAAATGTTCTTTCTTCTTTCGACGCGCTAGCTGGGTTTACTCAATTAGAAATGTTGGAGGACGATAAGCCCAAAACAGCCTTTAGATCTCATAGAGGGCTGTGGCAATTTAAAAGGATGCCATTCGGGCTCAGAAATGGCCCCTCCACATTTCAGCGCGTCATGCAAACAGTCTTAGCACCCTACTTGTGGATTTTTTGTCTAGTCTACATCGATGACATAGTCATATTCTCTAAGAACTGGGATGATCATTTGCTCCACCTGAATCAGGTGCTTGGCGCCATCGCTTTGGCCGGTCTCACTCTCTCTCCCAAGAAATGTTTTATCGGATATAATTCGATCTTGTTGTTGGGTCATAAAGTGTCCAGGTTGGGTTTTTCGACCCATCAAGAGAAAGTTCGCGCTATATTGGAACTGGCCCCACCCACTAAGGTCTCTGAACTACAACGGTTTCTTGGAATGGTCCTTTACTTTTCGGCATATATACCATTCTATTCATGGATGGTGTCCCCTTTATTCTCGCTCCTAAAAAAGGGAACACCTTGGATGTAAACCGCTGAACACGTCCGAGCTTATGAGGATGTTAAAACCGCACTAGGATCAGCACCAGTGCTGGGACATCCAGTTAGTGGGATGCCCTATCGATTGTATACGGATGCTTCAGACTTTCCCTTAGGTTGTTGTCTCCAACAAGTCCAGAAGATGGCTTTAGGAGACTTGATGGACACTAAAATCTATGCCCAAGCCAAGTTAGCCTTTGACCGTGCGCAGGATGTGCCATCCTTTGTTCATCAGTACAAAACTAAACAGCCCGAGATTGAGTGGTTGGATTCATGGGGACCCACTTTTGAGGTGACCGAAGTTACCGTTGAACGAGTCATTGCATACTGGAGTCGCACGCTGAAAAGCGCTGAATGTAACTATTCTGCCACTGAACGGGAAGTGTTAGCAGCAAAGGAGGGACTAGTCCACTTCCAACCCTTTATTGAAGGTGAACACATTCTACTCATTACGGACCATGCAGCTCTGCAATGGGCTAGATCATACGAGAATACTAATCGTCGACTAGCCGCATGGGGGGTGATATACGCTGCATTTCCAGGTCTCGAAATTTTACATCGAGCAGGAAGAGTTCACAGTAATGTGGACCCATTGTCCAGACTCCCTCGGGTACCAGCCTTCGTGAGCCCTATTAGAGATGATTTACAAGCTATCACCTCGACCTCTATGGACAAAAGCACTGAGGAAAAACTATGGAAGGATGAACCTGCTAAGAAGGCAGTCTTCTCGATCATAAACGATTCCATGGAACCTTTTGGAGTAACTCAGAAGGTTCGACAGTCGGAATGGGATTTTCATAATGCAGTGAGGGACGATCAGGAGGACGAGTCCGACTTTGCACTGCGTCATCCTTAGCTGCTAATCAGTATCGAGGAGGGATATATAAAGAAATTTCTAGAAGGATACTCGAAGGACCCAGTCTTCAGAAACCTCTATGCTCTAGATACCCCCTCACCCAATGTGGTTGTTACTCCTTCTCACTACTTTGTAGGAGCAAACAAACTCCTGTACTTTCGTGACTCGGACTGGAAAAGTCGAGTTTGCATGCCCAGAACCATGACTAGCTCTATTTTAAGATTGGTACATGATAATCCTTTTGAGGGAGCGCACACCGGAGGTCAGCGGTTGTTCAACCTAATGAAAGACCGGTTCTTTTGGCCAAAAATGCTGCAAGATTGCATGTCGTACGCACGTACCTGTGACATCTGCCAAAAGACCAAAATTGATCGCACCGCTCATCAAGGAGCTCTCAGACCTGCCGATGTACCTTTTAGGCCTTTCGAAGTAGTGTCTATGGACCTGATCACTGGACTACCTGACTCAGGAAAGGATATGTATTCAGCAGTTTTCGTCGCCGTTGATAAATTAACGTGTTTCGCTATTACAATACCTACTTTCTCGAACCTTACGGCTGAAGGATTTGCACGAATGTTTGTTAAACAGGTGGCCAGCCCCTTCGGACTACCCTCTCGAATAATCTGCGATCGGGACAAGAGATGGACCTGCAGGTTCTGGTGGGAAGTCTGTAAGATTTACGGCACCACCCTTGCAGTATCTTCTGCCCATCATCCCCAAATGGATGGACAGACAGAGAATATGAATGCGACCATAGAACAAATGCTTTGAGCCTATTGTGCTTCTGCTAAGGAGAGCTGGTCCCAATGGATTGAGGTGGTAGTCCACGCGTACAACTCAACCGTTCACAGTTCAACGAACTACGCTCCAGCCTTCTTATTAATGGGATACCTCCCGAGAGGGATGTCTCGAGTTCTAGGAGGTGACAAACCCCTAGTTCCTAGAGAACTATCAGACAGCCCTATGGCCGACCAATGGATTCTCAAACTAGAGAATCACCGACAGATGGCTTGGGATTCCATTGCTCGAGCCCAAGAGATTCAAGCACGAGCGTATAACAAGAAGCCAAGACCCGTAGAAGATATCTCCGAGGGAGACTTTGTATTGGTGAACCCCCACTCCCTCGAACTGGTGGAAGTCAAGGGAACGGGGAAGAAACTAATACAAAGAAGGATTGGACCATTCGAGGTCCTTGAGAAATTGAACTCTCAAGTATTTAGGCTTAAGATTCCCCAGAGTATCCGATGCATCCAGTCATTAATCGGGATCATCTGCGGAAATATCAACCTTCTCCTCCCAACCTAGGTCCAAGACTCCAACTTGAGAACCTAAGAGAGTTGAAATCAGATCACGAAGAATATGAAGTCGAAGCTATTGTTGGACATAGAAAACAGCGAAATTGTCTGCTATTTAGGGTGCGCTGGAAAGATTATGGACCCAAGGAGGATTTGTGGTTAAGCAGCACTAACCTCAGAAATGCTCCGGCACTTCTGAGGGCATACAAGGTGCTGTTCAAAATTTAATGGGATATATGCGCTCAAGGAATCATCTATTCTATCATTTATTCCATTTCTTTCGTAACTTCCTTTCAGAAATATCTCAGTCATTCAACGAGTCATCTCATTGGCTTTTATTCTCTTTCATTTTTCTATCCCTCCGGTCGATTGGGACAACCACTAATTGGCGGTGGACACATTTACCCAAAACCCAGCCACAATTAATGAATTTTATTTACCGACCAACCAAGCGGAGTTTCAATTCAATATATATATATAAAAAGTACACGTAAATTCGCATAAACTTTCTTTATCTTTCATACCACGTCCTTCACCTATCTACAGCCCTTCCCTCTACCTTCAACTTCACCACTTTATCATGCTACAATGCTCCCATTCCAACAAAACAAGCAAGTCCTCCCTAAGTTCAAAAAGGTCCCGTGGGCCCCGACAGCCAGTACATCCACGACCGGCGGGGGATTCATCACCCGTATGCCTCGTACAGACAATGTCAAGAGCAATCGGGGTACCCAGGAATCAACCCCCCTGTCGACTTTCTCCTTTGGTGATGAGCTGGGGGGAAATACCGGTACGGATTGGAGCAAGCCGTTAGGGCCCTCCATCAGACTGTCATCAGAGGAAGTCGCTGCTACTATGTGGAGGCAGGAAACGTTTATGGAAGAACACAACGTGAGGAGGCTCACCCGCAAAAGAGAAAGGCGCGCTGAGTACAGAAGTCAACAGGAGGCGAGGGGAGCAAGAGAAGGAGTCCCCTCCAAGTGGCAGCGGCGTGAGTACAGAGCGCAATTCGGAAACAGAGCTTCTGCACCGATCCTTCCCCCCCCGGGAGAGAAATGGGCCGACTTCGCGGAGACCAATGATAGTGAGGGTGGGACGCCTTGCATTAGGATGACAGGAACCAAGAGCTGGAAGGAGAAGGAGGGTACCATCTTTTATGACTGGAACTACTTCGACGCATTAAGTTGCAACGAATAGTTCTTACCTGAGGGGACGGTCAAACGTTGCCCCAGCAAGAAAAGGGATACCGTAGGGGACCAATTGATTTTTCCTCGGATGAGGATGAGGAGGAAGACGAGAACAGGAATGGTGCGTACAGCATCCGATATCTGGGAGAGGATTGCCATGAAGGGTTCCTTCTCCCGTCGAAAGTTCGCTTCGTAACCAGCGACCCCAACCAAAGACAAACACGGAGACCGTCATCCAGAGTATGGAGGGGTCACCGCCCTAGTCAACAGTCACTGGAACACGAACCTTCCACGATTCCGGTCCCACGTCTTTCGCCAACGTCGAGGCCCCTTCCCATCATTCACTCAGCACACACTCCCTCAGCCCCAATTCTAATGCCTCATCTACCTCCCTCCCCAAAAGCCGTACCGGTCCCAACCTCACTTAGGATGTCGAGGCCCCCTCCCATCCTTCACCCAGCACACACTCCCTCAGCCCAACGCGAACCTTCCCCGATTCCAGTCCCACAGCCTTTCACCAACAGTCAAGGCCTCTTCCCATCCTCCTTCCGGCACACACTCCCTCAGCCCCGATTCTGGCGCCTCGTCTCTCTCCCTCCCCAAAAGCTATACCGGTCCCGACCCCACTTCCACCATCACCGGGTATCCCTCCCGACTCTCCATATTCATATTGCGTGTCCTTAGGTAGCCCTATCCAGGATCTTCCACCAGAGCGAATGGATGTCGATTTGGACCCTCCTACACCGGACATCATCATTCCCATGGCAAGCAGAAAGGCGAAGGAGATGCAGAAAGCCACCACTCCTCTCCGAGAGCGATCCCCTATTTCCGTCCCGACAGCCCGCTTCCCCCACTGAGCCCGTATCCACAACTTTCTGGATGCGAGTAGCTGTCAACTACCCTTCCGAACAGTTTCCTGTCAGAAGGGTACTATCACAGCTAGTGCCAGTACTTCAGCAACCGGTCCTTCACGGGAGCATTAAGGGTTGTCGCAATCTGGCTCCGTTGTCGGAGATAATGGAGGATTTCTATCTCTCCTTCGAGGATCTCGCAGAGGGGAAGAACTTTGCGCGAGCAGCACAGGAGATTAAACTCTCTATGTTCCGGCACATCATAGTGGAGCTTCACCGTCTGCCCCCAGACTCAGCGAGTGTCCTCTCTATTGCTGGCTTCGTAGATTTACTTGAGGCCCTCGTCCTGACACCTCCCACAGAGACCACTACGCAGCCACACGTTCCTGCCCCGCTACCCGCGTCTTCGTTTCCCCTCCCCCAATGCTCCTCTTCTCGCACGGATTTCCGCTCCGCCGGTTAGTGTCTGCGCAGTCATTCGTTGCAGAGAGAAAGCCTACAGACGATGGGCCGACTCCTTGTACAGGAATTCTAGTGATTTGGCTCGGGCGAGAATAGCCGAATCCTTCAGAGTAAAAAGGGAACGATGGGGAAACATCATTTTGGACCTTGGGGGATCCTCACAGGAGGCTGGGGCGGCGTCCCAGATGCTCTTCGATACCTTGTATAGCACATCCCTTCGAACTGGGGGGCACTGTGAAGGGTATGCATATATGCATAATTGGACAGTGGATTATTATGCACATTATAGTACTATATTATCTAGTTTCTATTTCTTTTCTTTAATTCCCTATATCCTTCGAGCATACCCGTATTTCTTAGTTCGAAGTCTTGTGTATACCTATGGGCGCTCTCGGCGCCAAACGATAGACACTTTTTACCCAGCAGACACCACCTCGTAAACGACCCAGACATCGAATAGCGAGAGGTGTCAAGGGTAATGTCTCAACTACCTATAAAGGTAGTGTTCTCTCGCATACTAACAGACTTTGGACTCGAACCGCGAAGGTCGAGTTCCACTCTAAGGTCTTTGCGCTTGTTGACATTATAGTCGACTCGCGCTACTATCTCTTTACTTTAGATACTCAGCCTCTCGTTGATTATCTATCTTACGTCTAGCTACGAGTTGAACCGTGAAGGTCAACTCTTTCATTCTTTCATTCTAGCCGTCAAGAGCAACTGTACAGTTGCTCTTGTGACGTGTTGCGTGTCTCCTTGCTAGTACTGCCAGTCTAGTAATCTACAGTATTGTACTGAACGGTCAATACCTGCTAATAGTAGTTGAATAAACACTATACTTGGTATATTGAACGGTCAGAATCTATCGACTCTTCACAATTTCCAACCTCGTCCCATGCATCAGTCACCGGACCCCACTCAGAAAACCCATCACCTCTCTAACAGAGCCCCATTCCCATTTTAGTCAAATGACCTGTCATGATTCGGACTCTGCTCCCACTCCATTTCCCGTTATGGTTTATGATTTGTCACTATTTGGACTCCGCTCCGTTCCATCCCGTTCCTAACACCAAATTGGTGTTTACTATTCCCATTTTATGTTTTGCTCATTTCGTTTCATTATTACTGGATTCGGTATGACATTTACTCCATGGTCTATTTTAACTGGCAGATGTTGTACATACAATCCAGTCAGAAAATCGGCTTAGATTCCCCCCAGTAATCTAATACATTTTCCACTCTAAAACCCTACTTGAATTATACTTCTCACACTAGTCGGAGCCCACGGGCTCCAGCGCATCTATCTCTTTCACCACTCATGACCTCTCGACCCACAACCTCCGACCTACGACCTTTCGACCACGACCCCCACCCGGACTCCCCGGGATTCCTGTCCACTGTCTGAAATTGGACAACACAATCTAGCGAGGGCGCAGCCTATAAGCTGAAGCCAAGTCCTACCGGATATTCTGTGGGTTTCTCCAGAGACCCACCCTGTACGTATCCTAACACATTTCCAAATAGTGTTTATTATATTCTTAGAATTGTACAATTATTAACAACTATATAATCTTCCATAGCCATGTACTTATGACACAAATTGGATTTTACTCAATAAAGTTGAATAAGGATTGAAGATTATTCAACAATATTGAGTTCAGATGCCTCATTCAACAAAGTATTAATTTGTCCTGTTGTTAGGGTATGTACATGGCAGGTCTCCAGAGAAACCTGCGGAATATCCAGTAGGACTTGGCTTCAGCTTATAGGCTGCGCCCTCACTAGATCGTGTTTTCCAATTTCAGACAGGTGGATGGGAATCCTGGGAAGTCTGGGCAGAGGTCGTGGGTCGAGGGGTCGTAGGTCGGAGTTGAGATAGGTAAGAGAGATAGATGTGCTGGAGCCTGTGGGCTCCGACTAGCATGAGTGGTGTAATTCAAGTAGGGGTTTAGAGTGGAAAATGTATTAGATTACTGGGGGGAATCTAAGCCGATTTTCTGACTGGATTGTATGTACAACATCTGCCAGTTTAAATAGACCATGGAGTGAATGTTATACCAAATCCAGTAATGATGAAATGAAACGAGCAAAACATAAAATGGGAATAGTAAACACCAAGTTTGGTATTAGGAACGGGACGGAATGGAGTGGAGTCCAAATAGTGACAAATCATAAACCATAACGGGAAGTGGAGTCCGAATTGTGACAGGTCATTTGACTAAAACGGGAACAGGGCTCTGTTAGAGAGGTGATGGGTTTTCTGAGTGGGGTCCGGTGACTGATGCACGGGACGAGGTCGGAAATAGACAGAGACGGAGTTTGGTGAGTATTCCGGTGACTGAAACACAATGTAACAAAGATGAACGTAGATGAGTCTGACATACAGAGTCCGGTGGGAATTCCAGTAAACTGATAATGGGTGCATATAGAGTGTGGGTGCATATAAGTTAGTGCCCGGAGTCTGGTGGGATTTCTGGTCGTAACACCTGTTGACAAAGCATGAGGTAAATATAAGACACAGAAGCACATAAATAATTAAGTTGAAGATATTATGACTGGAAGTCGAATTAATAGTACAATAGTAATGATACACATTATGGTACAGGTTTTCTGACTGACTTCCCTTGCTCCTATCATTGCCCTTTTATGCTATTTATCATTTACCTATGATGATAATACAATATCAGAGTGGAAATCATCAATGATATCAAACTGAGACAAGTTGAAGATTAGTTGAAGAATCTCGAAAGATAGTTGAGTCAGAAATCAAGTCAGAAATTGAATTGAAACATCAAAGGAATGTCAAAGAAAGTTGAAGGAAAGTTAAATTGAATACTATGGGAATTTGGGCTTGTACATTTGTGACAACTTACTCTCTAGTTTTTAATCTTGACTTAGTTAATCTGCTTCTTTGTTCTTTCTGTATGCTTGATATCTGGAACTCTCCAGACTGTTGAATAACACAATTGAAATATATATAAGTAGCCCAAATAGACCAACCCAAGACTGCCTAACTTCAGGCATGGGCACCTGGTATCACTAATGCACCACTGATGGTACCTAGTAATATATGTGGTTGAGTATATAAACTAAAGAACTATAGTAGTATCACCTCAGTCCATTATATGATAAACAAGACTGAGGTGAATCAATATTGATATGTATCTGCAAATAGTCACTCATTAGTTATATTATTATTAGGTACATAAAATATGGTCTATTATACAATAAATGAGACTGAGTTATATTATTATTAGGTCTTACTTTCTAACAGGTTATGGGCCTAGATTTTTGAGTAGGACCAATACTGTTTTTTCCTATGATGACCCCAACTTCCATGGATGCTCTTGCACCTTCCATTACCCTTATCCATACCAATATCACCTACACCAGACCCAAACTCAAATCAAACTACCATCCTTGGCTTCATGCCATGGACCTCTTTATCACCCTTACTGGGCTTTCTGGCTATATCAATGGTACAATTCCCAAACCTGATAGCACTGAACCTCATGCCAAGGCCAACGGGTTGGCAAATAGTTCTTTAGCTGCTGCACTCACTATCTCCACTGTTGAGATGTCCAAGCAGGATTATTTGGATTGCAAATTAGGTGCAAGGGCTTGTTGGAAGACTATTCAGCAATGCCACCAGAGCAAGGGACCCATTCATCAGGTGAAATTACTACAAGAGGCCCTCACTACTCGTTGTGCCCATTCCACTCCCTTACCTGTAACTGCTGAAAAGATTTGTTCTCTCATTGATCGTGCTTATGAAATGGATTATATATCTAAGGATTTGTTGAAATGCATTGCCCTTTTAGGTTCTCTCAGAAATGATTTCAGCAATATGTAGTCAATCATCACCCAGGATATTTCTGCCTTTACTGACTCTACACCTTTTACCTTCACTCAATTGTGTGTCTATCTAGACAATGAACAAAACCTTCTTAACTCAGACAAGCCACATCCTACCAACTCTATTGCCTTGTCTATGCCAGAACCTGCACCTGTCTATCTCTGACCCTGTCCCACATATGTACATACCAGTCACCAGACCCCACTGGGAAAACCTGTCAGCTCTCTAACTGAGCCCCATTCCTGTTATGGTCAAATGACCTGTCACATTTTGGACTCCGCTCCCACCCCATTCCTGTTATGGTTTAACAACCTGTCACATTTTGGACTCCACCCCATTCTGTGCTGCTTCTAACACCTAATTTGGTGTTTACTTATCTCGTTTCATGATTACTAGTTTGGATTTCATTATTACTGGATTTGGTATAACATAGCTCTGATAGAGGTGGAATTAGATGTCCAACTGCCCAGATTGGGGTGGAGTAGCCTGCTTGCTGCAGTCACACACAGATGTGGTGGGTTGATGAGATGATAAGATTGATTGATTGATTAAGATGATCTATTCAAGGCTGGAGCTGAGCTCCTTATATACATTTTAGTCTGAGACATTTAGAAGATTCTAGAAGATTGAATGATGTCATTTAGAATTTTCTACCATTTTCTAGAGTATTGTGGAAGATTCTAACTATTTTTAAAACACTATAGAATGTTCTTGGCATAATGGAACATTCTGGAATTTTATAGAATATTCTACAATATTCTATCTGTTTGTATATATTATATCTAACTATTCCTTTGGAAGCCACTGGAATATTCCAGGAGTTTCCGGTTTTTTCTGTAGTAGCATACATAATGACATAATGTTCTCGCACCTTTGTGACCATCACACGCCCTTGTGACGATTTTCCCGCACATTGTGTAATAACTGCCAGGTGGCTGGTTCAATATTATTATATAATTATTATATTTACTTTTAGTTAATTATAAATATAATAATATTTTATTATAATAATATAAATATATATTGCCTTGAATATGCATGATTATTTCAGATCGCATTTTGTCCTTGTCAGAGTTTGAAATGTCATGTGAATATCACGTGATCTCTCATGCATTGTGAATAAGCACTGAGTCGCTGGCATATTAATCAAAAAAGTGTTAGGATACGTACAGGGCAGGTCTCCAGAGAAACCCACGGGATATCCGGTAGGACTTGGCTTCAGCTTATAGGCTGCGCCCTCGCTAGATCGTGTTGTCCAATTTCAGACAGGCAGATGGGAATCCTGGGGAGTCCGGGTGGGGGTCGTGGGTCATGAGTCGTAAGTCGGAGGTTGTGGGTCGTGAGTCGAGACTGGTGAGAGAGATAGATATGCCAGAGCCCGTGGGCTCCGACTAGTACGAGTGGTGTGAATCAAGCAAGGGTTTAGAGTGGAAAATGGATTAGATTACTGGGGGGAATCTAAGCTAATTTTCTGACTGGATTGTATGTACAACATCTGCCAGTTTAAATAGACCATGGAGTAAATGTCATACCGAATCCAGTAATAATGAAATGAAGCGAGCAAAACATAAAACGGGAATAATAAATACCAAATTGGTGTTAGGAACGGGACGGAACGGAGCGGAGTCTGAATCGTGACAAAGCATAACCCATAATGGGAAATGGAGCGGGAGCGGAGTCACATAGACAGAGACGGAGTCTGTTACGACCGTGTCGCAACCCTATCGGCCCCGAGGTTATCGCCACTTGTCAACGTTTCAAGTCATCCTCTCGGAAACCATCGGCCCCGAAGCTGACGAATGTTTCGCGAAGATCAAACTCCATTTACGCCCACGTCAAATAACTTGTATTGTCTGGTCAAACTTTGATACGTCCCCTTTATTATGTTGATCCGTTCAATCTTATGTTTCGCATATGTCTATCTATATTTGTAGTCCTCGAAACATTTCCTTTTATCGTAATCCCGCTCTCGGTTATCATCGGCCTCCGAACTAATCATAAACTTCCCGTTCCTAGTCAAGCTTATTGTTAATACCGTGTTCCGCCCTTCTCCCCATTAGTATTTTCCAGACACCTGTTACTTGTATATGAACCCGCTGTAATTGTAGTTACAATGCAATCAGAATATCGACTCAGAATACCCTCATACACCTGTATCAGTCTCATACTAAGACTTCCCCCATCCGCCTTCGCGTGCGCTCGCCCACTCCCGCCCCCGACCCCTTGGCCCGACGCCCGACTTGTCCTTCGATTCCGATCGGTATCACGCCGAAAGGTACTCACTAGGACTAGTCTTCGCCCGCCCGAAATTTAAGGACATCCTACGGATATTTGCGAGGGCGCAGCCCATAAGCTGAAGCCAAGTCCTTCCGATCGGTCCCTGTCGGCCACCGACATTAGTCAGTTTCCAGTTCTTAACAGCACTAACCTGTATGCCACCATGCCCTACATGCACCAATTGTCTGTTTATAGGATTTCCTGCCTGGACTCTGTATGTCAAGACTTGTTATGTTCGACCTCATTACGATACATATCAGTCACCAGACTTCCCCTGGACTCTGTTAAGAACTGGAAACTGACTAATGTCGGTGGCCGACAGGGACCGATCGGAAGGACTTGGCTTCAGCTTATGGGCTGCGCCCTCGCAAATATCCGTAGGATGTCCTTAAATTTCGGGCGGGCGAAGACTAGTCCTAGTGAGTACCTTTCGGCGTGATACCGATCGGAATCGAAGGACAAGTCGGGCGTCGGGCCAAGGGGTCGGGGGCGGGAGTGGGCGAGCGCACGCGAAGGCGGATGGGGGAAGTCTTAGTATGAGACTGATACAGGTGTATGAGGGTATTCTGAGTCGATATTCTGATTGCATTGTAACTACAATTACAGCGGGTTCATATACAAGTAACAGGTGTCTGGAAAATACTAATGGGGAGAAGGGCGGAACACGGTATTAACAATAAGCTTGACTAGGAACGGGAAGTTTATGATTAGTTCGGAGGCCGATGATAACCGAGAGCGGGATTACGATAAAAGGAAATGTTTCGAGGACTACAAATATAGATAGACATATGCGAAACATAAGATTGAACGGATCAACATAATAAAGGGGACGTATCAAAGTTTGACCAGACAATACGAGTTATTTGACATGGGCGTAAATGGAGTTTGATCTTCGCGAAACATTCGTCAGCTTCGGGGCCGATGGTTTCCGAGAGGATGACTTGAAATGTTGACAAGTGGCGATAACCTCGGGGCCGATAGGGTTGCGACACGGTCGTAACAAGTGCCCGGAGTCTGGCGGGATTGTCCGGTCGTAACAGTACCCTCCCTTTATGCCAAAGTCCCAAAGAGGCTCTAGGCCTAGATAATGTTCTTGTCGGCTACAAGCATATGTCAAAAGTCATGTCGGTTACACGTATGTGTCAAAGAGTCATGTGATCTGGAAGGTAAGGTTCAAATGCTGTAGAGAGTTCAATCGGAAAGAGACTAATATGGCAATAGTTTCAAGTCACGTCACAAGCACAAATTCTTATATATACTTTGGCACTCAAGACGACTTCTACACAGCCAAATCAGTTTCATCAAACAGACGACCAAAACTCCATCATGTTCAACACTGCATCATCCTCCAAAGTAACCCTCAGTTCCTACTCGAAACCGACTCTTCACTCCCAAATAGAACTCCAGCCAATAACGTCTCGCTTCTCCTCATCCTCAGACATCATTTCCAAGCCCCTACCAGCCCACCAATGCTCCTCCAAGAAATACCATCGTTTCCTCCGTCGACAAGGTATTCGACTCCCATATGCTCCAGACGATCCTGTCTTCATTCGTATAGAGCACTATGATGGCTCCTCCGAAATCCTCCACTATCGATTCGATCGAGTGTTCCACCAGGACTGTTCCCCACCGTCATCGGGAATCTATTACATGGCAACGTTCACTCCAGTAGGAGATCACAGAGGACCCAAGTTATTTAGGACCCCGGTTCCAGAGGGAAGTCAAGTAGAGCCTCGTCGAGGTCGCCGTCAATTCGTGTTCCTTGCGTGGTTGTGGAGCCTACTCACCACCTGGTTCTAAATGGTGATTGATTGTGTCCCCTCCTTATACTGCAAAACTAGGAACACAATACGTCCAATCTCGGTTCATCGATTGGTAATATTGTCAAGATTTCGAAATCAAGCATAGCATTTGAGGGTGACGCATTATCGTGGGATTCTTGTGTTTCTGACTCATGTCATCGATGTTTCATCAGCCATCACTTCTATTACTCCATCATCCCTATTGTCTGACTCACTTCCCCTATTGTTCTATTGTGTTTCCCCATTTATCCGTATCACATGTCTGATCTCATCTTTTGTTTGTCATTCTCTTATTGTTCAGCGCAGCCTCCCCCTATTATTGTTCACAGCTTTACTAACACTCCTATTGTGATTACTCAGAGATGACTCACACCATATCGCATCGTTATTGTGTCGTTGTTTGTAGATGTTTGATTTGACCTGTGCTCTCTCATGTATATAAGGGCCTCTCTTTTGCCCACTATTGAACAAGCAATTTCGTTGTATCTCATTTCGAAGCTCATTCTTAAGGACAATCTCTTAAGTCTTACTCTTAGTCTCACTCCTACGGCCAGTAAGGGATACTGTAGTGTCTCTTATTGTTGAATTTCTACATTCTACGACATTGGGCTTACGTCAGCCTTTTGATATCATCTTCGTTTACGTCATCCAAGGTCCGATCTCTAGCCTCTCGCTCCGAGTGTGTTTGGTTATAGACTGGTTTCAAGAACGACTGTGTCAGTGACCGTCATAAAGACTTGACCGTTGCGCGCAGGTTATTAGGTTTTTTCCTAGTAACGAACTTACAACGCGATGAGCCTATATATAAATTTGAAAAAATAGAAATTTCTTCTTCTTTATTACCCCCATCATCAATACCATGGGACCAAAACCCACGCTGCGTAAGCCTATGCCAACTGCCGGGCCCTCCACGGGCAATCAGTACTGGGTGCCGCTCTCTGCTGCCCAAATCTTGGTGTAGCGGGATGAGCAACGTCGACAGCGAGAAGAGGCAGAACGAGAAACCCGGGAGGTCGAGGAGGCCCTGAATAGGGAGTACCAGGTGGCTGTGGCCACGGAGGAAGAGGCTGCGAGGCAGAAGCAGAGGGATGAGGAGGAGGCTGCATGGGTGGCCATGGAGAAAGCCAGGGTGGCAGCAGAGAAAGCCCGGGTGGTGGCAGAGAGAGCTGCGATTGTTGCAGGAAAGGTAAGTCCCATCATTTCGACTTGTCATTTTTTTTTTGACTTCGCGTTTTCAGCACAAGGCAGCGGAAGTCGAGTTGGAGTCCAAGGGGAAGCCAGAAAGCCCCAACAAGATAAGTCTCGGGTCTGTGGGTATACCATGGAGCTAACCGTATCAACAGAAAGCAAGGAAGGCGGCACCAGTCCACCTACTGACTCGGAATGACCCGCGGTGTTCCGGTTGTAATGACCAGAACACTGAGTGTAATTGGAAGTCTGGCCGGGGCCCGGGGTGTTACCAGTGCATGCACCTCAAGGTGAGGTGCTCGCTCATTCATGAGCAGGCCGCGGGATCCAGTTCACGGGAGAATGGCGGGTCGGACAGATACTCCAGTCTGGAGGAAGTCTTGGGATGGATCGCCGAGGGAATTGAGGCCCAAAACGAGTTGCTCCGGAAGAGCAACAAGGTCAGCGTTGTCATGGCAAATGATCTCCGCACACTCCGTAGGAACCATTTTAAGTTCCTGATGGAGTATGCCAGCTTTGTGTATGAGGAGCCAGAGGCTGGGAGTTCCGAGGAAGCCGGTACAGATGAGGACCGAGGAGATGAATGAAGCGGGAAAAGCTGAGGCAGAAAAACAGGAGGCAGGGAACAAGAATAGCCCCATCAATGTAGATGAAGAATAATAAAGTTTAATAATAATTCTTTTTTGAATATAAAAGTAAGGTGTGAAAAAACATAAAAGTCAAAGTCAAAGTCCACGGAGAATCCACTTAAGGACTTGACAAGACATGTCAGAACCTGTAAAAGCAAAGAGAGACATAGGGCGACAGGGAATAATGAAAATGAGTCCAAACGTAACACGGGGTCCACGGGGTGCGGTCAGAGAGACGATAATGGACCAGGTTTGAGTGGGTAAGCTGTATGAAAGTCAGTAATGATTTCCGTGGCATTACCGAGTTCCGTGGCCAAAATCCATGAGGTTTCTTCATCAGTGCCCTAGTAACCCACCCACTTGACCAAGTAAAGCAGTTTATAAGTGCATCGACACTTATCAATTTTTGAATCTAAAATCTGTGAGATTTCAAACTTGGGTTCTCCATCAATGATGACTGGAGGAGGTGGGGATTGCACGCAATCTGGGATAGTGTTAGCAGTACAAGGTTCTAGCATAGAAACATGAAATACCAGGTGTACCGTGTGCATGCTATCCAGAAGCCGTAGAGTCCAGGAGACTGAACCTACTTGTGCGATAATTTCAAATGGACCTGAATATTTTTCAGCAAGCTTTTTTGATGGACGGGTAGTCTGGAAGAATTGAGCTTTGACAAAAACACGATCACCAATCTTGAAGTTTGGTGGCGGGATCCAGTGTTTGTCTGCTGAATGTTGGTATTGCTCTTGGGTGGACAATATTGCAGTCTGGAGTTCCTTGTGGAGCTTGTGGAGGTCCGTGGTGAACTCTTGAGCATGAACAGAGGCGAGATTTCATTCTGGATGTACTGTAATATTTGGATTATATCCTTTATTTGCAAAGAATGGGGAAACGCCAGTAGTGGCTGAAGGTGCATTGTTGTAAGCAAACTCTGCAAGTGGTAACAAGGATTTCCAATTGTCCTGTTGATAATTGCAATATACGTGGAGATATTGTTCCAATGTCTGATTGACATGTTCAGTTTGTCCGTCGCCTTCCAGGTGATGTCCGGACGTGAAATGCAATTTCATGTCCAAGGATTTCCCGAGGGATCTAAAGAAATGAGAAACGAACTCTGATCCTCAGTCGGAGGTTATGTGGGATGGAACTCTGTGCTTGGAAAATACGTGGATGATGAAAAGTTCCGCTAACTGCATGGACGTAATTGTATCATAAGTAGGAATGAATATACCTTGTTTTGAGAATCTGTCAACAATGACTAGAATAGTGGAAAAGCCTTCGGAATCCGGTAGGTGTTCAATGAAATCCATAGAGATAGAACTCCACGGATGTTCTGGTACCGGGAGTTGTTTCAAAAGGCTGTATGGCTTGTGTCGCTGAGATTTCGAGCGGGGACAAGTAGTGCAAGATTTACAATAGTGCTTAACAAATCCACAGAGTGCAGGCCAAGTATATTCTCTTCTTATTAATGATAGAGTTTTGTTGTACCCGAAATGTCCTGAGAGTGGATGATCATGTTTGTATTGAAGGATCCTGAGGTGGAGGCCATCGGAGTCCGGTACATAGATTTGATCGTCAAGTCTAATGAAGCCATGCTGATCAAGAGACCACCGAGGTTGATTGGGGTCCATAGGATTGTCAAGGTGATCTTTAGTAATCGGGTCTAGTGGAATTGCCGATAGAATATCTTGATGTAACTTCTCAATATCTATAATGATAATTCCACGGACAATGGGATTGACGAGGAAAGTTGTGCGGACCGATGCGGTAAGTTGTTGATTCGTGAAAATAGGTTTCAGGTTGTGCAGGTTTACCGTGGCATAGTCGTTGCTCCCCTCTTTAGGATAGACGTCCCATCATCTAGGTAAAGCATCGGGTTTGCTGCTGAGATGGCTGGGTCAAAAGTGGATAATCATGTTGAAAGCAGATAGATATTCAGACCTGCGGGCCTGCCAGCGGGTCAAACGTTTTGTGGTAGAAAAGTATTCCAGGTTTTTGTGATCTGTTACAACGTCAATAGGAGTTCCTGAACCTTCCAAATAGTGTCACCACGCTTTGAAAGCTGAAAAGATTGCCAGGAGTTCTTTATCATGAACGTCGTAGTTGAGCTCTGCTCCAGTAAAAGTCTGGGACAGAAAAGCCACGGGGTGGACTTCTCCATCGGAGTCCTGGATAGACAGAATGGCTCCAAGTGCATAATCCGAGGTGTCTGTTTCGACAATGAGCAGGAAGTCCGGTTTCCAATGCAACAGAATAGGAGCTGTAGAAAAAGAATTTTTTAAAAGATTGAAAGCTTTTTGACACTTATCATTAAAATTCCACGGAGTACCCTTATGCATAAGACGGGTAAGGGGTACCGTGATGTCAGAATATCCACAGATGAATCGTCTGTAAAAATTGGCAAAGCTGAGGAAGGATTGTATATCTTTAACTTGTGGAGTCCATCGGGTCCCATCATGAAACCTAGGTATTCCACGGAGTCCGTGTCAAAAGTACATTTTTTACCATTCGTGAATAAACCATGTTGTCTGAGCCTCCAGAGAACTTCATGGACTTGTTTGTCGTGTTCCGCGGGATTCTCGGAGTAGATAAGAATGTCGTCCAAGTAAACAATGGCGCATACATCGAGCATGTCAAGAAAATGTCATTGATAAAATGCTGAAAAACAGACGGAGCATTGGTGAGTCCAAAGGGGATCACCAACCACTTGAAGGCCCCATAACGGGTTCTAAAAGTGGTTTTCCATTCGTCTCCCACAGCGATCTGGACCAAATGATAGGCATGTTTGAGATCTATTTTGGTGTAAATCTGGGCATTCCGTGGAGCATCGAGCAGATTAGATATAAGTGGGAGTGGATATTTATCCTTTTTGGTGACAGCATTGAGTCTTCTAAAATCAACACAAAGTTGAAGGGATCCATCCTTTTTTCTGACAAACAGAACAGGTGCTCCAAAAGGAGACTTTGAGGGTCGGATAAAACCTATGGACAAATGTTCATCCAGGAAATCGCAGATTGCGGATAGTTCCGTGGATGAGAGCGGGTAAATATGTCCTAGGGGTGGGTGGGCACCATCTTCAAGATTGATTTCTAAGTTGTATTCTCTCTGAGGCAGAAGCTGGTCAGCTTTTCGCTTGCTAAAAACATCCGCGAAGTCATGATATTTCTCTGGGACACCTTCTAGGTCAGTGGCTTGCTCAGATTCAGATACTGGGGTTGAAAAACATCCAGTTGCTTCATCAATTTTCAAGTTGATAGTGAACGCCTGGGACCCATCCATCTTTGAAGCCCTAATAAAAGCTACAGCATTAATCAGAGAAATGGACGGAGGTGCTGTGGGTTCCAGGGAAGCCATTGGTGCCGTAGGGATCACAGGAGTCCTCGAGACTGCAGGTGCCAGGAAGGCCATGGGTGCTGTGGAGGCCGAGACAGGTGCAGTTTCCTCGGCTGCCACGGGAGTCCGGAATGTTATACTGTTAGCTATCCAGTCAATCAACGGATTGTAGCAGGTAAGCCAGTTATGTCCTAGGACCACCGAGCAACTTGAGTCTAACTGGGTCACATAGAAAGTGACCAATTGAGATGTTCCACATGGGAAACAGATGGGTAAATCACAAGCTTGGGTAACAACTGAATTACTTGTGCCATCGAAGAGGTGGAGACCAACGGGATTTATCAAATAAGTTGACAAAGAATTTCTTTGCATGAATTTTGTATTTAAAAAACAATGAGTCGAGCCGGAATCTATGAGAGCTGAAAAAACGAATTTCGGGATCATATTAGACATAAGTTTAACAAAAAATGAATCAGAATGTGAAAGAGTGGATGCGTTGAGGCGGGTAAACTCTTAAATGCGCGGAGAGGGAATGCAACCCCCAACCTGTGTGGAGTCTGTGGGGTTGCTTACTCTTTTTTCGAGTCAGAAGCCGGTTTGTCCTTTGACGGGATTTCCGTGGAGGCCTTGGCTGTTCGACCCTTTGAAGAGTTTGCTTTTGCCAGCGGACATTCCGGGACTTGATGACCGGGTTTCCCACACAAGAGACAGAGGTTATTGTCCATGCGACGTTGTCTTTCCTGTGGGGTTAATTTGCCATCGGGTCCGAGTTTGCCTGAGAGGTTGGGTTTTCCAGCTTGCTTGCCTTGACCCTTGTTATTGTCCTTGTTGTTATTGTTGTTGTTGTTGTTTGAAGACTTTTTATCATTCTTCTTGTCGGATTGCGTGGAGTTCTGGTTGCTGGTTGACAAATTATTGTTGTTGTTTTTTTTATTGGCTGTGGACTTGTTTACTTTGTCCGTGGAGGTCTCACGGGCAACTTCCGTGTGACGTTCCCAATAGCGTGCGTCCACATTTTGAGCTTTGAGGCACATATGGGACAGGGTTTTTGGCTTGCCATCTTCTCCTTTCAAGACTTCGTCTTTAAGGCAGGATGGCAGACCAGCATAGAATTGGTGGTGGAGAGTGGGATCGCCCCACTGACAACGAGCTGCAAGATTATTGAATTGGACGATGTAGTCCGTGATGCACTGTGTGTCCTTCATACGAAGATTTGTGAGACTATTCTCGGCTTCTCCTGTTGGGTCATACGGGCCAAAGTTGGTTTCAAGCTCCTCAACAAAAGCATCCCAATTTTCGAGCCAGAGCGGCTCTTCCTCGGAAAGTCTGCTAAAAGCCGGTTCGAACCATTTCAACATAGATCCCAACAAGTATGAAAGTGTGTAGTTGACTTTTTGGGAGTCCATGGAGAATGCAGCAGATCGATTGCGGAAATTGAAGCGACATTGCATGAGGAAAGTAGAGAGTTTGTTTGGGTTGGAATCCGTGAAGGGTTCCGGAGCATTGACTTTTGACTGTGGAGGTTCTTGTTCCTTTTTCTTTCGTTCTTCAAGCAGGTCGTCATGAATTTATCTATAGTACCTGCTAAGAATTCAGAAGTAGGATCCCTCGAGTGCGGTTGTTCGATAGGTGGAGGATTTTCGACACCTTTGTGGGGCCACGGATTCGTCCTCATGCTCGGATTCGTCCTGGTTTTCCAGGACTTCTTTGATACGGGCTTCTTCCGTGGTTTCCGACTGGTTTGCAAGCATCTGATTGGTATACAAAGTTAATGGGGAATGAAGAGTCGACGGTCCAGGTAATGATGCCTGTGCGCGTGTATTTCTTCTTGGTGGCATAATGAAAACAATCTGCGAGTGTTAGTCAGAAAATACTGTTAGGATATGTACAGGGTGGGTCTCCAGAGAAACCCATGGGATATCCAGTAGGACTTGGCTTCAGCTTATAGGCTGCACCCTCGCCAGATCGTGTTGTCCAATTTCAGACAGGCAGATGGGAATCCCGGGGAGTCCGGGTGGGGGTCATGGGTTGTGAGTCATAAGTCGGAGGTTGTGGGTCGTGAGTCGAGACTGGTGAGAGAGATAGATATGCCGGAGCCCGTGGGCTCTGACTAGTATGAGCGGTGTGAATCAAGCAAGGGTTTAGAGTGGAAAATGGATTAGATTACTGGGGGGAATCTAAGCTAATTTTCTGACTGGATTGTATGTACAACATCTGCCAGTTTAAATAGACTGTGGAGTAAATGTCATACCGAATCCAGTAATAATGAAATGAAGCGAGCAAAACAGAAAACGGGAATAATAAACACCAAATTGGTGTTAGGAATGGGACGGAACGGAGCGGAGTCCGAATTGTGACAAAGCATAACCCATAATGGGAAATGGAGCGGGAGCGGAGTCCAAATCGTGACAGGTCATTTGACTAAAATGGGAATGGGGCTCAATTAGAGTGGTGATGGGATTCTGAGTGGGGTCCGGTGACTGATGCGTGGGACGAAGACAGACATAGACAGAGACGGAGTCCGGGGGAAGTCCAGTGACTGATATGTATTGTAATGAGGTTGAACATAACAAGTCTTGATGTACGGAGTCCGGGCGGGAAATCCTATAAACAGACAATTGGTGCATGTAGGGCGTGGTGGCGTACAGGTTAGTGCCCGGAGTCTGGCGGGATTGTCCGGTTGTAACAAAAAGAATAAAAGGTAGAAATTTGATAACTTGCTCAATTTATAAGATAAAAATACAAAAGAAAATGCATAAATTCAAGACAATATTTTACATTTTTATTGTTGCGATATAATTACATTTAAATATTCTTTTTCGCAATTTGTTAGGGGAGATTGGTTAAAAAATGGAAAAAACTAAAAAATACATAACAGGCGCACCCACTCCCATCCACGGCACACCCACTCCCATCCACAGTGCACCCACTCCCATCCACAGTGCACCCACTCCCATCCACAGGCACATGCCTGCCTGCCCACTCAGGCACAAATGGGCACAGTGCATTGCATTTGCCAATGCACACATGCGCTGTGTCTGTTCGCAATGTGCTGTGCCCGATTGGGTGTACATTGTGTTTGCCAACAGGCACACGTACTGTGCCCAATTGGGCATGCACCCTGCTCTGATCAGCCCCTCCAGTTGGTGCATGTCCCCTTTCCTTCTCTCTTCAGCCTCCTCTGATCATCTTCCTCTCTTTCCTCCAGGGATGTGTGTCCCCTTTCCTTCTCTCTTTGCCCCCCCTCTGTCTTTCCCCCAGATGGTATGTGTCCCCTTTCCTTCCTTCTTCATCCTCCTCCAAGTGTCCTCCTCTCTTTCCTCCAGCCAGTGTGTGTACTGTTTCCTTCTCTCTCTGTCCTCCTCTAATCAGCCTCCTCACTCTTTCCTCCAGGAGGTGCATGTCCCCTTTCTTTCTCTCTTCAGCCTCTTCTGATTATCTTCCTCTCTTTCCTCCAGGGATGTGTCCCCTTTCCTTCTCTCTTTGCCCATTCCCTTTCCCTCTCTCTCTGTCCTCTTCCGATCAGCCCCCTCTCTTTCCTCCAGTCAGTGCATGTTCCCTTTCCCACTCTCTATCCTCCTCTGATCAGCCTCCTCTTTCCTCCAGCCAGTGCATGTTCCTTTTCCCCCTCTCTCTGTCCTCCTCTGATCAGCCCCCTCTCTTTCCTCCAGCCAGTGTGTGTTCCCTTTCCTTCTCTCTCCATCCTCCTCTGACTGGCCTCCTCTCTCTTCCCTCCAGTGTGTGTGTGTACCGTTTCCCTCTTCCTCTCTCCTCTGACTGGCCCTCTCTCTTTCCTCCAGCTGGTGCATGTACAGTTTCCTTCTCTTTCTGTCTTCCTCTGACTGGCCTCCTCTCTCTTTCCTCCAGCTGGTGCATCTACCATATTCTTCTTCCTCTGTCTTCTTCTGATTGCTGATAAGCCCCCTCTCTCTTTCCTTCAGCCAGTGCATGTTCCATTTCCTTCTTCCTCCATCCTCCTCTGATCAGCTTCCTCTTTCTTTCCTCCATCTTCCTCTGATCAGCCTCCTCTTTCTTTCCTCCGTCCTCCTCTGATCAGCGTCCTCTCTTTCCTCTAGGTGGTATGTCCTTCTCTCTCCAGCTTGCTATGATCGGCCTCCTCTCTTTCCTCCAGCCAGTGTGTGTACCCTTTCCTTCACTCTCTGTCCTGCTCTGATTGTGCCCTCTCTCTTTCCTCCAGATGGTGTGTGTACCATTTCTTTCTCTCTCCATCCTGCTCTGATCGGCCTCCTCTCTTTCCTCCAGGTGGTGCGTGTACCCTTTCCTTCTTCCTCCATCCTGCTCTGATCAGCCCCATCTCTCTTTCCTCCAGGGTGCCTGTGCTGTTTCCTTCTCTCTTTGTCCTCTGATTGACCTCCTCTCTCTTTCCTCCAATGAGTGTGTGTACTGTTTCCTTCTCTCTTCCCCATCTGATCGGCCTCCTTCCTGTCTGTCCTCCTGGAGGTGCATGTCCCCTTTCCTTCTCTCTTTGTCCTCCTCTGATCACAGCAATCCTAAAATAAAAATAATATACATTAAATAAAAATACAATGCAATAAATTAAAATAAAATGCAGTAAATTAAAGTGAAATTCAATAAATTACAATAAAATACAATAAATCAAAATGAAATACATGAATCAAAATGAAATAAGTAAATCAAAATAAATAAATCAGCTGACCACATTAATTAGTTGACTGTCAATTCAACCATTGGAACCATTGTTCCATTTGTGACCATTGTTCCTTTGGTAACCATTTTTCCTTTTCTAATGATTCATCCCTTTGTACATTGTTTGTAACTGTTTGTTCTTTTATAAATGTTGTTTACTTTGTAACCATTTTTCCTTTTGTAATGATTCATTCTTTTATACATTGTTCCCTTTGTAACTGTTTGTTCTTTTATAAGTGTTGTTTACTTTGTAACCATTGATCCTTTTGTAACCATTGTTCCTTTTGTAACTGTTATTTCCATTCTCTAAACACTTTCTGTTCTTTACATGGTTTCCACATTTTCTGTTCTCCAAACACTTTCCATTCTTTACACAGTTTCCATGTTTTCTGTCCTCTGAACACTTTCTGTCATCTGAACACCTTCTATTTCCCAAACACTTTCCGTTTCCCAAACACTTTCCATTCTCTGAACACTTTCCTTTCTCTAAACACTTTCCATTCTCTGAACACTTTCCTTTCTCTAAACACTTTCCATTCTCTGAACACTTTCCATTCACTGAACACTTTCCATTCTCTAACAATGAGCCTCAGAAATACTTAAAAGTTGTCAATGCAGGGGGGTTTGGGGGGCTTCACCCCCCAACAAGCTGGAGCCCGCAGTGAAGTTGTGGGGCCAGTCACGAAGTGACTGCCTGTTACGACCGGAAAACCTGTCATCCCTCTAACTGAGCCCCATTCCCATTATAGTCAAATGACCTGTCACAATTAAGACTCCACTCCTGCTCCATTTCCCATTATGGTTTATTATTTGTCACGATTCGGACTCCGCTCCGTTCCATCTCAGTCCTAACACCCATTTGGTGTTTACTATTCTCGTTTTATGTTTTGCTAGTTCTGTTTCATTATTACTGGATTTGGTATGTTATTCATTCCACAGCCCATATAGTCTGGCAGATGTTGTACATACAATCCAGTCAGAAAATTGGCTTAGATTCCCCCCAGTAATATAATACATTTTCCCGCTCTAAACTCCTCTTTGAATTACACCACTCTTGCTAGTCGGAGCCCACAGGCTCCGACACATCTACCTCTCTTATTTATCTCAACTCCCTGACCTCTCAACCTACAACCCCTCGACCCATGAACCCCACCTGGACTCCCCAGGTTTCCCATCCACCTGTTTTAAATTGGACAACATGATCTCGTGAGGGCACAGCCTATAAGCTGAAGCCAAGTCCTACCAGCTTTCCCATGGGTTTCTCTGGAAACCCGCCGTGTATGTACTCTTAACACTGCCCCACAGTGTAGCAAGGGTTCCTAAGCTTGTATGTTGTTGAAGAGATCATGGAAGGTTTTGAAAATAAGTAAGATATCACCAATACAGGTATGTATTTGTAAGGGCAACTCCTACTACCTAATATTCACACTAGGCTAGCAGGAGGGAATCTGAAGATATATTAGAACTAATACATACATACAGACAACTACCTAACTCACCTAGCAGGAGGGAATCCAAAGAGAAACAGTCTAAGGAATTCCTGCCAGGTGTGACCCATAGGCACCCAGTAGTCTAAAAATAACCCTACCTATTACAGAACAAAGGTTCTTCCCACAATGGAATACTACTCCTATGAACTTCTGAAGTTAGTCCTCTACTCTACATATTAGCCGGAGTGGTTGATATCCACAAGGAGAGGGAAAGTGACAAGAGGCATGGGGCTGGACTGTAGACTCAGGGACTTCAATAAGATGAGGAAATGGTACTCCCTGGGGTCTGTGACAGAGGGTCCCCTGACAGTATTGTACAGATTTTCTAATTGCCTTCCCTCACTTCTTTCATTTCCCTTTTATGCCTTTCAATGTTAATCAATGACTATTATACAGTATGATGTAAGAATGAAATCATAAATGATGTCAGACTGCCACAAGTTGAAGGAAAGTCAAAAATCAAGTTGAATATAGTCAAAAGGTAGTTGATTTGAAGTGTCAAAGTCAAGTCAAAGTGTCAAAGTCGAGGTGTTGCTATGTATATGGATGGGAATAGATGATTTGATGTAGAAGTGAAATGTAAAAAAGAATAAAATTGCTTAATGGGGAACAAAGATATTACCTTGAGAAAGAAAATATAACTTTGCTGGGAGTCATGTATTTATGTATTGTGGGGAAAGAAATGTCATGGATACATATAGAATATTATCATAAACATAGTACCTTGACCTCAATACACACCAAGGCATTTGCATAATGTTCAGAACCTGCACTGTTTGGTGAGAATAAGATGATGAAGTTCAGGGTCACTCAATAGTAACTCTCCCTTTAAAAAAATGTGTTCAAGTGTTGTAAGGAACAAGTAAATATTATACCTGATTTTCTAGCTGCTGTTACTGCTGTTGTTTATACCTGCAATGTGATGAAGGTGACAGTGACAGTACAGTGCCTGCCTTTTCATAACATGACATGGATAGGAAACTTACATATGTCCATATGGTCCAGATCCCTCAAATATAGACCTATTTGTTGGCTTCAGTGATGATAGTTATGGTGGAGACAAGGACAGTGGAAAATCAACAACAGGCTATACAGTATAATCAAAGTAGGATCAGCAGCAGTATGTTGGAGCAACAAGCTACAACCTATTGTGACACTGTACACCACAGAAGCTGAATATGTTGCTGCAGTTGCAGCAGGAAAGCCAATCTGGTGGATGCAGAATCTATTAAAGGAATTGGGATACAAGGCACCATATTGTTATGACCCTGATGTCAACTTAGTTTCTTATTCCCTCTTCCATTTTTCTGTATGCTCAATATTTGGAACTCTTTGGAACTCTGAATATCCATATCTTCCAGCATAAGTTTCTGTCTCTGAAATTAAGGACTTCCAAGTGTTTGCATAGAGGCACAGCACATAAGCTGAAGCCAATGTCCTGACCCTATCTGATAGTTTCCAAGTTCCTGGTGACTTTCCAATAGTTCTGGAATAAGTTCCAAACATGGCACTTAACACATGTCCATCAAACTCTTCATTGACAACCAGTCAGCACTAACTGTAGCCAATAACCCAGATCATCATAGATGAATGAAACATCTGGACTTGTGCTACTACTGGTTATGTGACATGGTAGAAAAGAAATTAATCAACCACATCTACCTACAAACAGATGAAATGCCAGCAAATATCCTAACCAAAGCATTATCAAAACCAAAGGTGGAAAAGTTCAGAGCCATGATTGGATTAGGAAACTGAAATGAAATACATAGGCTGAGCACACCAGTGGGGACAGCTCATGAGGTTTTGATGGAAAAACAGGCCAGGCTGTCAATATGAAGGCATATGGCCTTTTGAGTCCTTTAGTGTCAAGGTTTGAATTGGATGTTTCTTATATCTTATCTTTTGATACAGATCCAAACTGTGAAGACTGCCATTGAGGTAATTCTAATCAATTGCTTAGCAGCCCACTGTATTAATGAGATTATGTGACCAGGTACCCATGTCCTACTTCATGTAAAGAGCAGTGGAAGTTCTAACCGTTCTATATACAAAGAATATCGACCGTTTAGGTACGACACGTAGATGTATTGACTGTCTAAGTCTAATACAGACCGAATGGGTATTGACTACTTAGTTCAATACGATTGAGTAAAGTGGCTATCTAAAGTAAAGTAGGGAGCTAAAACGAATAAAGGGAATCGACTGTTAAGTGCAATTCCGAATGACTGCTCGAGTGTAGGAAAGAGTAACAAGAGAGTCGAATAGTAGAGTAGCACGGATGTAGTCCGTGCGGATTGAGATATAGATGGAGTTTCAACTGATACAGTTCGAAACTCTGATTGCATGGATAGTTAAAGCCCATCTGTGATGGTCGAGACGATACCCCAATCACAACTTACAGGACACTAACTGGGTGTCTGGGTAAGTTGTGGTTGTGGGGTAACAAGTGTCTGAGTTCTAACTACGGGCGCTAGAATACATAAGCCTGGCATGTATGCGCCCACAAGAGTTGATGTATCGCATACACAGGTCTTTGAACTAAGTATAAGTGCATAATAAAATAGAGAGAAAAAAGAAATAATAATGGAAATATAGTATGGGCTCATCCATACTATATTTCCTGAGCATATTTTGCCATACCTCTCACACTTTGTGTCACTGACAGTGTCAAGCGACCAGAAAAGAGTGAGGTTCAGGTGGGGTGGTGGAGAAGATCAAGGCCTCCCACCAGAGGAGATAATGGAGGTGCAGTGAGAGGATGTGGACGGCCTCATAGCGTGCTGAGGTTCAAAAATCAAAATTGCCAAGCATAAATCCTTCCTGACCCAAATTAATCCATTTAATCACCTTTATAAAATGAACTATGCAAGCATTAAGAGTTACACACTGTAATCTTCCAAGGAGAATTTAAGACGCATGAACTGTTTGCTCCCCCTCTGGTCAACACCCCACATGAAAGGACTATTCAGATTGCCGAGTACTTTCCAATGTGTTGTGAAGCAATGAGATTACGAATATGGAATGACTCAGAAAACAGAAGTGATGCATGAGCAGTACAAGGCTGGGATAAAGTGAGATTTAGCTTGTATGTATAGTGGACTATAAACGTATCAGTGCATACCATTGTGACCAAAATAATCATGTTAATAATTGAGATGCCTTTCCAACATTGTGATTTGACCCTTGTGAAGGCATATCAATTATTAACAGGATTATTTTGGTCATCACAGTATGTGCGGATACCTTTTCAGTCTACTCAAGCTAAATCCTTATCTAACAAGCCCAACCCCAAGCTCGCACTGTCAGTTCATCTATTTCATTCTCTCCGTCATTTTAAATTCATAAGCTCATTGCAACAATAGTATACAACATGTCTTCCATGCAGTATTCACTATGAGGATTCTGGTCAATGTTCCCAATTGAAAGGTTGTTAGATCAACCTCACTCAGTCGGTACAGACAGGACAATGTTCTCGTGTTTTTCACAAGGTGGCTAGCTAGATACCGAGAAGTAGTCAGTCTTTTTATGTATCTATCCCATCCTCCTCTTGGGAGGTTACCGTTGTTCTAATATCTCCGCAATTAATAATGGGGTGGTGGCAATAAGGTTTGAGGAATGATGGGAGACAGGGGAGGAATCGGGACAGAGAGGTAATTGATAGATCTCATTTGGGTTGGTCTAGCAATGGGGGGATGATCAGGAGGTAATAATAGAGGAATCGGCATCGGGATCAAGGTGGTAATACAGGCAGGATTACCCCGATGGCAATTTGGAATATCAACAAGGCAAGATATACATAGTAGGGCTTTCTGGAGAAGTCGTCCCATCCATTTCAATTCATTAATAGCCCTCTGGTACCATCCTGCCTATCATGTCAGGAGGTGATACACCAACTGACATATTGATTGACACACAAGTACTTCTATTACAAGTTTATTAAACCCTTGTAGATTGTATATTACAATAAGCCAATTCATGCTATTTTTAATAGATTGGTTTCATGGAAGGAGTAGGTTACAGGAAGCATAGGAGAAAATGTCCTTCCTGGGATATCATGTTGAGCAGTGCAGTGTACCAAGAGTGCCTGATCTACATCACTCCCTTTCTGTAGAGCAATCACCATGTTACATCATCATATCCCCAGTGAGTTCACTCTGACACTGGCATCCCTGGAAAATCCCAGAGCCCTTCGCTTAATTGGACGCAGAAGGAGCGTTTCCGACCCATCCATGGTCCGCCAGTATCGATATGCAATACGAGCTAGATAGGACCGAATGACCAGTGAACGGATTGGCGATTAGGAGTAAGAGGAAGTGCGAGGCAAATGAAAAACGTATGAAATCGTCAGTGTGATCAAGTGGATCGAAATGTGAGAAAAATTTGACGAAAGCGTTTACTACATTTCCCGCCCGTATTTCCCCACAGGAAAATTCTGGATCAGGAGAAACTGCTATGAGGGATATGATGGTTTTGATTGTATTAGCAAGATGATAGAACTCGACCGATAGGTGGGGTTGAATCGAAATATGACTAGAAGGGGAAGGTAAGTTGAGATATCAGTTGACAAAGTGCAAGTACAACGTGCCGTAGATAGAAAGCAATGAACGGGGCAATTCGACTAATCTTCTTGACGTCGTCTATGAGCAATGCCCTGTCAGCGAAAAATCTATACACAGCCAGTTCTCCACCCTGAAGAAACATCTTAAGGTCGTTGTCTCGCAATGTAGTCCCAATTGTGGTATCTAAGGCCATATCCAATAATGCCTCAGAGAGGATATGAAACCGTGCATCCTGTTGAGAACATGGTATGGAGACTTTCATTTGGTAGTTTGCAAAGTAAAGTCCGCCTCTACACGATGATATTGAGTCGAATCTGGAATGGCTTAAGTTAGCTCGGTGTGAAGAATGCAGATAACATATCTTACCCTTTTCGCAGCCAAGTTTCCAAGTAATCATGAATAGCATCCAACTCCTCGAATGATAGCTTACGTAGATGGCAGAGATTTGCGGCAAGAAATGTAAACGCGTGAAGGCAAACATGGAATAGTCCCCTCAAGGAAGTGAGATATCGAGCGATAATTACAACGAATGTGGATAGAACTTCCTCATAATGAATATGCAATGATGCACCCGTCAGATTTCGATATAGTGCTGACATAATTTCAGGCGACTGAAACCAACGGAATGACCCACCCAGGCATTCTAATATAATGTGGATGTAATCATTGCCCCAGCGTTCATCGGGGAGAAAGGACACGCGGGAAAAAATGCCGGACGCCCGGTCTCGAATATAGTTTGGGTAGGATGGCCTGCGATGATGTTCAATGTTCAAAGGGTTGGCAATAAACTCGGGTAATAGATGCTAACTCGTACCGGATCAGATCAATTGTTTCTTGCAAGATTATTCCAAACATTCGCGCGGACGGACGTTTGTAAAGACCGCCCACAATTTGTTTATAAAACAATAGCTTGGCAAACAACAACGAAACCTTTGAGTGATAAAGGATTGTCCTGCCGAGTCGTTCCAGAGCGAGTCCACAAAGATACCCAGGTTCAATCTCATCTTCTGTCTCAGCATTCGTTTCGCTAGCACCCCAGTAAAAGTCTGGGCTCCACTTAGATCCAGAGCCGTCTGGGACTATAAACACCTTTGGCGGATCGCGGCGTGTCGCCTGACCTCGGCACTGGAAATCTAGGTGAATAATGAGAATGATCGGTTTCAATGAATGGACGACCCACAATTTCGCCAATCCAAATAGAAATCTGTTCTTTAGACAACTGGATATGACCAACATAATTTTTCCCCTGTAGGCATATGTCGTGCCCTGGTTCGTCGCAACCCCATTGCTCAAGGAGCATGTTGTAAGAATTCATTATTCTCACGATATCGTCATTGCTCTGCCGAAAGTCCGCAATTGTGATTGCTGCTGAAGGGGAAACCATCGGGGGTAACGCTGCAACGTCGGCCGTACGAGTTATCTCGTCCATTTGGTAGCTATTTGGCAGGGAATTGGTAGGAGCAGGAATGAGTGCTTCGCTATCAATCCACAAAAAGATATATGCCTCTGTTATAAGCAATTGGGTAACGGTGTGCATCCCTTTGCAATGAAACTTATTCCGGCTGTGTTGCTGTTATGTGCTGCCCGCGATCGATGGCGACAGGCGATGCATAATATGAGCCAATATGACCGGCTTAGGCAGCTCGCACTTTATCTGCTGTGCTGGAGAGAACACGGGGTTTTCATTTAAATGAGAAGGGCTGACGCTGTGAATCCTGTGCCAGAATTGCCTCTAATGCGATGCCTAGAAATCGCCACTGGTTCGGCTAATTTGTATTCACGAAGACGGCCGTTGCTTGTATATCATCTCTATCACCACATATGAAATAATGCAAAGTCTAGAGCTAGGACTCCGCAGATGTGTATGCGTAATAAAGCTGGGATTCTCTTCATTGGGGTTACATATACATATTTCACATTAGCAACGGCCTTCTTCGTGAATACAAATTAGCCGAACCAGTGGCGATTTCTAGGCATCGCATTAGAGTTTTTCCATCAAAACCTCATGAGCTGTCCCCACTGGTGTGCTCAGCCTATGTATTTCATTTCAGTTTCCTAATCCAATCATGGCTCTGAACTTTTCCACCTTTGGTTTTGATAATGCTTTGGTTAGGATATTTGCTGGCATTTCATCTGTTTGTAGGTAGATGTGGTTGATTAATTTCTTTTCTACCATGTCACATAACCAGTAGTAGCACAAGTCCAGATGTTTCATTCATCTATGATGATCTGGGTTATTGGCTACAGTTAGTGCTGACTGGTTGTCAATGAAGAGTTTGATGGACATGTGTTAAGTGCCATGTTTGGAACTTATTCCAGAACTATTGGAAAGTCACCAGGAACTTGGAAACTATCAGATAGGGTCAGGACATTGGCTTCAGCTTATGTGCTGTGCCTCTATGCAAACACTTGGAAGTCCTTAATTTCAGAGACAGAAACTTATGCTGGAAGATATGGATATTCAGAGTTCCAAAGAGTTCCAAATATTGAGCATACAGAAAAATGGAAGAGGGAATAAGAAACTAAGTTGACATCAGGGTCATAACAATATGGTGCCTTGTATCCCAATTCCTTTAATAGATTCTGCATCCACCAGATTGGCTTTCCTGCTGCAACTGCAGCAACATATTCAGCTTCTGTGGTGTACAGTGTCACAATAGGTTGTAGCTTGTTGCTCCAACATACTGCTGCTGATCCTACTTTGATTATACTGTATAGCCTGTTGTTGATTTTCCACTGTCCTTGTCTCCACCATAACTATCATCACTGAAGCCAACAAATAGGTCTATATTTGAGGGATCTGGACCATATGGACATATGTAAGTTTCCTATCCATGTCATGTTATGAAAAGGCAGGCACTGTACTGTCACTGTCACCTTCATCACATTGCAGGTATAAACAACAGCAGTAACAGCAGCTAGAAAATCAGGTATAATATTTACTTGTTCCTTACAACACTTGAACACATTTTTTTAAAGGGAGAGTTACTATTGAGTGACCCTGAACTTCATCATCTTATTCTCACCAAACAGTGCAGGTTCTGAACATTATGCAAATGCCTTGGTGTGTATTGAGGTCAAGGTACTATGTTTATGATAATATTCTATATGTATCCATGACATTTCTTTCCCCACAATACATAAATACATGACTCCCAGCAAAGTTATATTTTCTTTCTCAAGGTAATATCTTTGTTCCCCATTAAGCAATTTTATTCTTTTTTACATTTCACTTCTACATCAAATCATCTATTCCCATCCATATACATAGCAACACCTCGACTTTGACACTTTGACTTGACTTTGACACTTCAAATCAACTACCTTTTGACTATATTCAACTTGATTTTTGACTTTCCTTCAACTTGTGGCAGTCTGACATCATTTATGATTTCATTCTTACATCATACTGTATAATAGTCATTGATTAACATTGAAAGGCATAAAAGGGAAATGAAAGAAGTGAGGGAAGGCAATTAGAAAATCTGTACAATACTGTCAGGGGACCCTCTGTCACAGACCCCAGGGAGTACCATTTCCTCATCTTATTGAAGTCCCTGAGTCTACAGTCCAGCCCCATGCCTCTTGTCACTTTCCCTCTCCTTGTGGATATCAACCACTCCGGCTAATATGTAGAGTAGAGGACTAACTTCAGAAGTTCATAGGAGTAGTATTCCATTGTGGGAAGAACCTTTGTTCTGTAATAGGTAGGGTTATTTTTAGACTACTGGGTGCCTATGGGTCACACCTGGCAGGAATTCCTTAGACTGTTTCTCTTTGGATTCCCTCCTGCTAGGTGAGTTAGGTAGTTGTCTGTATGTATGTATTAGTTCTAATATATCTTCAGATTCCCTCCTGCTAGCCTAGTGTGAATATTAGGTAGTAGGAGTTGCCCTTACAAATACATACCTGTATTGGTGATATCTTACTTATTTTCAAAACCTTCCATGATCTCTTCAACAACATACAAGCTTAGGAACCCTTGCTACACTGTGGGGCAGTGTTAAGAGTACGTACATGGCAGGTTTCTGGAGAAACCCGCAGGAAAGCTGGTAGGACTTGGCTTCAGCTTATAGGCTGTGCCCTCGTGAGATCATGTTGTCCAATTTAAAACAGGTGGATGGGAAACCTGGGGAGTCCAGGTGGGGTTCATGGGTCGAGGGGTTGTAGGTTGAGAGGTCGGGGAGTCGAGATAAATAAGAGAGATAGATGCACCGGAGCCTGTGGGCTCTGACTAGCAAGAGTGGTGTAATTCAAAGAGGAGTTTAGAGCGGGAAAATGTATTAGATTACTGGGGGGAATCTAAGCCAATTTTCTGACTGGATTGTATGTACAACATCTGCCAGACTATATAGACTGTGGAATGAATAACATACCAAATCCAGTAATAATGAAACGGAACTAGCAAAACATAAAATGAGAATCACAAATCTTCTGCATTCAAAATCCCCGAAAATTCTCTAAACAATTTGAGGTTGGTATCATAAAGTCATTATGTTATTTATTATATGTAATAAAGTGTAATTTACTCACATTTCAACCTTTTCTGATGCTCTTGAATAAAATTGGCGGCATTCTGACATATGTGTGCAGTAGAAATTCTAGAAGTTACAAGATGTCTATTTGCACCAACACTAGATACAGAGACCTTTGAAAAGAGTTTTAATTTGTGCTTCTTGCCCATGAAATGATAGAAAAGTAAACCCTAGGAATGAAATGGGGACAGGCAAAGTGCAGAGATGCATTATGTCAGCTATGTACAGTTGTGTATGTGACAATTAGAGATTTGGGTTCACATGTAGAGCATTGCAAGCGAAGGGTCATCTAGCCGGGAAGTGCAGGACCATCCAGCAGGGTGTGGCAAAATAGCTTATGCATTCTAATTAGGTCAGAGCTCACGGGGCTATGTGGCAAGCTAATTAGGTTGCAAATAGAAGATACACAGGTGAGCCAGACAGCAGTGTCTTGTGATATTGAACATGAGCACTGTCTGTTAGATTTGGAAATACAATATTTATTAGAATGTCCAAGCTGTTATAAGTCCCAAGTAGGCATCAGTCCAGATGTGACTGTATGAGTCCCAGTGTTGCATCAGAAGGACCTTATAGAGTATGTATATGTAATCCATTATATCACACTAGACCAATAGGTCCAGTAGCTCAGTGGTTTAGAGCAGTGCTTATATAATGCTAGAGGTCCTTGGTTCAATCCCAGGCTGGGTCAATTCTTTTCTATACCTTTAACACTGTTGATACACAGCAGGATAAACAGTCCACAGTCTAAATTTCCTAGTCTTAGAAAAGAATGTCTGGAAAATCAGCCATTCAAGGATCATTGACTTCAAAATTCACTTTAAATTAATTGCCAATGGCCAATAACCATTGCTGCGTGGAATGCCATTAAGCTGTGACAGTGTGATGTATCTAGTATATCTTCACGAATTTACCCTTAATTTTCTGGGATTTATTTCTCTTATTTTATTCTATTTTATTTTGTTTATTATTTCAAGAATTAGGCTGTTTCCTTTTAACTTCGAATACTCAAAGCTTCGAATGACATCACATTATGTAATCGAAGCCTAGAGCGGTCGAAATATAAATATAATAAAGCCGGGTTATCTAATTTTAGGCAGCTGGGTTTTTATTATATTATATTACTACATATATATGCATTATTATCGCACGATCACGTGACATCACATGATGACGACGTGTTACGACTGTGTCGTAACCCTTCGCAAACCGACGGCCCCCGACGGAATACCCTCGTTATACGTCTCCGACAATACAACACCTCGGAAGCCGTCGGACCCCCGACGCTGACGTATGCTCTCCGGTCAATCAAACCCGACTACGCCTTTCTGTCTGGTTATGTTTTGATATGTCCCTTTCATCATGTTGATCCGTCTCATCTTATGTTCCACATATGTCTAACTATATTCGTAGTCCTCGAACTATTTCCTTTTATCGTAATTTCCATTCTCGGTTATCATCGGCCTCCGAACTAATCATAAACTTCCTGTTCCTAGTCAAGCTTATTGTTAATGCCGTTTTCCGCCCTCCTCCCCATTAGTACTTTCTAGACGCCTGTTACTTGTATATGAACTCGCTGTAATTGTAGTTACTAGGCAATCAGAATATCGACTCAGAATACCCTCATACGTCTGTAGCAGTCTCATACTAGGAGAATCTCTCTTCCGCCTTCGCGTGCGCTCGCCCACTCTCGGCCCCGACCCCTTGGCCCGACACCTGACTTTTCCTTCGGTTCCGATCGGTGTCTTGCCGAAAAGTTCTTCTTAGGATTTAGTCTTCGCCTGTCCAAAATTTAAGGACAACCTACGGATATTTGCGAGGGCGCAGCATATAAGCTGAAGCCAAGTCCTTCCGATCGGTCCCTGTCGGCCACCGACATTAGTCAGTTTCTAGTTCTTAACAGTATATTCTGATTTTACACTCGCATTTTCCGTCTAATCATGCCTCCGAGGAAAAATGCCAAGCCTAGCGGCGAAGCAGAATCTTCCACTCTCAAGTCTCCTTTCCTGTATACAGCCCGAACTACTCAGAAAACTCCGTTACCAGAAACCTCCGAAGAATCTCGCTTTGTGGAGATTACCGGCGATGCTGAAGAAGTAACCGAAGCAACCGACCCCGAAGCAACTGAGGAGATTAACAATCAACCAGTTTCGGAACACGAACCCGAGGATGGCGACCAACCTCAGGCTAGTGGCTCCAAGAAGTCTGCAAAGAAGAAACCGGCTCTCGACCCTGAAGAAACATGGGAATTGTTTTCAGGTACACTAGGATCCCTTAATGAATTCCTTAAAAGCAATATCAAGGAAAAGGAACCTGGGCAAACCCGAGTCAACAAACCCGAGCCATTTACTGGCTCAAACCCGAAGAAATTGCCGACATTTCTCATGCAATGTCGATTCAACTTTCGGGACCGCCCGGCTGCATTCGCAACGGATGACCGAAAGGTAAACTTCGCACTCTCATACCTTAAGGATTCCACAGCAGCCTGGTTCGAACCCGCATTCTCTGGCCTCACCTCTGAAGACCCCGATTGGCTCCACGATTGGGATGCCTTTGTCGAGGAACTCGAAACCAACTTCGGCCCCTACGACCAAACCGGCGATGCAGAAACCGCGCTTTCTAATCTCAAAATGAAAGACACTCAGCGCATCACCGATTATATTGTCCAGTTCAACAACCTCGCCGCGCGTTGCGACTGGGGCGATTCGGCCCTCCGTTACCAGTTTTACTCCGGCCTTCCGTCTCGCCTCAAAGACGAAGTCTCCAAAGGAGAGACCGGCAAGCCGAAAACCCTCCCTCTCATGCGCCTGAAAGCCCAAAACGCAGACGCTCGATACTGGGAACGACGTTCGGAAATCAGTCGCGAAAACCCGTCGGACAAAAAATCATCGGACAACAAAAATGCCAACAAGTCTGGTAACCAAAACACCAATATAACTGGCAACTCGACTTCCGATAAGAAGTCCGAAAACAAAGGGTCTAACGACAAAAAAGGCAAGGGCAAACAGTCGAATAAGTCTCAAGACAAAGACAAACCCGACCTAACTGGCAAACTCGGCTCCGATGGCAAGCTCCTTCCACAGGAAAAGCAACGCCGAATGGACAACAACCTTTGTTTGTTGTGTGCAGATCCCGGACACCGAGTCGCTGCATGCCCAAAAGCCACAAAAGCCCGATCGGCCAATACGGCCACGACCTCACAACCGGCCAAGCCGGCTGCCGAGTCGAAAAAAGATTAAGCAACTCTCTGGATTCCGTGCGGTTGGAGAGTTGCGTTGAATCTCCTCGCACACCGGAAAATTGTCATCTTAACGCATCCGCATTGTATGATCCTAATTCTTTGTTCATAAATCTTACTTCGGAACCTCTCGGGAGTTTCACTTTTCGAGCTCTCATAGATTCAGGTTCAACCCATTGTTTTATAGATACAAGTTTTTCCAGAAAAAATCAGTTGAAAACCTATGCAATAGATCCGATTCCGCTCCGACTTTTTGATGGTACCTCAAACTCCGTAATCTCGCAAACCTGCGAACTCCGACTTCGGTTCCCGTGTGGAACCTTTCAGACAGTTACGTTTTTTGTAACACAGTTGGACTCGAGCTGCTCCGTGGTTCTAGGACATAACTGGCTCACCCGCTATAATCCGTTGATTGATTGGGTATTGGGCAGTATCCATTTCCGAACCCCGTCGGCACCCGATACGACTGGTCCCTTTCCGCCTGTTTCGGCAAATATGGCCTCTACAGCACCTCCGGCCCCCGTGGCAAATCCGAGCTCTCCGCCGCCCGTCTCTCTAATAAACGCCGCAGCTTTTATGAGAGCCATCAAGCTGGACGGCTCCCGAGCATTTACAGTCAATCTTAAAGTTGACGAAGTCACCGGTCGCTTCGCATCCCCGGTGACCGAACCGATCGCAGATTTAGAAGGTGTTCCTAAAAAATACCATGAATTCGCAGATGTCTTCAGTAAACAAAAAGCCGATCGACTCGCCCCTCACAGGCCTTACGATTTGAAAATTGATATTGAAGATGGTTCACATCCGCCCCTAGGTCCGGTTTATCCTCTCTCGCAGTCCGAACTATCGGCTATCCGAGATTTCTTGGATGAACACTTGGCTATAGGTTTTATCCGACCCTCAAAGTCTCCCTATGGAGCCCCTGTCCTATTCGTTCGGAAAAAAGACGGTTCCCTTCGACTTTGCGTTGACTTTCGAGGACTAAACGCGATTACTCGAAAAGACAAGTACCCATTACCACTAATCTCCGATTTACTCGACGCCCCTCGAAAGGCCCGAATTTATACAAAGATAGATCTCAAACACGCCTATCATTTGGTTCGGATCGCCGAAGGTGACGAATGGAAAACAGCTTTTCGCACTCGCTATGGTTCCTTTGAATGGTTAGTGATGCCTTTCGGCCTCACCAACGCTCCGTCGGTCTTTCAACGTTTTATCAACGACGTCTTTTCCGACCTACTTGACGTCTTTGTCATTGTGTACCTAGACGACATCCTCATCTTCTCCGAAGACCCTACACTTCATGATGAACACGTCCGTGAAGTCCTCCGAAGACTCCGAAAACATGGTCTTTTTGCGAATGGTAAAAAATGTTCTTTTGATGTCGACACGGTTGAATACTTAGGCTTCATGATGGAACCCGACGGTCTCCGCATGGACGACTCTAAAATTCAAGTCATTCAAGATTGGCCGGAACCCCGAAAGGTTAAAGATATTCAGTCCTTTTTAGGCTTCGCCAATTTTTATCGCCGTTTCATTCACAATTACTCAAAAATTACCGTTCCGCTCACTCGTCTTACTCGCAAAGACACCCCGTGGAATTTCTCCGACGAATGCCGATCGGCATTCCAGGAATTGAAAAGTGCATTTACATCCGCCCCTATTTTGTCGCACTGGAAACCCGACGTTCAACTCATCGTGGAAACTGATGCTTCGGACTATGCGCTTGCCGCGATATTGTCCATTCTGGACACCGATGGTGAAGTACACCCAGTAGCTTTTCTGTCTCGCACATTTTCGGCGCCCGAACTCAACTACGACGTTCACGATAAGGAATTACTCGCAATCTTTGAAGCTTTCAAGACATGGCGACATTATTTGGAGGGCTCGGCCCACCCGGTAGATGTTATTACAGACCACAAAAATTTAGTTTACTTTTCAACCACAAAACTTCTCACCCGTCGACAAGCTCGATGGTCCGAATACCTCTCCGCTTTCAACATGGTAATCCGCTTCCGTCCCGGCCGCCTTGGTGGAAAACCCGACGCTATGACTAGACGATGGGACGTCTATCCTAAAGAGGGGAGTAGCGACTACGCCACAGTTAACCCGCATAATTTCAAACCTATGTTTTCATCGGAACAACTGTCCGCATCTATCCGAGCCACTTACCTCATTCATCCAGTCTTGCGAAGTGTTATCCTTATGGATACCGAAAAGTTACATCAAGACATACTATCGGCAATTCCATTAGACCCAGTCACCAAAGCACACCTCGATAACCCGTCCGACCCCGATCAACCCGATGGTCATTAGACTCACAAGGTTTCATTCGACTTGACAATCGCATTTATGTACCGGATTCCGACACCCTTCGGCTGCGAATCCTACAACATAAGCACGACCACCCAATCTCAGGACATTTCGGCCTCAATAAGACCCTCTCACTCATTAGAAGAGAATATACATGGCCCGGCATCCGAGATTTTGTTAAGCACTATTGTAAATCCTGTACTACGTGTTTACGCTCTAAATCACAGCGACACAAACCATATGGCCTACTCAAACAATTACCGATACCGGAAAAACCCTGGAACTCGATTTCTATGGATTTTATCGAGCACCTGCCAGCATCTGAAGGTCACACAGCAATCCTAGTTGTTGTGGATCGGCTCTCAAAGCAAAGTATTTTCATTCCAACATATGACACGATAACATCTGTACAGTTAGCTGAATTATTCGTTACCCATGTATTTTCCAAGCATGGCGTTCCGTCGCATGTCACATCCGATCGCGGCTCCGAGTTTGTCTCTCACTTCTTTAGGTCACTCGGAAAAGCACTAGACATGAAGTTACACTTCACTTCGGGCTATCACCCGGAAGGCGATGGACAAACCGAACGCATGAATCAAACCTTGGAGCAATACATCCGTGTCTATTGCAACTATCAACAAGACAATTGGAAATCACTACTACCGCTGGCCGAAATTCGCATACAACAACGCACCAAATGCCACTACTGGCATTTCGCCTTTCTTCGCAAATAAAGGCTACAACCCCAACATCGAAATCCACCCGGAACGCGATCTCGCATCCGCCCGTGCTCAAGACTTTGTTACAAACCTTGACGAGCTACATCAAGAACTTCGTAAAAACTATCGCAATGGCTCAAGAACGATACCAACGGTCTGCGGATAAAAACCGACTTCCACCTCCTGATTTCAAGATCGGAGACCGAGTATTCGTTAAAGCCGAGTTTTTCCGAACCACTAGACCTTCTAAGAAGCTCTCTGAAAAATATTTAGGTCCTTTTGAAGTTATAGCACAAGCCGGCACGCTTTCATGGACGCTTCGGCTCCCCGACAACATGCGTGCAGT